>CM031615.1:19622594-19630618 GCA_018398815.1 Conus ventricosus
CAGTTATATGTTCCATCCCCGTTGAGGTGCTTCAGGTGCCAGAAGTTTGGCCATGTCAGGGACCGCTGTTCAGGGCAAGAGGTATGCGGTGTCTGCTGCAAGGCAACCCATGATGGGCCGTGTCAAGATCCGGCACATTGTGCTAACTGCGGTGGCGACCATCCCTCCTCTTCACGAAACTGTCCTCTTTGGATTCAGGAATCCGCCATTCAAAGAATAAAACTGAAAAGAAAATTTCCTTTTTTGAGGCCCTCAAGCAGGTTGTGGGCAGTCAGACGCCGACAGCCTCTTCCTATGCTTCGGCTGTAAAGAAAGTTCCCACAGTTCTCACTCGATCAGTCTGCTGTCAGACTGATGACTTTACGTTTTCGAAGACACTGCAAGGAAGAACTGTCAACTCTGGTGGAAGCAGGTCCACCACCTTCCAACCCAAAGTGACTGCCCCTGGTGGAGGCAAAACATCCGCCACCCCTCAGACTGCCCAGCAGTCTACAACATCTGCTGCTGGGCAGATTAAAAAACCAGCAATCCCCCCTCGAACTCCTCTGTCCAGTGCCCGTGCGGGCAAGGGAGTTCAACCCAGTGTGGAGATGGTGGAGATGAGGAAGAAACCACCATCTCCCAAACCCAGACCTCCACCATCTCCAAACTCCAGGCCTTTGTCACCTGCGGGCAAGTCTGCCAGCAGGTCCAAAGACCAACACAGTCCAGTGAAACTATCTAATAAATTCGCTCCATTAGAAGCGGACGTTGAAGAGGAGATGACCTGATTTCTCTCCTTTTCGCCTCTGCACCATGGATAGTACAATATTCCATTGGAATATCCGTGGATTAAATTCCAACTTTGAGGAGCTGCAGCTTCTGTGTCAATCTATAAAACCTTCCGTCGTGGCTCTTCAGGAAACCCAAATTCAAAGCCAGAAGACCTTTACTCTTTCTGGCTTTAATATTCTTTCGAAACCTGCACAACCATCCACATTGGGACTGTCGGGCGGTGTTGCCCTTCTCCTACACAAAACTTTGTTGTATAGTCCTGTCACTTTGTCTACCTCCCTTCAGGCTGTAGCTGCGAGAGTCACTCTCCACAAGACTGTGACACTCTGTTCCCTTTATCTCCCACCTTCTGTCCCGGTTGTCGTCAGGACCTTGTCAGTCTGATAAGAGAACTTCCTCGACCTTTTTTGCTGTTGGGTGACTTTAACGGTCACAATCCTCTTTGGGGTAGTGTCAGTACGTCATCCAGAGGTCTGCTAATTGAGGATGTCCTTTCGGATTTAGATTTGTGTTGTCTGAACGACGGATCTGCAACTTACCTCCACTCTTCCACAGGTTCACTTTCGTGTTTAGATTTGTCGGTTTGTGACCCCTCGCTGGTCCTGGACTATGAGTGGTCTGTCCATGACGATCTGCATGGAAGTGACCATTTCCCTGTCCTTCTACAACCTGTCATAACTGAACACGTCTCTGCCTCTCAACATCTAAATTATAAGAAAGCAAACTGGGATCTATTTGCAGCCACTATTTCTACGGAATTCCAGGACACTGATTTTCTTCAGAGTCCGGACCCAGCTGAATCTCTGACAAACACTATGATCAAATGTGCTAAAGCCTGTATTCCAGTGTCTTCCGATAAACTTCAAATGCCAAAAACACCCTGGTTCGATTCAGAATGCCAACAAATTTCCAAAGTTCGGAAACGGGCTCAGCGTCAGGTATACCAACGACCTTCGGGTCCCAACGCTCGAGCCCATCAGAAACTCCGTGCTAAATCAAGACACACTTTTAAAATCAGTAAACGTCGGTCCTGGAGAAGCTTCTGCTCCAGGCTGACATCAAAAACTTCCAAGAAAAAAGTGTGGAACATCATTAAGAAAATCAAAGGGAAGAACACTTGTCCCACTGTGAACCATCTCAAGTTTTCGGATTCTTTAATAACAGAGAAGAAAGCAGTTGCTAATCTGCTTGCTTCAACCATTGAAAAGAATTCCTCCTCTTCTAATAAATCAGCCACTTTTGTCAAAACCAAAGCCCTAAAAGAAAAATCACCCTGCAACTTTTCGTCCGACAACATGGAAGACTATAATCTTCCTTTCACGTTAAACGAGCTGAAATCTGCCTTACTTTCTTGCAACGATTCCTCTCCAGGTATAGATGAAATCCATTATCAACTGTTGAAACATCTTCCGCAAATAGGTGTGAACACCCTGTTACAGGTATACAACCATGTGTGGACTACAGGTTGCTTTCCACCCTCTTGGCGAAAAGCCCTCATTATTCCAATCCCCAAACCTGGAAAAGATCTTTCTAATCCATCAAACTACCGTCCCATAGCTTTGACCAGCTGTGTCTGTAAATTGATGGAGAAAATGGTCAATGCTAGGCTCATGTGGAAACTGGAAACCGATGGCCTTTTGGCGAAAGAACAGTGTGGTTTCCGCAAACATCGACTAACCGTTGACCATTTGATTCGTCTGGAATCTACTCTTCGGAACGCTTTTTTGAACAGGCAGCATGCAGTGCCAATTTTCTTTGACTTGGAGAAGGCCTACGATACCACCTGGAAGTCGGGGATACTTCATGATCTCCACGATCTGGGTTTTCGAGGTCATCTTCCGCTTTTCATTCAAAATTTTTTGGCGGAACGACAGTTTCAGGTCCGGGTTGGCACTACTCTCTCTGATGTCCACGAGCAGGAGTTGGGTGTTCCACAGGGGAGCATACTGTCTCCTGCCCTCTTTAGTATTAAAATCAACAACATTGTGAAATCAGTTCAGCAGGGTTCAGACTGCTCATTGTTTGTGGATGATTTTGCTGTCTACGCAACTGGAAGCCTGTACCCGAGTGTCCAGCGCAGGCTCCAGCTTTGCGTAGATAAAATCCATCGGTGGGCAGATGAAAACGGTTTTCACCTTTTCTCCAACAAAGACGCAGTGTATTCACTTCCATAATTTCCGTCAGTTTTTTCCAGATCCTGAACTTCAAGTAGGGAAATCTCCCATTCCAGCTGTTAAAGAGGCCAAATTTCTGGGAGTCATTTTTGACCAAAAACTTAACTTTCTCAGCCATATTAAAAACCTCAAAACTGCTTGCCAGAAGGCACTGAATATTCTGCGGGTCGTAGCACACACCGACTGGGGCGCTGATAAGAAAACTTTGTTGCACCTCTACAGAGCCCTGGTCCGTTCCAAACTGGACTACGGTTGTGCTGTGTACGGCTCCGCAAGATCATCTTACCTCAAACTCTTGGACCCTATCCACCATCAAGGGCTTCGTCTCTGTCTTGGAGCGTTCCGCACCACCCCTGTGTACAGCCTGTACGCAGAGGCGGATGAACCTTCACTGTCCAACCGCAGGCTGAAACTGTCTTTGAATTATTATATCTGACTGTTCTCAGAACCGCAGAATCCTGCCTATGACTGTGTCTTTGACCCTCCGTTCCAAAGTAAGTTTGAAAACAACCCGAAATGTATTCCGCCGTTTGGTCTTCGTATGCGGCCTCACGTGCGGAATGCAGGTCTAGACCTAGGAGTTGTGTCCGATTTTTCCAAGTTTCCGGATCAACCTCCGTGGACCTTTTTCACACCAGAGATTTGTTTCGACCTCGCAGCTTTTCGCAAAGAGTCTACCAGCTCTCTGGCGTACAAGGCTTTGTATGCTGAGCTCTGTTCCAAATTCCCATCCTGTCAAAAAGTTTTCACTGACGGTTCCAAGTCTGAAGATGGAGTGGCCTGTGCAGCCTACTGCCCTGGGGCTCCTTCTCAGATACTGTTGGAACATATACATTCCGATGCTTCTGTCTATTCTGCTGAACTTACTGCTCTGGTACTGGCTTTGAAGATAATCTCACATTCTTCGAAGAGGGACTTTCTGGTTCTGTCGGATTCGCTGTCAGCTTTGGAGGCCATAGCTGGCCGCAACCTTCAGCATCCAGAACTTTTACTTTTTTTTGAACTTTTTAGCAAGTTGAAGGCGGACGGTTACAACATTACTCTTGCTTGGGTTCCTGGTCATGTTGGCATCGGCGGGAACGAAATGGTTGATCGTTTAGCCAAGAACGCCACAAGAGAGAAACTGTCCAACACTTATATCCCCTGCTCAGATGTGAAACCCAAAATATAACGATTATGTGAGAGACCTCTGGCAGGAGGATTGGAACACACAGACGACTAACAAACTCTTTCAGATCCGTCCAAACCTTAAGGACTTCCTCCCATCTACGTCGGGTGGTCGTAAAGAGGAAACGGTTCTGTACCGGCTGCACACCGGCCATTCGTATTTTACCCATTCTTACCTTTTAAAGAGTGAAGAAGCTCCGTGGTGCATTCCATGTCATGCGCCACTCACAATGAAACATGTTCTTTTAGAGTGTTGGGACTTGCACGATGTGAGACACAAACATTTTACAGCGGAGTCCATGAAGATCCTGTTCAGGGATGTCCCGCCTGACGTGATCCTTGAGTTTTTGAGAGAGATTAACATTTTTCATCTGATTTAAGATTTTACGGCAGAGGGATTTTTAACAAAGTTTCTGGTGCGTTTGTAGACGATGTCATTTAACGAGATGTGTGAAAGTTGGTTTTTTTTTTTTTTTTTAAATGACTGGTGAGTTGATTTTAACGTGGTGACAGCCCTGATGTGGCCCTTTGCGGTCGGCTGGGCTATAAGCAACATTATCTTATCTTATCTTACACACACACACACACACACATGTACGCGCGCGCACACACGCACAAGCACACACACGAAAATAACTTACCCACTGGGGTGGTTGTCAATCGCTGTCAACACAGGCGTGAGCCGACACCAAGCGGTATTCAAGTTAACCCTGGTGTTCAAAACTGACTTTTCTGCTTGGAAGTACAGAACAGCCGCTTTCTCCGGTGAGTAGAACTACCCATGCAAGTTTCACAAGTTTGTGATGCGCACGTGGGTAAAGTAGACAATGACCAACGTCACTGTCGCCACAGTACGAAACGTCTGTGAAGACTACGTACCGACGATGAAAACTTAGTCGTGTTTGGTGTGAGCTGGTGGTGGGTCTTCTCCGCCATGTTGGTCCCACACAAGTGTGTCCACATCCGGAGTGGATGCGCGGGCCGATTGCGCATACAGCAGGCCGGAGGGTTGAAGCACGTGCAACACAGAAGACCTTGACTTGCACGGAATTCTTGACGTCGCTCGTAAGCTGTATTGACACAGTCCTGATTCAAATGCATTGCCTCGTCCGTTGATACACCATCACAAGCGTGTTTGTGTGTGTGAGAGAGAGAGAGAGAGAGAGAGAGAGAGAGAGAGCATGCTCATGCCTCCGTGTGTGTGTGTGTGTGTGTGTGTGAGACAGAGAGAGAAAGAGGGAGGGTGTCTGTGCGTGCACACGGGCAGGCGTGTGTTTGTAAATAAGAGGGGGAGGGGGAAAGAGAGCGAGAGTATGTGTGTGTGTGTGTGTGTGTGCGTGTGTGCACTCAATGCAGATAAAGCATCTTTTACGCACACGCACCCACACACGCGCGCGTTTCACCGGTATATTTTCAACGGGAGACAACATGAATGCACAGCTGGTCAGAACACACGTGCCGGACAACCTTATAGGACGAAAACTGTCAAACAAACTGCGCACAATCAATTCAGGTTGATCAGTTAAAGTAGTGTACAGTTTGCCATGCAAATTGTACGTAAACTGAAGAATGGAAAACCATAATTCTGTTTGTTTTTTCTTAAGTAGCCAAATTCTACTACAACCAGCAAAATACAAGCACATTCCCGAAAGGGCACAAAATCCAAATTAAGCTTTTGTTTTCAATTTTTAAGTCAGTATGTCATTTTGATGCCAATTTTTTTTTAATCCCATTTCTCAAATTTGATTTGCTTATAAATCGCTCATGATAATTTTTCTCTTTAATCGCAAATTCTGTGTATTGCTCAAGTAAGCTGAACTTCCGACGCACCACCGGTACACAAAATGTTTTGTCCACCATGAAATTTCTGCACCAGTTCGACTTATATACTGACTTCCATAAAAAACGCGAAAATTTGAAAGGCTATTTTTCGGGTGAAAAGGGGTGAATATACAATATTGAACCATTGTGGCAAGTTGTTTGGGTCCAAGACTCACGTGCAGTGAAAAATTTGTGTGAGCAACACATCATTCCCGGCATTGGAGGGTCAACAAAAATGGCAAACTGGTTGCTGCATGTGAGGCACGTGCACACCATGCAGAGCAAAGTTAACCAGCGACAAGTACGCAGGCATGCAGCCTTTATAAAGCCGCGCTACAAGGTTCAGATAACGACTTGCCGTCTGAGCGCTACAGAGATGCCAAGACTACGAGCAGAGGAACGCAATCGTGCCCTAGGCCATCTGGAGGCTGGTGTGGATGCCAGGCAGGTCGCCAACATCTTTAACGTCCACATCTCAACCATCTATCGTCTGCAGCACCGCATGCGAGTCACTGGTACCACTGATGATCGTCCCCGGCCAGGCCGTCCTTGGTCACCACCCAAAGAGAAGATCGCCATCTTGTTCGAACCCATCTGCAGGACAGGCGGCAAACAGCTGCTAACACTGCTCGACAGGTGCCTGGGAATCTCCAGCAACGAATCAGCCTCAACACTATGCGGCGGCATCTTCAGGAGAACGGGCTGGCATGTAGGCGTCCTCACAGAGGTCCGGTACTGACACCAAGACACCGGCAGGACAGGCTGCAGTGGGCACAAGCCCGAATCAACTGGCGCAGGCAGCAGTGGGGACGCATACTGTTCTCAGATGAGAGCCATTTTTGTATTGACATGGCTGACGGTCGTGTCAGAATATGGCGTCGACCTGGGGAACGCTATGCTGACTCCTGTGTGATAGAGCGGAAGCCCTGGGGAGGCCCGAACGTTATGATATGGGGTGCAATTGGCATCAACCACGCCATAGGACCAGTCATCTTTCAGAACATTGGTCCTGGTCGCGGACAGGGTGTCAATGCACAGCGCTACATCAACCAGGTGCTCAGACCCCATGTCGATCCTTTTTTTGCGCAACACCCAAACTGGACATTCCAACAGGACAATGCAAGACCACACACCGTCAGGGCCACCCAGCAATTTCTTCAGCATAACAACGTCAATGTGCTGCCCTGGCCAGCCCTCAGTCCCGATTTAAACCCAATAGAACATTTTTGGGATGAACTTGGCAGATGGCTGGACCTCCTGCGTCCACGACCAGCAACAGCGGCTCAACTTCACCAGGCCATCGTCCATGTGTGGGCTGGTGTGCCAAGGGACGCATCAACCACCTGGTCCACTCAATGAGCCGCAGGTGTCAAGCAGTTGTCAACGCAAATGGTGGCCACACACGGTATTAGGACTTCAAGCTGGTTTGTCACGTGACCTTGGATTTTCCACACAAAAGACATATTGCTGATGACATTTTCACACATTTCCGGTGTAATGAATCAAATCACGTTGAATTCTCGCTTCCACTCTGTACAATTGTCACGACCGACCCCTGGAGGTCTGCCCTGACAGGATCGGTCTAGGTGGGAGTGAAGGGAGTGACTGACCTCACACGCCCCGCAAGAGACCACACAATAAAGATTACGATACAACACCCCATTTATTCACAACACACACAATCGCAAATAAATATTTCAACACACGCACCATGCACTATCACAATCAAACATTCCAACACACATAACATGCACAATCACAATCAAGCATTTCACCATACGACGTACACAACCACAACCACAACATCTCATCACATATAACATATACACAATTATAAATAAACATTTCCAGCATCCATCCCTTCCCACACCATGGAGTGCCTCCACACCCCTGCCTCTGTCAAGTCTACTGGGAGCACATTGTCGCACTAGGTGCTCCGAACCGGTCGGTTCTTGAAGGGAGTCGCTCAAAGCCGACACCCTCGACACACAAGCAGGCAGTGAAGAGCGCGTCCCGGGGGGGGGGGGGGGGGGGGGGGGGGGGGGGGGGGGGGGAAACGTGGCGTTGTTACTGGAGGTCCTGGACGGG
>CM031615.1:19630718-19710718 GCA_018398815.1 Conus ventricosus
GATCTCTAAGCTTAACACCAAGATACTGCCATCCAGATAAGATAATGGTTGCTTGTTAGCCCAGCCGACCAGCAAAAGGTCCATATCAGGGCAGTCACCACGTTAAAATCAAATCACCATCATAAAAAAAATAAAAAATAAAAAAAAAAAAAACCTTTCATACATCTCGTGAAATGACATCGTCTAAAACGCACCAAAAACGTTGTTAAAAATCTTTCTGCCTAAAATCTTGAAATCAATGAAAAATGTTAATCTCTCTCACCAACTCAAGATTCAACTGCAGGCGGGACACCCCTGAAACATGATCTTCATGGACTCTAGTCCGCTGTATAATTGTTTGTGTCTCACATCGTGCAAGGCCCCAACACTCTAACAAGGAACAATGTTTCATTGTGAGTGGCGCATGACCTGGAATGCACATCCACGGAGCTTCTTCACTCGTTAAAAGGTAAGAATGGGTAAAAATACATGGCCGGTTGCAGCCGGCACAGAAGCTCGGTTCCCCCTCTTTACTACCTCCCGACGTGGATGGAGGAACGCCTGAAGTTTGGACGGATCTGAAAGAGTTTGTTACATTCGTCCTGTGTGTTCCAAGCCACCGCAGAGGTCTCTCACATAATCGTTAATTTTTCGGTTTCAACATCTGAGGCAGGAAGATAAGTGTGGACAGATTTTCACTCTTGTGGCAGACTTGGCTTAAACGATCCAACCATTTTTCGTTCCCGGCCGATGCCAACATGGCCAAGAACCCAAGCTAGAGTAATGTTGTACCCGTCCGCCTTCACTAGCTAAAAAGGTTTCAAAAAAATAAAAAGTTCTGGATGCTGAAGGTTGCGGGCCCAGCTATGGCTTCCAAAGCTGACAGCGAATCCGACAGAAACTCAGAAAGTCCCTCTTCGAAGAATGTGAATTATCTTCAAAGCCAGATCCCGTATCCAGCAGTAAGTTCAGCAGAATAGACAGAAGCATCGGACATGTATATGTTCCAACAAGTAATCTAAGAAGGGGCCCCAGGGCAGTAGGCTGCACAGGCCACTCCAATCCTCAGAACTTGGAAACCGTCAGTGTAAAACTTTTTGATAGGATGGGAATTTCGAACAGAGCTCAGCATACAATGCCTTGTAATGCCAGAGAGCGGTAGACTCTTTGCGAAAAGCGCAAGATCGAAACGCATTCTCTGGGTGTAAAAAGTCACGAGTTGATCCGGAAACGTGGAAATATCGAAACACTTCCCAGGTCTAGACCTTGCATTCGCCGCACGTGAGGCGGCATACGAAGACCAAACGGCGGAATACAGTTAGGGTTGTGTTCAAACTTACTTTGAATGGAGGGTTCAAAGAGCACAGTCATAGCAGGATGCTGCGGGGGGCGAGAACAGCGGATATAATAAGTTTAAGACAGTTTCAGCCTGGCGTTGACAACGAAGGTCCGTCGCCCGCCTCTGCGTACAGCTGTCCACAGGGGTGGTGCGGAACGCTCCAAGACAGAGGACGAAGCCCATTGATGGTGGATAGGGTCCAAAATTTGAGGTAAGAGGGTCTTTGCGGAGCCGTAGACAGCACAACCATAGTCCCGTATGGAACGGACCAGGCTCTGTAAGGTGCAGCAAAAGTTCTTCTTAACAGCGCCCCAGTCGGTGTGCGGCTATGACCCGCCAGAATACTCAGAGCTTTCTGGCAAGAAGTTTGTGAGGTTTTTTATGTGGCTGAGAAAGTTGGTTTCCCTGGTCAAAATAACTCCCATAAAATTTGGCCTCTTAACAGCTGGATGTGGGAAAATTTCCCGACGTGAATTTCAGATCTTGAAAAAACTGACGAAATTATGGAATGAATACAACTGCGTCTTGGGTTGAGAAAAGGTGAAACCGTTTTCATCCGCCACATACGATGGATTTTTCTACGCTCCAAGCTTGGACCTGCGCTGGAACACCGTAACAGGGCTTCCATTGCGTAGACAGCAAAATCATCCACAAACTATGACGTCGGAAACCCTGCTGAACTGATTTCACAATGGTTGTTGATTTTAATACGTAAAAGAGGCAGGAGACGTATGCTGCCCCTGTGGAACACCCCAACTCCTGCTCGTGGACATCAGAAAGAGTGGTGCCAACCCGTACCTGAACTGTCGTTCTGGCCAAAAAGATTTTGAATGAAAAGCGGAAGATGACCCCTCGAAAACCCGATCGTAGGAGATCATGAAGTAATCCCCCCCCCGACTTCCAGGTAGTATCGTAGGACTTCCTCCTAAGTCCCAAAGAAAATTGCCATCTGCAAGGCGGTTTGTTCAGAAAGGCAATTCCGAAGTGTAGGATTCCAGACGAATCATAGTCAACTGTACTGCCCCGATGTTTGGCGGATTACCACACACGTTATTTCGCCAAAAGGCCATCGTTTCAAGTTTCCCACAGAGCCTAGCATTACCATTATCTCTCCATCAGTTTACAGACACAGCGGTCCAAGCTATGGGACGGTAGTTTAGAGGATTAGAAAAAAAGATCTTTTCCAGGTTTGGGGATGGGAATAATAGGGGCTTTCCGCCACAGAAGGGTGGGAAAAAGCAACCTGTATTCCACACATGGGTTGTATAACTGTAACAGGATGTTCAACCAGTTCTTGCGGAAGATGTTTCAATAGTTTGATAATGAATTTCATCTATACCTAAGGAATCGCTGAAAGAAAGTAAGGCAGATTTCAGCTCGGTAACGTGAGAAGGAAGTGGTAGTCTTCCATGCTGTCGGATGAAAAGTTGCAGGGTGATTTTTCTTTTAGGGCTGTGTTTTTGACAAACGTGGCTGATTTATTAAGAAGAGAGGAATTCTTTTCATGGTTATCAAGCAATTAGCAACTGCATTCTCTACTGTTATTAAAGAAACCGAAAACTTGAGAATGGTTCACAGTGGGACAGGTGTTCTTCCCTTAGATTTTCCTTAAATGATGTTCCACACTTTTTTCTGTGAAGTTTTTGATAGTCAGCCTGAGCAGAAGCTTCTCCAGGACCGACGTTTACTGATTTTAAAAGTGTGTCTTGATTTAGCACGAGGTTTCTGATGGGCTCGAGCGTTGGACCCCGAAGGTCTGGGGGTAGACCTGGGAGACGCGAGCCCTTTTCTAACTTTAGAAAATTTGTTGGCAATTTGAGCGAACCAGGGGTGTTTTTGGCATTTGAAGGTTATCGAAGACACTTGGAATAACAGGCATTAGCACATTGATTATAGTGTATGTCCAGTGATTCTGCTGGGTACGGACCTCTGAAGAGAAATCAGTGTCCTGGAACTCCTTGGAAATAGTGAGGCTGCAAATAGATCCCAGTTTGCTTTCTTATAATTGAGATGTCTGAAGACAGAGACATGTGCAGTTAATACAGGTGGAGAAGGACTGGGAAATGGTCACTTCCGTGCAGATCGTCAAGACAGACCACTCATAGTCCAGGACCAGCGAGGGGTCACAAACCGACAAATCTAAACTCGAAAGTGAACCTGAGGAAAGTGTGGAGATAAGTTGCAGAAACCGTCAGTCAGTAACCACCACAAAACCAAGTCTGAAAGTACATCCTCAATTAAGCAGACCTCTGGGTGAACTACCCCAAAGAGGATTGTGACCGTTAAAGTCAGCCCAACAGCAAAAAAAAGGTCGAGGAAGTTCTTCTATCAACTGACAAGGTCCTGAGACGACATACCTGGGACAGAAGGGGAGAGATAAAGGGAACAGATGCACAGTCTTGTGGAGAGTGACGTCTCTGCAGCTAGAGCCTGAAGGGAGGTAACAGAGTGACAGACTATACAACAAAGTTTTGTGTAGGAGAAGGGCAACAACCCAGGCCCGACAGTCCCCAACGTGGATGGTTGTGCAGGTTTTCAAAGATTATTAAAGCCAGAAAAAGAGTAAAGGTCTTCTGGCGTTTGAATTTGAGTTTTGACTTGGAAGAGCACGACGGAAGGTTTAGAGACTGACACAGAAGCTGCATGCTCCTCGAAGTGGAATTTAGACCACTGGATATTCCAATGGAATATTGTACTCTACATGTCAAGAGGCGAAAAGGAAGAGAAATCAGGTCATCTCCTCTCAACAGTCCGCATCAATGGAAGCGAAGTTATTAGTTAGTTTTTTCCACTGGACTGTGGTGGTCTTTGGACCTGCTGGCAGACGTTGCCCGCAGGTGACAAAGGCCTGGAGTTTTGGGAGATGTGAGGTCTGGATTTGTAGATGTGGAGGTTCTTCCGCAACTCCACACTGGTAGAACTCCCTTGCCCGCACGGGCACAGGACAGAAAGACGAGGGGGGGGCGGCTGGTTTTTTAATCTGCCCAGCAGCAGATGTTGTAGACTGCTGTCAGTCTGAGGGTGGCGGATTTTTTGCCTCCACCAGGGCATTCACAGTGGGTTGGGAGGTGGTGGACCTGCCTTCCACCAAGCTGACAGTTCTTTCCTTGCAGAGTCTTTGGAAAAGATAATTTTTCTCAGTCCTGGCACAGACTGACCGAGTGAAATTTTCTTTCGGCGAAGCATATGAAGATGCGGAGGCCTTCTGACTGCCCACAGACCTGCATTGCGGCTTCAAAAAAGGAGATCTGCTTTTCTGGGCTAACTCTTTGATTCAGATTCCTGAATCCACAGAGGTACAAATTCGGGAAGAGGAGGGAATGGGTCGCCACCGCAGTTCAACAAATAGCCGATCTTCCACGGCCCATCATGGTGTGCCTTGCAGCAAATACTCGCAACACACCTCCTGCCCAGAAACAGCGGTCGCTGACAGGCCACACCTCTGGCATCTTGAAACACCTTATCGGGATGGCACATAGAGCTGAACATGAACATTTAGGTATCCGACTTTGATGACCGGCAGGCACACAGGGTTGCAGAACGTCAAAAGAGGGGTGTTGTGTCCACTCTCTCTGAACTTTCTTTTACCGTCAACCACTGGCGCACCTCCGGCACCCTTGGGACGCCAGTTCCGTCTTGATTTCTGCTCTGAACACCCCTGTTAGATCTCTGCAGCGAAGCACACCTTTTGAAAACGAATTATAACTGTTTATGACGGAGTCACCCTGAGCTCCCTGTCCCACTAACTTCGTTGCTCCTCACAGTTGTTCAATGCTTTTTTTTAGATCGACATTGAATTAGAAATGATCCCATTCCTCAACCTTTGACTGGACTGAGGGTCCACCTGCGTAGACCGTGAAAGCCCGGGGAGTCAAAAGGGCTCAGAGATAAAGGGGTCCTTTCCTGCCCGTCTCGCTTCCATCACGAGCCTGAAGCCCAGAAACCTGTCTTCTGTCCGTACCTCAGGATCAGAATCGGCTGTCGTGTTTGAAAGTCCTCTGAAAAAGGGATGGCCCCTTCCTCTTCCTATTGGGGGTAGTTTTTTTGAAAAAGCCATGGTGGTATTTTTATTATATTCATCCCTCCCTTACCCACCACCTTGGAGTCCAACGATGGGGCCAGGGCCAAGAATCACTGTCTTGGAACCCCGTCCAGCTTCAGAGAGAATATACACAGACAAAAACCTACCAACCCTATCCCCCTGATCAAGCCCAACTGCCCGGAAACAGAGAGCTGAGCACTACCGGTATCTTGGCCAGCCGAGAAAGGCCTGTTTTGACCTCACCCCAAGAAGGGGAGGCGATTCTACACCCGTGCCAAGGTGTACTCCCTGTCTAGGAGAGTCCAGCCAAAGTGAGGGGTGAGAGCGCTGGCCCCTCTCAATCCACCAGATCCATCCCCCTCCGACACAGGTCGCACCGCATACGGCCAACGTGGCGGATCTTAAGAGACCACAGAGAAGAAAATGAGTGTGGAAAAGAAGACTGAAGGGGAGACGAAGAAAGAAAAAGATCCGTAAGAAAGGCAGAAGACAGATTATAGGAAAAAGGTGGTTACTATTTGTCTGGCGCCTCACTCCTAACCTTTTTCCTGACATGGAGACCCTACCAGAGGGCAGCAATTGTCCTACCACATAATCTTTGGGCCCAGTCACAACTTGGCTATACAGGCCTAGCAGTGTTCACAACTAAACTCATCAGCCGAGTTTTGCTGCCCCCGGCAGCAAAGCCTAAAAGATCACGAAGGACCACACGCAAGCCCTCCGACCACGGAAAGGTTGCAACCCCCGGAGGGTACTGCCATCCAGAGGAAACCTCGATGAATGCAGGTGCCAAAGCGGACCTGAGAAGCGTTCCTCCAAGCTTAACACCAAATACGCCATCCAGAAGGACATCGATAATTGCCAGGTTCCAAAGAGCGACTGAACGTCTCCAAGCTTAACACCAAGATACCTGCCAACCAGAAGGACCCTCGAGGATGTAGGTGCCTAAGCGACTGAACGGTCTCCAACTCACAACACAAGATACTGCCATCCAGAGGACCTCGAGGGAATGCAGGTGCAAAGCGACTGAAACTGCTCCTAAGCTTCAACACCAAGATACGGCCATCCAGAGGACCTCAAGGTATGCCAGGTGCCAAGCGACTGAACGTCTCTAAGTCTTAACACCAAGGTACTACTGCCCTCCAGAGGACCGCAAGGAATGCAGGTGCCTAACGAACTGAACGTCCTCTAGCTTAACACCAAGAGACTGCCATCCAGAGGAACCTCAAGGAATGCAGGTCCAAAGCGACTGAACGTCTCTAAGCTAAACACACCAAGATACTGCCCATCCCAGAGGACTCAAGGAATGCAGTGCCATGCGACTGAAACGTCCCTTCTAAGCTTAAACAACCAAGAGACTGCCCATCCAAGAGACCTCGAGGAATGCAGGTTGCCAAAGCGACGAAACGTCTCTAAGCTAACACCAAGTAGCTGCCGATCCAGAGACCTCGATGAATGCAGTGCCAAAGCGACTGAACGTCTCTAAGTCTAACCCAAGATACTGCCATCCAGAGTACCTCGAGGAATGCAGTGCCAAAGCGACTGAACGTCCCTAAGGCTTAAACACAAAGATACTGCCATCCAGAGGACCTCAAGGAATGCAGGTGCCAAACGACTGAACGTCCTCTAAGCTAACACACCAAATACTGCATCCAGAGGACCCTCCAGAATGCAGGTGCCAAACGACTGAACGTCTTCTAAGCTTAACACCAAGATACTGCCATCCGCGGAACCCAAGGAATGCAGGTGCCAAAGCGACTGAACGTCTCTAAGCTTAACAGCCTAAGATACTGCCATACAGAGGACCTCCAGGACTGCAGGTGCCCAAAACGACTGAACGGCTCTAAGCTTAACACCAAGATACTGCCATCAGAGGACCCTCGATGAATGCAGTCCAATGCGACTGAACGGCTCTAAGCGTAAACACCAAGATTCTGCCATCCAAGGACCCTCCAAGGAATGCAGGTGCAAAGCGACTGAAACGTCGCTAAGCTTAACACCAATCAGAACGGCCATCCCAGGACCTCGAGGAAAAGCAGTGCCAAAGCGACTGAACGTCCCAAGCTGAACACCAAGATACTGCCAGCCAGAGGACCTCGATGAATGCAGGTGCCAAAAGCGACTGAACGACTCCTAAGCGTAACACCAAGATACTGCCATCCAGAGGACCTCGAGAAGCAGGTGCCAAAGCGACTGAAACGTCTCCAAGCTTAAATGCTGACCCCGTCAAACAGAGATTGGGGCAAAACTCGACTGCAAGAAATGAAAACCCTGAAGGTTCAATTCCCATGATGCCGTAGTCAGAACTGGGAATGGTTTGCGATAACAGTCTATTGTTGCTGCTCAGATGTGGTGGTCCCTCAGCACGAAAGCATCAAGACTTGATCGATGGAAAAATGGATGATCGGTATCCAATCATTGTATCCGGTGAGAAACGACTCTCGCATAGAGCCCACCTTTGAATGGAGATCACTCGCAGCCATTCCCCGTTTTTAAATGGGCGTAAGGGCAGGCTGCCTGCTAGCCCTCACCCTCTTCACTATATGTTTTCCCCTTCCTTGCTGAAATATGCTTTCCGATTGTGACATCAAAGTTTTCTTTGAATACCGGACTGATGGAAAAGCTCTTCCAACTTGAGGAGGCTACAAGCCAAAACCAGTGTCCAGAAGACGCCGCCGCCCGTGACGTTCCTCTTCCAACCGAGACTGCGCTACTGAATGCCTGGCCACAGCAACTGACATGCAAGAGAATATGGACCGGTTTGGGCCAAAGCCGTGACAACTTCGGTCTCACCAATCAGCACGAAGTAGACTTAAGTAACTGGCATCAACTACCTCCAGCAACCCCCAACATAGAGACAAACATAACAATCATTGGCCAGAAACTTACAGTGGCAGAACAAGTTTGTGCTATATTGGTATACATTATCATGAACTACGACATCGACGAGGAAGTAGCATGTTAGGATTGCGAGGGCTAGGCATCCTACGGCAGACTCCAAGACTAGCTAGGCGGTGGGTGAGACGAGGAATAAAGTCAAGCAGACCAATGTCAAGGGGTAAACATGCGGTGTACATCAACATGCCGGCAGTCTGAACTCTTTCCATATGAAACCTTGCTGCACACATCAAATGGCAAGAACAAAGTACCCAGGTACAGAGGTGTTTCAGAAGGCCCACATGTAAAGCATGCATGCAGTGCTAAGACCTCTAGCATCGCCCTTCCTCCTGGGAAGAAGCTGCGCAAGGTCGCTCCAACGAGGCGCACCATCATCAAATCCAGAGTGAAAGACGTTGAAACGAGGCACGTGGAGGCACAGACAAAACGGCATTTTCGTTAAATCAGAGCAAGCACTCACCGTGCAGCTGGCTCACCGCCAATCTGCCCGGTCCACATCGCTGCTGACTAATTATTGCGAAGACGGCCTGATCAGCCATCTCATACTCATACCATCACCCAGTGATAGCAGAAGTCAGGGTCATATTCGCCCGCGAAGGACAAACAACCGACGCACACACACACACACTACGATAAACAAATACGACTGGCCACGACTTGGCGCGCGCTGCCAGGCAACGCCTGTGTACGGACTCAGCTGTGGCCTTGCGTGGGTGCGTCGTGCGTGCGTGCGTGTGTATCTGTACATATGTTATGTTCAAAAAACTGAATCGGAAAAAAGACCACACAGAAAACGGTTTGAGAAGAAGGGCAGATTAGAATGGAAAGCACGAACCAAGAAAATGACCACAACAAAACAACGTTTTTCGTTCCATTTCTTCCCCCCACCCCACCCTTTCCACTCCCCTGCTTTTTCCCCGCTTTTCCCCCCCGCGTCCCCCCCCTTCCCCTTGACGAAAGCATTTGTTCAGAAGGCAACATATCAACTGATACTGAAAGCGACCCTCAGCACTTCCCATGGCAGCCTTTAACGAGAGCGCAGGAAGAACACTGGGTGTTAGAAATGGCAGGACCTGACAACAAATGGCGACGTCAGAGCAGATGGCGACGTCATAAGCAATGGCGGAGACGTTAGGGTCCGAGAGAAAACGGTGAAATACAGAAGCCAATCGTCCGGCCAGAATGCCATGTGGAGAGTCTTTGGGCCATGAGAAAGACTTCCCGCCCTCACCCCATTTCGGGCGAAAGTATCCCCCAGGATTGGGTAATTTCCCCGTTCGCTGACAATAAGACTTCAATAACCAAAAAATAACGATTACTACAAACAAACATACTGTGTAGGGTTACTGTTTTCAATACTAATTTACGAAACTTTCAGATCTCAGTTTTTGTTTAATCCTGTGTTTTTTTTTTTTTTTTTTTTTTCCTGGACATTTTCAATAACATCAATTTTCACCGGCAAACATTCATCAAATGAGTCTCTGTCTTTTCATGTAAATAGAACTCAGTCTTAAACTGTTCTCTAAAAGTCTTTTAAAGACTGAGTTATATTTTTTTGACATAGAAAAATCCACACCTTATTCCATCAATGTCCTTCCACTGAAAGCCAGTTTGACAAAGTATTTCCTTTTTATAACTATGTCGCTTTCGGCCGAACAGGCAATCTCTATAATAAATAATTTGCGTTCCTTCAAAAAAAAGAACGGGGAAAACAGTCTTATAAAACGTTCTAAACACTCACTCAGTTTTAATTGGCTGGGATCAACTAAAAATAAAGTCCCATACATCTTCCATATAAACCTTCTATCATATAGGCTATTGTTCCGTATTTAAGTGTTGGACAGAAAAACCACAATATGATTAAAAAGTACAACGATTGAACTTGTTGGTAACAGGTCGAGATAAATAATGTTTTTCCCACAACCAGTCCTGCCCCACAAATCAATGAGCAATGGAGGATGTTTTGTCAAAAAGTTTAACTGGCTCCATAGTTTTTAATAGCAAATTTATCGAATCCAGTTATTAGTTATAGCATACCTCTCTGTCAAAAACTTGTTTGCAGTATACTAAGAACCCCTACGAGGGCCTAAATGTGTAAGGATTAATCCAATTTCAGTTCCTGTTAAGATTGTTTCTTCTATTTAAGGAATGAATTCAACATTGATTTGTTGCTTGTTGTTATGATTCTTAAATTATCCCCGCCAATTGGGTGAAGAACGACATGTAAACGTTAAAGCTGTTTAACGTCTGAAGTTTTGCCACTATATAATCCTTTTATAAGTCAAGCACTAAACGCCCACCAAACCCCATCCCCTCCACATCTTTATAAAGACTAAATTTCAAAAATCATTGTGGAACCGTGTCTCCTAATTTTCGCTTGGAAAAAACTGGTAGATTTTGTAGAAGCTTTTTTACAACTGTTTCTTTGTCCTGGTCTTGAGGATGTAAACATGCTATTTTCCCATACGGCGTTATTTCAATTTCTTTCCGACTATTTGTCCCCCGTCCGGCATAAGAAATTACAATGTAAAGGCCAGAGTTGAATGCTTTTCTGAAACTTTTTTTGAACGGCTAAAAATGTAAATAGGGCTTATGAATTCAAAATTTTTATTTCCCATTCTAAATTATGGGTTTCTAAGTGCATTGAGGTCAGGTTTTCGAACTATTTATATGCATACTGACCAACATTTATTTGCTTCGCTAGATGCCAGCTGTCTATTTTAGGAAACGTTTTTACTGTCGCCCACCTCTGTGCTTTAATTAATCAACCATCTTTAGTGTAACCAAAACCATACAAAGCGCCTATCTCACCGTTCTGTTCAAAGTACCCGCAACGTCTGCAAGGTCTTTTAAAATTCTAAAGTTATACACCCTACCAGGCGCTAATGTAACTCCTGGTCTTCTGGCCCAAGCGACATTATTTTTTAGTGCGTATTAATTTTAAATTTCCAAAAAAACAATTGTGCAGGTTATCACATTTCACAACTTTCCCCGGCATTGTCTTGATTTTATATTAAATGATCCAACCCTCCCACAAACTAATCTTTTAAACTGTAAATTAGGGATTGTATAATTGCATAAATCGCAATATGCAGGCTTCCCCCCCCCTGATTGAAGAGCTCTTAACAACAGTTGAGGGCCTTCCTCATATAAGTTTTTCATCAGTGCTCAGCTCATCCAAATGAACATAGAGTAATGAATTCATCAAGATCGAGCGGAACTTTCCCCCTCATAAGTAGTTTGGGTTGGTGTAACTCTAAATCTATAATTGTTTAGCTGTAATGGCCTAACATTTTAGCTAGTTCTTAATCAAAAAGTAACCTACTTCTTCTTCAGGCTTGAATGTTTAACAATGTTATTTAAGGATTCGCATGTGGGGGGTTAAGTTTGAGAGTAATGTCGAAGTTACTCATTGCTTCTTTAGGTGAGCAAGAAAACCCGTATAACCACATCAACTATTGTTAACGTGGCTAACTAATGTTCCTGCATTATCAATTTTTTGAATGCTTTTTATTCTTTCCTGGATTCACTTATATTAAACCATACGAACTTTGTAAAATAATTTCATGAAGTGCAACCATTTTTTTGGCTCGCATTCGTTAGTCAAAGCATGTTCTAAAACGAAGGGCGTCTTGGTTTTTTTGTAACAAACAAATTTTTTAAACGAAATAAAAATAGTGCATTCAAATATACTGGTTGCAAAAATATCTGTTTGGGCCGCACTACAACTTAAAAATATAGCAACTGATACACTTATACATTGCCGGTGACCCATGACTGCCTCTTTCATAAAAAGGTGAGTACTCCATTGAAAGAGCAATCTTAACCCCCCTATTGAAAACGACCACATCAAGAAAAAAAATGGGGCGTGGTTTAGTCATCCGATGCAGTTTATCAGAACCAGTTAAACTATGCGGTGTTATTGCGCATCAACTGGGTGTGAAGTCCCGTATGCTGATCATTTAAATCACCCAATGATCCTTTGGTGAGGTCAGTGTAACAGATTTCATTTCTATATACAAGCCTTCAGGACGTATTTTGACTGAACTGCCAAGCACCAGTCACCCAAATGACAAACCATTTAATCCACTCACAACAGAATAGACATGAAGGCTTGTGAAAGATCTGTACCGAATCCATATAACATCAAGACAGCGTTAAGACAAAAGTGGATCATAAATCATGGCCTACGACCTTATATATTCGGGAGCACAGCACAGAACGTATAACGAGATGACTGGCATCTCCTTGCAAATCTTTCTTTTTGGGCACCAACTGTAGGCCCGGGTCCCTACAGCAAGGAGCATAAAACAGCATGGAAACAACATTTTATCTTAGACACTTCTTCTAAGGCCCTAACTAGAGGGGGGGGGGGCTGAATAGAACGGAAAAAAAATAAACGACAATCTCGAGCGTTATCCCCCCCCCTACTTACGTTTGGTGTTTGCTAGGTTCCGCAAGCACAGCAAATCGTAGCATAAACTGATCGTTTCTACTGGCTTTGACGCACAAAAACAATACTTAGCAAATTTAGAGGACGCCATTAATTCTACAGTTGATTTACCTTCAAGTAGTCAAAGTAACCGAACATGTCTTTTTACAAACGCCAAGATCGAAAAGTAGACTTTGCGGTTGGCACATGGTTTATACAATGCTGCCTTCTGAACACTCAGACTCCAATAGGTACCAATAATAAAACTATAATAATGAAATTCTTATAGCAGCAATGGGAACAGAGAGGTTGGGAAAAACGACATAAATCTGAGCCAGTAAAATTACAAAACAAATAAAAGAACACCCCAAGATTATAGGGTCATCTAATTCCCGAAGTCCAAACCCCCAAAGTCATTGACAGGCTCAGCAAAGCTCGCGGACGCATCTGTTCGCGATGACCATGAATATGAAAAGACAGCGATTGTTTCTTGGATTAACTGCATATGGATTACTTGCTTATCTTACTAAATAGTAACACAGACTATACAAGAACTAATGACCATAAGTGCTCGGCCAAAAGCAACTACTTTGCTTGCATTAGACAACAAGCCAGCTGACAATACTCCCCAATATTCCTGGTAAAGCGTCCACGGCTTTACCCACATAATTTTTTTTAATAAACTTGCAAGATGGATCAAGCGTTTTTGTACCATGATTTATCAGGCGGAGATGGAGGGCGATGGCGCGGAGGTACTGAACTTTGGCCACACCGCCGCCTGTAATAGCCACACCAATGTACTTATTGCAAATCCAAAGGCCAGTATAACGCATGCTAAGTGACGCCTTGCTCGCTAAACAGCGTTCGTTATTGCGTTCTGCTAGTCGTTGTGTCTCAATATAAAATTTTCCGGATAGTTTCTCTTATTCTATTCACTTGAGTTCGGTAATTGGATCCCGGTTAGTGAGTCTCACTTCTAGGCTTGCCTGACTTCGTGTTCAAGATCTTTTAGTCGTTGGGCTAATCTTTCGTTTAAATATCCGGCCCTAATTTGGCGTCATCACCTCAACGAGTTTTTCTTTTTCTCTTTTTATATGCTTATCTAGGTCACAACTATTTTGCCTAAATTGTTTGTTAATTCCGCCTTTGATGGTTCTTAAAGTACACCAGGGCAAATTACTTCTCGCATAGCAATGGGGAATCATTAATTGGTTTTTAACGGCTGTTTTTTCTGAAAAACTGGTTTCTGCTTCTATTTGCATTTATTAATTCGCCTGCCGATTGATTTAATTCTTTAAGTCGCATGTTTTGCATTTGGTTATGCTGTCGGGAGTTCTTGTAGTGTTTTTTGTAAGTTTAGCAACTGCATCCCTATCTAATTTTGGTCTAGGCAATGCCAAGGGATTTTTGTACTCTCGCAGGAGCCTATTTCCTAATTGATACCCACACGCTAAAAACTTTGATGGGTCTTATTTAGTTGTAAAGCCGGCACAAGTTGTCCTTGGGCGTTTTTCACCAGACAAATGCCCATCTTCTAATGCCAACAATCATTTGGTCTATGATAAATTCGGGACGTTGCTTGCCTAAACTTTTTGATAAAATGCTTCGACCGTGACTTTCTGTTATTTCACGCCGCATATGAGAGCGTTGAACGATGGCTGTGTCACCAAAGGGGATCATTTCACTCATGTCGTCTCCAGGATAAAAACCTCATAAAATCCTTCGCTCGTTTCAATTCACCAGCCATGTTTTTTAAAAATTATTAAACTGTTTTATTTTGCTTCATACAAAAATGGCGCAGCAAGCACCAGACACTGGCTCGATTCCTTGACCCGCATAGAAGACTGAAAGAACCCAAAAATGGCGTGAAGGAAATAACGAATATTATTACTGTTCCAAATAATCCATCTACTGATGGATGCCGTATCAAAAACTTATGACACATTTCCAGACCTAGGAGCGGAGAAGTGATTGTGCCAGGCTCTGCACTCTTACTTTCCAAAATAGAACTCAGCTTCAACAACACCCCAAACAGGACAGTGTGTACAGAATCTGGGCGGGCAATCGTTAAGAAAAATTTCTGTTCCTTTTCTTTCTCTATAAAAACTTGAGGGCAAGAAATATTTTCTTTACACAATGCCAGACATATTTTTAACCTAATCTGAGATCTATGGCAAACCGGGAATGAATGGGCTGATCATCGTTTCAAGGAATCGAAAATAAGAAGCGCTAAAACAGAAAGAATAAGGCGCTGAAGATACAAGGACGGCAAAAAAAGTATGTAGCCCGTAAAGTTTCGTGATGGAACTCGCTTTTCCATTCCCTTAATTTTGAGTGTTTAAAAGCGCATGCACCATACTTCAAGGAGCAAAAAAAGACAGATTGGCATACAAACTAACTTCTATAATTGAATACAAACGGTGTTATCAAATCATCAAACTGTGAAGAGACAAACACCGAAGCAAAGTACAGCAATTCTGACTAACACGTCGATAGAGGAAGTTTGACGTTTTGTTAGCAACCCTTTACTTAGCAGAGCTGATTTGACAACAATATCAAGAAAATCCAATAATTACGACAGAGTGATTCATCATACAACAATAAATAGATCCAGAAGCAGGGCATACACGATAGTAAAAATAAAAAAACATGGACTTTTAGTTTTAGCGTCGCAGCAAGATCCGCTTAAAGGTATAATTATTGCTGTGTGAAGATGAAAGACCGTTCAAAAGAGCAAGTGAAAAGTTTTTTCACTGCCTACAATAGACAAAAGTGCATGTACATTGAACGGTAGTCCCAACCAAGGCTCTTACGACTCGCGGTGCCATTTAGACCATAATCATCACATTTTGACGAAATAAAAAATTGGTTGGGGGTGGGGAGGGGTAAGAAGAGTAACCGCCGACCTAGTGTCTAAAGATTTACATCTTCACCAATGTTAGGCTTGATGATTATTTTTAAAACAACAAAATACGGTTTCTGGTTGACCTAAGTCAACGGAGGAATAATGCAGTTTTTTGTTTGGAAGCGGGAGAGCCTGTGCGAGCCTTAATAAAACATTCAAATTGCTAAAGAAGACGAAGCCGATAAAAGCGAACCGCTTACTTAACATTTGTTTTTAATATATGCGCGCAGCTGAATATTAAAGAAAACAGATTAAAAGAGATAACGACTACATAATCTTTTTTATTTTAAAACGTCGTGTTTGCTTGGGGGGGGGGGGGGGGGGTTAGCTGGGGAGTGTAAGGGTGGGGGTCCAAAGGTTGCCTACAGCGCCGCC
This sequence comes from Conus ventricosus, assembly GCA_018398815.1. NCBI lineage: Eukaryota > Metazoa > Mollusca > Gastropoda > Neogastropoda > Conidae > Conus > Conus ventricosus. Next base: position 19,646,689 of record CM031615.1, read on the forward strand.
AAAGGTGGGCAACACATGAGATAGTAGAAACCCCTAACATAAAAACCTTCAGATTAACCAACATTACACAAATTCAGCAAGTCTCTGAAAAGCTAAATAGCACGCCCGGTCCGCTTTCAACATACAGCAAACCCCAACGAAGGTCACTTCTGCCTCACCTGCCTTAATGCATGGGTTACATATGTTAATACAGGAACATCGACTATAACGCTCTATCAGCAAGGAACTCGTGTAGGCCTCTACGCAACACAGGCATAAGGGCACCCCAGTCTATATAACCTCTAGGAGAGGTTGTCTTTAGAGCTGGCTCTCGGTCTGTGTTCCATTATGCTGTAAGTGCGGCGGGCAAAAAATTAGAAAACCTAAGAACTCCAAAAGCACACAGCTATGGTTTCAAAACTAATAACGCTAAACTTAGTCGTTTAAAAACTGACAATAAATAAAGAACTAGCTGACTCATCACATCACGGATGAAGAATTTATATCGTTTACAGCCGATTTTGATGACGTACAAAAGAACAAAAGTTTGGATCTTCAAAGAAAGGCGAGGCCAAGTTTTTCTCACCAGCCAGAACCCCGAGCAGATAAAAAAAGGAATGCTTAAAAAAAGTAAACGAGACATTAAACTCCTTGTTCTAAACAGCTCACTATTAACACAAACGAAGGGTGTTTATATCACTTTAGTTATATATGAGTCCTAAAGCCAAAAAGACCGGTTGGATATTGATTCTGAATAAGGCCGTTTTGTATTGTTTTTTTAATTAAATAAGATATGTGTGGCTTAGAAAAAAAAGACAGCATGGCTAAGATATAGAAGGCCCAGATGAATTGTTTGAAGGAAAGCTTGAGAGAGAGCGTTTATCAAGAGCACTGAATGAGATTGATTTAGAAGTCCTTGACCCAACAAGACGTACAGGCAAGGGTTGTTCATGCTATATCTCAAGTTCCAGGCAAACTAACCCAATAGACGCCGCCAGTTAAAGTAAAGTTAGCTGTTTTTAATCGTCTATGTAAACGGAATCAATGAGAAATCTAGAAGGCTGGGGTCTCGACTAAACAACAGACTATTCTTTCCTCCCTCTAATGACTTAAAACAAACACCCGGTTGGGGGCAGGAACGACCTGCTTACACAGTTTGACGCTGTCCCCCGGCTGAAGAAGCTAATGAGAAGGCTCTGGTTGGTCAGAGGGCGAAGTCCTTAGAGATTAGATTAAAACAGCTAAGTATGCACCGATAGTAGGCAAGGCTTACTATTCCGCAGCGGCCGAGAGTTGGTTTTAAAAGAGAGAATGTTTTAAAACTAAAAAATTCAACAACAAATTTCTCCCATGTGGTGCGTTTCTTGCAAGGCTGCTCATGTCCCGCGAAACACGCAAGAGAGAGTGACTAACTATCGGCAATACAAGAAGAACACCAAAGATCCTTAACTCAATGGAAGATCTCCGCTTTTCCTGTTTAGTGAGATAGAACCCAATGATCAGTTTGAAGAACACAACACAAACCAAAACTTTCAATATCTCTAACACATGGGATGAGGACAAGCAAAATCTATCAGCCGATTAAAGAGTCCAAGAACAAGTCCAACAATTGGCGAGTACCAGAAACAAAAATCATGTTGGACCTTACTACTAATGGTATTCAACCTACGAGACGGGGCTGCCCCATTACACATTGAACGAACAATGAGTAAACTAATGCCGCAACTTCAAAAGATGGGCACAACAAACAAGAATTCTGCAAAAAGTTTAACAAGAAAAGCCATCTGTTCATGCCGCAAGCGTACATAAGAAACATTGTAGCGGGACCAGTTTGACTGTAATACAGAAACTAATGTACCCCCGCCCCACCTGGATCTAAAAGTTAGTTTTTTAAAGAACTGCAACGGTGGCAAAACAATTCCCCAATACGTATTTACGGCAGAGCTTTCGCTCGCTTATTGTTCCTTGATGAAGGGCCAGGCGCCACACAAACTAACGAAAAACAGTCTTCATGATAATCAATCAGATTTGTTCATTTGCCTTCATCAGTGTTCGGTCGGATGGCGCTCATTCAACGCCAGAATTATACAAGAGGGGCCGAGATGCTGCAGAATACTTCTTAAAACGCATGCAGCAATGCGTAATGAATGTATCCTAATAATTTCTGAAATTTATCTGAAAACATAATGGCGCACCGGTGAAAGACCAAGAACAGTAATGGCCTCAGCCACTCACGGGTTGATTTGTGGTGTTAGAACTCAGTGAGGAAAGCCAATCCAAAAGTAAGAGACCTATGATCACATTCGTGAAAGTTCAGAGGGTGAGGCAGCACATAGTAAATGCACTCTTCAACACTAAAGTTTGAACCCAAAGACATGGAACTGCTGTATCTTTCATAACTTGCGAGGCTTACGACTCCTCATCTTATATGAAAGCAGTAACCGACTCCTCAGGGTGTCATGCTTGCACAGGTCATCAGAAAAAGTAACTTGTGTTTCACTTTAAATAACATGTCGTTTTTTATTGACTCTACAGCAGCTCATGATGGTTTCATTAGAGTCGGCTGGCTATGATCCTTAAAGTCCTGCCCCAATAACGGAAGAATATTTTGACCCAACGCTTGTTAGAGAAGGGTGTTTACCCCTTATGAATACATGAACATGGGAAAGGTTTATGATGAAGAGAAACACTTCCCCCTAACGGCGCGTTCTTTTCGCTAGTCTCATAGAGGAAAAGGACCTTAGCGGACTCCGATTAACCAGCATGCCCAAGATGCTTGGCAAAAGTGTAGATTGTAAAACGGATGGGAGACCATCATGACTTCGCCTATTTTAATGGCTGATACATGTGTGTGGCGACGCTTTGAAAATTATAGGAAGGACCTGCATGCAACATTACAATGTGTAGCCTTGGAATGCGCACGCGCATTATATTTCTTCCGGCGCCCGGGAGAGCTGGGACGTCTTTCCCCCCCCTCCCCCTTCTTAAAGAGGGGTTTACTGGAGTAAAGATAGATTTATTGGTCAGATTTACCAATGATTCAGTGATGAAACGGGTTGCGTGGGGGAATTAGTAAGGCGTCGCATCCTTACTTAAAGCAAACAACACATACTTGGACGACTATATCACGATAAAAGGGTCTAACTATCTCATGTATTTAAGACTCAAACAATCTGTATGGTTGGGCAAATGGCGCAATCACTTCCTAATTACGTAACATCAAATGTTACCCAGGTACGAAAAATTATTCACAAGGCATTAAAGTGGTTGAACAGTTTAAAAACCCATGCCTAATCAGCAAACGTGGCGGCTTCATTCAATAAGTGAACTTAGAACTATCCTCATAGCACTCCATGACCTCCATAATGTACTAACCAATCGCAGCAGAGACAAGTCTAAAGCTGGACCAAGACGAGCCGCCTAAACTACTTGTTGGCCCCGCTTTAATCTTATACGGGGCAAAAAAAATTCTGTCTGTCCATTACAGACATCTACAATTTTATTAAGTGCATGGTTTAAAAGTTAACAGCTGTAATCATCGTATACTTGCTGTTTGATCAAGAACATTCGTAAACCATACATCATGAAGAACCCTGAACCTCAGAACTAAATCCACAGATGCTTCAGCAAAAAAGACGTTTTCAAAGTTTGATGAGAACACCAGCTGTTTTTGGAAAGACTATGGAGAATCCGCACAAGCCAAAGATGTCAGATTGGACCACCAGAAGAGAATGAAGCAATTAAGCTGACTTTTCAAAACCTACTTACAGGACTTTAAAAGATTTCCTGATCAGCTTTTTGGCAATAATGATGAAAAAAAAGAAAGTCAATAGACAAACCTGAATTTATTGGTTACAGTTTTAAGAATTATCAAAATCTTTTGAGTTAGAGGTTATCTTCATTTATGACTACGTAAAGCCCTCGTATCCCGAGTCCAGAGTGCTTTTAACACAGATACAGATAGTTTGGTTATAGATAATCCCACTGAAGACATCTAAAAAAGACCTGGAATTAGAAGGTAGCTAAAGGAGCGGAGGTGGGATGGTACACACAGTCCGATTACCTAAAAGATTCGCCGTACATTCAATGGGTGGTACTAACAAGCACGGTATTAGGCAAGATCAGGAAGAATTATCTGAGAAGGTGAACCAGGAGTATGGTGGGGTTAAGTCAAAAATGTACAGTATTTCGAGCCAGGAGAAAATCATTCAGAAAGCAAAGGGAATATCCACGCCAAGTGATGTGGCAGTCAAATCATATCGCATAGCAACTACACAGAAGCATTGTGTGTAATAAGGACACTTTTCTCATGACAACGTTAAACTGCGATCTAATCTCCATGAATCAACACACGGTTGTAACAAAGAAGTCGTTAGAAATACGAACAAACACAAAACGGGTTGTTTGTTAATCCAGGGTTTCATATCAATCGGGCAACAGAGGACCACATAACCAGGGGGGGTATATGTTTCATCAACTATTTATTATAATATAAGATCATAGCTCATCCAATTCATTTAAATCTTTTCTCATGTTTTTGCTTGATGCTTCGACAAATTATTTTAATTATATTCACGATAATTCTTTTTTCCCAATTTGGGGGTTTGAGTTTAGGTGATCTGGATGATTTAGCATGCCAGTAGATTAATCCCCGAAATGTTTCCTTAATAGCATTACACACATGAATGCTTCCCGTAATCATTTTCAAGTCTCTTCCCTTTACCGATGTCTTGTTGCGTTCTGGCGATTCCTTCTGGCCTTCCCTTTTAAACCAAAATATGTTTACTAAATTAATTAAAAAAGCGGAACTGTGTCTGGTGGGGATTATCTGCAGTTCTTCTTTCTTTCACAAAAGATCTTTGAGGACTGGTTGTTTTGTTGTGTCAGTTTCTCCCGTAAATAATACAGCGGGTCTGATTCATTTTTACAATTCTGGTATTGTATTTCAATGGATCAACACTCCAAACCGGATCGGTGTGCCCCGTATGCGAGTGTCCCATTCTGCTTATCCCCCGGTAAATAAAAGGTACCTAACTTTCAAAACCAAATGGTAATTGTTTTGCCGGATGAAGACTCTCCTTCAACAGCATTATTGAGTTTGTTCTTTGATTGCTTGTACTCTGGTTTTAGGCCTTAAATCTTCATTATATTCATTGCGCGCCAAAAACTGAAGGGCAATTCTTCTAACCCATTCAGTGTTTGCGAGAGTTGTCACTAAGCTCTGCTGTGATACGGTAGGAGAAAAGTCCTTTCGGATAACTGTTTGTTAAAGTTTTCAACTAAAGCCTGTGAACGTGAACTCCCGGAATGCATCTTCTAATCGTAACTCTGTGTTTTACAAATAATTATTCACTTGGCCCTTAAATCTTTCTCCCATCATCGACTTGAATCATGACGAATAAGTTAAAGGGCCTCGTGATATATCAGTGTTTGTATGGCAACAGCAACGGCAGGAACACTCTTTTTGTGTTAATGGTTCCGCATCTTGTGATATCTTGAAGCGATGTCAATGACTGTGAGTGCGTACTTAAAATTCATTTTCGTCTAATCGTATCAGAGGGTAAATATTAGAAGTCGCATTTGATGGGTGTGTCGTTTGAGTTGTATTGACAAAGTTGGTCTCTGTATCGCCTAGGCGCTGGGAAATAAAATTTGCCAAATCGCGTGTTTAGATAACCATTTTTTTTGGCTGTTTGTTCACTAACTCCAGCTGCTTGGCTTAGCTTTTGTAATGCTGTGATGCCCTTTCCCAATATCCTTTGGGCGAATAATAGATTTTGTTCATTTTTTATTCAGCCAATATTTATGTGCTACAAAATACACGACGTCATAACCACAGGCAATAAACGCGAGTTTCTTGCATTCTTTTGTTGTTTCTGAGGTGATAAAAGTCGCCTGAATTTTGGTGGGGCAATGTCTGGACCGATTTTGCCTGTTACTGAGGATAATATTGTTTTATGTCTTGATCAAACGATCTGTAAATATGTAAGGGCATGCATGCCCCTTTTTTTCAGTGATCATTAATAAAATCTAACTGCTCAAGTCTCTGCCTTTTCCATAGGCGTCTTGTGCAGCTGCTAGTTGCTCCAATAGCTTTGTTATGGTCTTTTTTTTCTCTCGCCGTCATCCCTCATTTACTAAATGCGAAATTACTTTTCCGCTAAAAAGCAAGAGCATTCACCACAGCGCCACCTATCATGCATTACGAGTGAAGCCATGTTTTATAATGTATTATGTTTTATTTTACATATTATTACTGTCTGATTTATTCCTTGCTTGACTAGAAAAATCTTTCGTGGCAACCGAAGCTGCAATGATAGCAATCAGCTTTGCTGATTCCTCAAAGTCTTAGTTTGCCCAAGACTCTGCTGGTTTCATTCTTACCAAAGCTTTTTAACCAAGCATTGAGTATCCCTACACTTAGACCTCCACAAAACTGCAGAATGGTATACAAGGTTGGTAACATTTTTTTCGGTGCGCATGATTTTTAAAAATCAAAATAATTATATTAATAAAAACATGAACAGTGATGATCTACTTCACAGCTACAGACAAGCGTCCTTAAACCTTCCCCGAACTTATGAAATGACCAAGTTGATGGACAACTGTTATGGCCCCAAAAGAGAGTTGTATTGTCTTTGGCAGCGGTGTGACAAACAAAACAGATCCTCGGAACTGAAAGTCAGCATAGAACATGGATTCCACAGATGCCTCCAGCAACACGACATTATAAAGTATCATAACAGGTATGCAGCGCAGCGGGGTCTAGATGTAAAAGTTGTGGGGCAAACGTTCTTAGTTTGTACACTAAACTAGTCATAGATTTGCTCCCATTGATTCTGAACAAGATCTTACTTATGATTTAACGCAAGATCCAGTGTTTAAAAACAAAGTCATTAGATCTCTAGGTTGTGATCTATACTACAGATTTGGAACATTGTTTATCGCCATTATCATGGGATTAATAACTTTTAATCATATAGACATTTGTTTCCCCCCTTTCAAAAAAATGAACGAGCTGGAAAATCATCAAGAACCAGAATCACAGGAAACTTTGAATCAGGTGGAGGAAGTAACCAAGCCAGAAAATCAGCAGAATCAGAAAACACTGCATCGGTGGGGTCCGGTAAAAGCGTCCACATCCTGGGCGTGGTTAAAGCAGGAAAAAAATTACAAGAGTGGAACAGACAAAAAAAATTAATGTTGCAGAATATAACTCATCATGAAACATAATAACCGCCAGCGCCAGAACAAGTTGATCAATGCCCCGCCTATAAAAAACTCCAATGTGAAACAAGACCGCTACAGCACCAAAAGTCTTCATGGAAATATTGAAACTTAAAAAACTGTTGCCATGTTTTGCTAGCCATTTGCTCTGCTCTGTTGGGGCAGTTATTAACGGTTTATAAAATATATAAAGAATGGCAGCCAAAACCAAAGCATCCAAAAAAAATCTGACCCGGAGTAAATACCGAAAAAGACAACTGCAACGCCAAAAACCCGTCAACAACAAAAGATCATGTTGAATCATTATAATGCAATAATATTTTAAATTTTTTTAATAAAAATAGATCATGGCTTATTATAAAAATTGATACAGTGAATAAATAAAGCCATGGAGTTCTATAAAAGACATTACCATAGACCAGAAATTGTAATCACTGCGGTGCTTAGGATGGAAAAAACTTCATATAAAAAACAATTAAGGTCTATGCTGAGCCTGACCGATCTCGCCAGAGAACGCTGAGCAAGAAATTCTCAACGATGACGCGTTTTATTTGAGGCGTGTGTGTACTTATTAGACATCTCCGATTTATGACAAAAAACATAGATTTGTTTGTTTTAATAATTATAATAAGAACTTGGTTTACTAGAGGAAGAAACTTAGTTATGATCTTGAGGTAACTTAAGGGTCATGAACTTAATCAAGAACTTGTTCTTTAATATAAAAAAAAAACATGAATGTAACTTAACTTTTAAACTAACCTTAATTAAAGTTCTTAAGGAATCCTTAATTAGTGAACTTTTGAGTGACTTAATTATTAAAACCTTGGAAGTGACATGGGGTTAAAGAACGTGGGGTGCATTAAATAAAAATCTCTCAAAAACAAGCGAAATGCATCTTCACAGAGACACACCTCTCAAATCACGGACCCGATACGCGGTAACCATCAAAGGATAACTTGAATACACCTTTACCAACCCCAGTCCGTTCAACGCGGGGCGGGTGGCCCGGGGGTACAGGATACACTTTCCATATAATGGTCCAGTCAAATAAACGCTGTAACTAATCTAGGGCTGTTAGAAACGAGTTACTTTCCAGTGGCCTATTGTGCCACTCGATAGCCAGGCGTCTCATTATGTGAATAAGGCCCTGTGTATTGTCCGCGCTGGGTGACAAGTGTGTCATTACACACACACTCACCACAATCATACACACGCGCGTTACACAGTCTAATATCACCTTTAAAGTGAAAGACGTGTAAATTAAAGAACAACAACAACCACACACACCACGGGCGCGGCAATGCACACAACCACACACACATACTTACGCAGCACAGCCTCCAGCTAAAACGGAAAAAGAACACACGCGGCCCGTTGTGCGCCGCACACGAACTTTCACACACACACACGGCACACGAGACACAAAACAGGGAAACCAGACACAGTAATGCCCACCCATGTAACCTGTACCGGCGGCCCCGGCGGAATCATGTGATAGGACTGCGCACAATCCAATTACTTACTATGGGGGCCCAGTCCAATCCAGACCCACACACACACCCAGAAAGAGAGAGAGAAAGAGAACAACAGTGAGAATGAGACGTATCTGACAGGGAGCATAATAATTACACCGGCAAGCGCGAGCGATACGCTGTGTATTATGTGTGTGTTGTGGGTGTGTAAATCAGGCTGTTACCTTCGGGCTAAATTGTAAAGACACGTGTTGGTGTTTTTCAGCTGAAGCAGATCACAACAGCCACTAACGGTACAGGTTGAGCGTTAGGCCTTGGCCGTTGCTTGCCACACTGGACACAACACAAACATACGTACGCTGCGCACACACACACACACCACACACACAGGCGCGCTGCATGCACACTACACGAACAGAACACGCAACGCACACACTTACAAACACAACTACGCGACCCTTAAGTTTTTTAAGTACGCGCACAGCCTGCTAAACAGAACACAAAACACGCAGCATTTTTAGCAGGCCGGCACATGCTAACGCCACCTGTCTAGAGGCCGCGCACGCAGCTTGTAATCGATTGCATCAACGAAAAGTAGTAATGGAAGTGGACTCCCTGTACACGTGGATTGCACCACCACCAAAAAGTAGCTTTAAAAATAAAGAATTCAACTACTCGCAATTAGGGTGGTCGGTTGACCAACCGCAGGCGTCATACAACTTTCGGAGTTTGAGAGTGGCTGAGTTTCAGGGATGGGCTTCCCTCTTAGTTGGTCACACAGTTTTTCGGAGTTTTCGAGTAGAGACCAGAGTCCCTTGGGGGTCAAGTTCACGCCCATCCAGAATGAAGAACCGGTGCCAGCCATTCCCAGACCAGAGGCCACTGGCAAGACCGACACTTACGAGTCGGGGGACCCAAAAAATCCCTGGGCAAACATACCTGGGGTTTCCCCCCCTGAAAGCATGGTCGACCACAAATGTGACGCCTGCGAATAAAATTTAAATCCACAGTCGGCCATGCTCAGGGAGGGGGGGGTTTTTGCTATTTTGTTATTGTTAGAAAAAAATTGTATTTATTATTTATAGTCTACAATAAATATATGTTTGTAGCTGTCGCCATTAAGATTATTTTATTCAAAAATAACAAATATTCAAAAAAAGCATAAAAAAACACGCACACAGCAAAAATATTGTAACCACACCCATACAGTTGTCACAATTCCAAACCAAAGTTTTAAAGTCTCCAGAAACACATACCACTTCACAACTCAACACCAGCAATGAAAATGACGAGGCAGAGCTGCGTTGTAAGCCCCCCCCCTCTGCCGCTATGAATTTTAATAAGACTGGCGATGGTTTCAAGAAATCGCCAAGCCCAGGTCAACGCGTAAGTTAATCGGAATAGGCAGAGTCCATAGGTAGGCCGTCAACCAGCAAATCTAAGAAAGGCTAAACGTTTTGTATAGGGAGGCGCGTTCAGCCACAACTGCTTTTCCCCTGCGTTACTCTATGGGGCGTGTTTCATCCCCGGCTACTTTCCCCCTACGCTCTCTCTGAAAACTTTTAGTAAAATTAGTATTAAAACGGATAACCCTGCACAGTATGTTTGTTTGTAGATAATCGTTATTTTTTGGTTATTAAAGCTTTCTTGTCCCCAAGAGACACGTGGAGAAATAACCAAACTTCCAGAGGGTTACTTATCGCCCGAAACTGGGTGAGGGCGGAAGTGGCCCCGGATTGGTATTTCTACGTTTCTCCCCATGGCCTGAATACCTAAAAGACAAAAAACTGCGACAAGGTGCCTGAGCACGCACTCATCTTTGACCAGAACAGGGAAGGCTCTTCACTTCTTGGCCTTTGATGTCCGACAGCAAATAAGAACGAACACCTCGAAAGAGCTTGATAGGTCCCCCCTGGCTTCCATTCCGGTCAAATTTAAAAAAAAATAAATTTTACCCCCCCCTCGGGGTAGTCAGGGGTACAACTGCCTGCTTGCTCACACACACGCACGCGAGCCACACCACGTACCACACACACTAGCACACCCACACGACCAACACAGTACACAATCCACACACACACACCTAGACGCACACACTACAAACCACTACGGACACACACGAACACGCTACGACATAACAAGAAGTGATTACGTGGAAGCGACGCGCCCCGTCACCGCATCATAAAACAGACAAACACATCACATGACCGCGCGGCGCGCGCGCACCATGCCAGAGAGCACGACGCGGCGCATGCAAGGTATGCATACATATGTTGCACACATCAGTATTGTTTTCTGTAAACAGTGTAATCTCGTTATAACAAATATCACATATCTTGATCAACTCTCTTTCATTAAAAGAGAAAAAACAAAAAAGGAATCGTATAGTGTAGTAATTAAATGTGTAGTGGCTGACTGATATATTCCCCCCCAGGGTCACAAGGGCTAGTCCTGTTTTTTTTTTCTCATAACTGGTCCCCACTATCTTTCAGTTACTCAATTGAAAAAAAAACGCCTGTTGATAAAGGGTAATGGTATCCTTAAGTGGGATAGCGGCGTAAAAGTTTCGAGCCTGGCATTTTATCGGTACTGTTAATGACAGCGGTGAAGAAGAAGAAGTAGTAGAAGAAGAAGAAGAAGAAGAAGTAGAGGAGGAGGAGGAGGATACAGAAGAAAAGTTAACAATGGGACGACAGTTCACTCTGCAGCATCCGAGCCTGACTCTTTATCAGTCTTGCTTGATAAAGGTGGTGGAACGAGGAACACTGAAGAACTGGACAAAAGTTCACGTTGCAGCAATAAAGTCCTAGCTCCTCGTCAGTTCTTTTGATAGACGGAGGTAGACTGTGGAACACTCATGACCGAAACGACAGTTCGTTGGCACAATTTAGGTGTGAGTGCAGGGATGAAGAAAAAGAGCGAGTGTCATTCTGGGTGAGATGACGATGGTACTGAGGGAGGTAGAGGGGACGGGGAGAGGTTTGGTGAATAAATGCTGGGAGAAGGGAAGGACAAGAGAAGGGGGGGGGAGAGACAAAAGATTGGGGATCGACGGAGGAAGAGTAGGAGGAGAGGGCAACAGGAAAAATCAACTAATAGGCGATGAGCCTATTCGGAATCATTGTCCTTAAAGTGTGTGATGACGGTGGAAAACTACCTCAAACATTGTAACACACCTCAACAGTGCAAGGTATTACATCATTATGTTTCACGCAGTTCGCAGTGGGAAGCTGCATCATTTTAAAGTTGTCGAAGCTGAAGCATTGTTCATCAAACCCCTTGCCTTGAGAGAGTGGTAAAAGCTTAGTCAGCATCAGGAGTGCTGGGTGAGTGCATGGGCAGGTGGGGGTGGGGGAGCGAGTCGAGTTGCAGTGCTGTTCTGAGACTGATCATCCATGGTCTTGTTGAAGGGGGAGGAGCTACTGTCTACGGTACTGCTTTACCATCAGTCATGCTTTAATTACCGGTCAAAGTTGCAGGCTGTTTGGTGACCAGTCCGCATGACACTGCTTGTCAGAGTAGTAAAACGAAAAAGAAACACAGAAAGGGAGATAAAGACAACAACCCCTCTCTCCTCACCTCCCCTTTCCCACTACTTTCTTTTCGGCTTCCACCACCACCACCACCCCCACCCCTCCAATTTCTGATACAGAAGTGTGTGGGTTTTTTTTTTTACAGAATTTGAAAAATATATACACATTTGACGAAAACTGTACGCATATGAATACATAATTTCATTTCAACTGAAATAAATCTAATGTGATATTAAAATAACATGAAGAAATCTAAAACAGAACGGGAAAGAGAAGTGCATGAACCGTCGCTGCTACCGTCGTCATCTCTTGTTGCATACAATCTCATTTTGTTTTTCTCCTGTAGGCCTAGTCGGACAAAGCTACGAGCAGTTTGAGATCTATTTATGTTCAGAATATACTGGACCACCGTTATTAGGTCTATCCTCCAGAGTATTGTGTCCCACATTTATTCAAGGCTTCCTATTTCTTTGTTTTAGGATTTGTTTGTTACTCGTTTTTTTTTCCTTCTTTTTCTTCTTCATGTTGGTATTGTTCATCAAACTTTTGCATTCGTGTTATGGTTTGAAAATACAACCTCATGAGCCTTTACAAATCAATGAATAGGTAAGTAATGAAACAATCAGCAGGCACACGAACCATTCTGCATTGATCAACGAGCACAAAACTGTAACAGCGTACAACGTTACACGGGCACACACATTGAGCACAGAACTGGTAACAGCATACAACGTTACACGGGCACACACACATTCAATGTTAAGATTAAGAAGCACACGACTGTGATGTTTACTGCATTTGATTTGTCTAACTTTATATCCGATTCAGATGCATTACGATTCAGTGCACTTTGACATTTACTGTACACGTTTTCTGTTACGAATACAAAGAGAAAGAGATCACCCCACACTGTAACAGCAAAACTGCCACGCTGTGCAGGTCACCCACCTCCATTCCAGTCAGCTGACACTGAGGCAGCGTGATTTTGTGGTACTCGGCATTAGGTGGGGCGACACACACTTTGAACGGAGAGTTGGGTATCTCGTTACCATCCAGTCTTATGGAGCACTGGTAGTTCCCTGGAAAACATGCCACCGTATGAATAGCGAGCCTGTGTTTGACACAGGGAGATCGAGCTTCAGAATTGGTATCAGATTTCGTTTTCCATTTTCCAAAATACTTCAAACTGACATTACACAAAAGGCAGAAAAAAAGAGAGGCAACAGAACAATCAATCGTCATCCCCGGTGATACAATTGAAAGAAGGACGAAAGACGATGTCAGCAACAGACTCAACCTTTCACCCTCTGCAGAAGCTAACAGGCGGTCTTAGACTGCAGTCGTCAGAGGATGAGAGCCGTCCCCCTTTCAAAGAACAGTCAGGATTGCAAGCAGACCGAGTCCTGCAAGGAATCGTAATGTACAAATTATAATCAGGTGCTAGCATTCTGCACTTCGCGGTTGACACTGATCCAGCAGCCATCCTGAGGATACTCAACTATTCCAAGATGTGAAAGAAACATCGGTAAACTAAACAGAATGGACATAGTTGTTAATCATTTCACCTCGAAGAAAGAAAACAGACCCAGCAAATTTAAGTCAGCCCCAAAATCATTAAGTGGAGACATGAAATCGGTGGCCAGCCACTCTGATATTGTGACAAGATTGAAGACACACACCAGAAGCCAGATTAAGAAAGACTACACAAAATTGTGATCAATTTTCGCGTTTAAAGTGCTGACAGAGAACTTAAAGCAATAAATCAATCTCAGTGAAAGCTCCGTATTCTTCAAGAAATTTTCAGGCTGTATCAAACATGAAGGTCTGCGACCAGTTGAGAGGAATTTCTGCTTTGACAATAATTTCATCAATCAATCCATTTATGTAAGTTCGTTATTCTCCTTAACAACCGCGGGACAGTGTCGAGGTTTTCCTGTTCAGCATCTAAGTTAAGGCGATAATAATACGGGAGGCACTAAACGAGTCGACTTGTTTCAGATCTGTTTCAGAATTCCTAGATTGTTAAGAACAATGTGATGTCAACACCACGGCAACACTTAAAAACAAGAGGTCTTCAACCAGTGCATTTACAAGTTGAGGTAGACCATGACGATTTTTCTCCAACGTATCCCATTAAAAACAGACCAAACATATTTAGGGAAATTGATCGCTTTGACGAAATAGATCAAATTTATTTCTTCACACTGACTGTGATCAGGGGAGTGTTGTTTCGTGCATTTTAACGTCTGTTGTTGGCTACGTCTAACGAAACATTTTCATTTTCGAAAATTTTACTTGTCTGTTTCGGATTTTATATCAAAGTAAGCGAATCTTCTTTTCGTTTTCAGTGTGTGTTTGACTGTTTTCAGTACACGCTGCAGTCTGTTTGAGTCAAAATTCACAACAACAACAAAAGAAGAAGTGCAAATCGCCAGATCCCAGCTTCCCATGGCAACATAAAGAACTATGTATTTTCCCCTCTCCAGACTACATTTGTCCATGGAATTGTGCACGTCCCAGCTGAGAGCTTCCAGTTTATCCGTCCGGTTCCTGTGACCACACAGCCAGACTATGATAAGACCAGTACCATTTCATTTATCTCAAGGTGCGAATGTTCCTCAGTAAAATTCGAAATCTTTGTGCACAACTACTGTTAGAAGCACCGAGAACCTTATCCATACTCCATTGTCTTTTGTCCTCGGACTTATCTGGGTCTCATAAGCTATGTCTGTGTGTAACCCGACAAGCAACTGTGATTCCGTTTCTGTAAATCACACCACATACAGCATACTACAACCATAACACATCATTCCACGTCCGACCACACGTTACTACACCTTGCATGCTACTGTAATAAACGTTTCACACACTTCTACTGCACAAAAAGTCAGTTAAAGTCGTTTTCATTTTTTCCAAGACTCAGTGCCCGTACCTTCCTGGGGAAGTACGATTGTCACACCGATGGAGCCATCTTCTCTCTCCTGGACGTCGACCCAAGCGTCCTCTGAGGGTCCAAGTATGTCTATAGTCAGTTCTCCACCTCCAGCCTCGTGAGCATTGACGTGAATTCACCTGTGAACAAGCCCATGGAGGTAGTGGCCAATTCAAACTGAGGTACAGTGAGAATTTGAGCCATGCAACGATGGGTTTTAAACGAAATTTACACAGAACTTCCGAAGAAGAGAGAGAGGGGGGGGGGGGGGGGGGGGGGGGGGGGGGGGGGGGGGGGGGGGGGGGGGGGGGGGGGGGGGGGGGGGGGGGGGGGGGGGGGAGAGGGGGGGGGGGGGGGGGGAAGAGACGATGGGTTTTTAAACAAAATTTTTTGAAAAGTTCTTGAGAGAGAGGGGGAGAGGAGGAGAGAGAGAGAGAGAGAGAGAGAGAGAGAGAGAGAGAGAGAGAGATTTTGACATTTTACTGTCATTACCTGAAAGGTCTTTTGACAAGGGGGGTAGTAATAATGTCTCTGTTTAATCGCCCAGAGTAATTGATCTTTAAATAAACAAAGTTTCAAGAAAATTATCTTAGCAAGAATATCGTTCCGCAATTCTTTTGCACAGCATCTTTACAACTTAACGAAAACATAACCAAAAGTGAAAAAAAAAAATGGCTCACATTGTAGGAAAAAGAGATAAAGAAAAATGCATGGTACAAGGTCTCGACCATCCACAAAAACAAAAGATGTCGTACTGACGCGATTTCCAAAGACTCACATAGTTCGAAGTCATCATTAAACATTTGCCTTGTCGGGTTTTTTCTCATTAGCTGTGTCTGTCGTATTTTTTGTGCTTCAGCAATAAACTTAGCAACTGATCTAATTACAGTCTCATCGTCGGACATTAACAGTGAAGCAACGTCTTTCCTCTTAGTCATGTCAAAATTTTGCAAATTTTACATTTTCCCGAAACTCGTCGTATGCGGGAACATTGTATAAAAAAGTGTTTCCGAGGACGTTCCGGATGGTACCATCTCTTATTCGCATTAAATCCAAGTGTACGTACCAAAATTTTGCATAATTTACTCTATGCCATTTATGTGTAATAACTTTTTTTTAAATTTCGGTGAAATACGTTTTTAAATGAAAAAAACAACTGTATTTTTCTTTACTTCCATACCTAATGCCAGTTCTGTTAAAGGAACAAATAAGTCTATCTTTAAATTCGCAAAAAATTGCTGTTCATTTCCTACCTCTTAAAATATCCATACAATGCCCAAACCATGTTCCGACAGAACTTCCTTTACTCTGTAAGCCCAATTTTCTTTGTCTAACTCTAGCTGCATAAGCAGCTATGTATAACACTTTCCTACTAAACGTGACTGTGGAAGTCTTCATAATTTCAGCCAATACTTTATACACTTAACGAATGTTTTTTATATATAGTGGTATCTGCCTGTTTCCCCACACAACAATGTATTTAACGAATGGATTGGCACGTGCAGAAAACGTTTTATGGCATAGGTATGTACGTTTTCAAATGGCAATTTTCCGCTTAATCCCCACACTTCAGCTGCATATGTTAGTAAGGGTTCTATTTGTGCGTCGAATAGTTTCCAAAATAAGCTACAATCAATACTGTTTAAATTTTCTTAAAGATTTCAAAATTTTCCCTGACGCCTTTTTTGCCTTTTCTGCAAGATTCTTCCCATGACTTAATTTTGTTTTAAAAAAAAACATTTCCCCAAAAATTTATATGAGTTAACATATTAACTTCTGCGTTTCCATAAAACCATTTTTCATTCACAGATAAGTGACCACCCATTCTGAATACCAGATAAATTTTTTTTATTTAAATTCACCGTCAAACCTAAGCGATCTGCTTCGTGTTTCAAATTTCTTAACTGGTTTTGTAATCCTACAGCAGTCCCAGAAAGGAGAATAACATCATCAGCAAAGAGTACTAAAAACAATTCGATAGCTCCAGGAATCAACTGAATACCATGTGTTTCTATTTCTTGATAATTCTACTGCTAATTAGTTTATGAAGAAGGAAAGCAACAGGGGACTTAGGAGACATCCTTACTTTACACCTTTTGGGCATTCAAAATAATCTGAATACACGCCTTTCCCACGGACACATGCAAGCACCGAGTTATAAACACCTCTAACAGCCGTGTACAGTTTACCATTCACACTACTGTTACGCAATAAATTCCACTCCACAACTCATTTCGATTAACCGATTCAAAGGCCTTCCTAAAATCTACAAATACTACATACAGTTTCTTGTTGCCAAGTAGGTATTTTTGTACCAGTGAATATAACATGAATATATGATCCGTCGTGCTATAATTACTCTAAAACCTGCTTGTTCTTCCATTATCTTTCTTTTTTTTCAGCCCATTTTGTCAATCGTCTGTTCAGAATAAAAGTATAAACTTTATTTGAATACTAGTAAGTGAAACTCCATGATAGTTATCAGGGTTGTTAATATCTCCTTTCTTGTGTATTGGAATGATTAAAGATTTCGCCCATTCCAAAGGAAATTGTCCATATTGAAAAAGTTGGTTAAATAGTTGAATGAAAAATCAATTACTGCCTCATTAGCATGTTTCAACATTTCTCCACAATTTTATCCAGTCCTGCGCTTTTTCCCGATTTTAGATGTTTAATACCAGCAATAACCTCTTCATTACTTATAGAATTATAAAACAATGGTTCAACTTCTTCTTCCTCTTCCCTAAGTTTTCTTCTTGAATTATATCATTGACTGATCCATGGAAAACATTAACATTGTTGAATAGAGATTTTGTTATATATAAGACGGTTTTTTTTATTAACAGATCATACAATTAACCAAAATGCTCTCGAATCATTTACTGAGTCTCTCAACTTCAGTAACCTGTTTCTTCAAACTCTGTTTCTTTTTATTTTCTTAACTTGACATATTCTCTTCGTGATATCACATAGGCTTCTCTTTTTTCTTTCTAATCTTTAGCCATTTTACATCTTTGAAATCTCTTGAGTAACCTTTTGACCTCCTGCTTTTTTTGTTCACAATCAACATCAAACCATCATTATGTTTCTTTCTGCTCCGTCCAACTGTTCGCTCCATGCACGCAGCAGCTCCATACAAAGCATTAGCGAACTGGTTTAACCCATCATCAACATTAGTAGATCGTGTCTGTGAAGCTTCTGGACACTGTATTGAAATGCGCCACTGTCAAGCTCATTCTTACATACATTAACATTTTCCCCCTGACCAAATATTTTTTCTTCTCCCTGTTGACTCTTATCCCCGATCTTTACTTCATTACACACATTTCTCCATGACACTTCGAATGGTAGGTGCCACGAATCTACACAATCACCAACATGCAAATCAACACTCGACAATAAATCACCATGGATCAAAAAATAATTGATCAAGCTGCATCCATTTTGGGACACAACAGTATACTTTCCTTTATCAACATCACAGAAACCATTCAGAATAATCAAATCAAACAAGAAACAGAAATCTAATCATGATTTACCGAAATTATTAACAATGTCATCTTTGGAAAAACGTGTAGAATTTTCTTCATCCATTTCTACACACTCCCCCTCCCACTCACAGTTAACCATACTTTCGTAATCAGCTTGTTTCTGGCCTGTTCTGGCATTAAGATCCATCATAATCATAAAATAAACTTCATCTTTTTCAAAATGTTGTAACAATGTTTCTTCTAAAATTGTAATACCATCTTTAACCACTTTATCGCAGTACAAAGGAACTACATAGCAGGCAATTAAAACAACATCTTTATCTGTTCCAAATACACTGTTGTCAACTTTAATGGCAATAGCATTATCACACTCTAACTTTATTTCAGTTATATTCTTTTCTAGTTGCTTATTTACTAACAGTAATACTCCTCCAAATTCCTGCCATGAAAAGAGAACTTTTTTGCTGGCGCATGAAACTTAATGTAATTCGTTAACACGTTACTAAAATCAAATGAAAGATCAAGAAATGTTTCGGTGAGGGCAAACAAAGTCAAACATATTCACATAATTAATAAAAGAAACATCTTTTAATTTGCTGTACAAATTCTCAACATTATAATTCAAAACGTCCACTGGTTTGGATGGTCGAGCCTGTCCTAGGGCTTTTTTGAAACGCTTGAACGTAAATTCCTCTCCCTCCTTCCGCTACCGGCCTGACCCCCCCACCCTTCGTTGAAATTGCTGGGGCCTTGCGGCTGGTTTCCAAGATACGCATGCAAGCCCGTCTGCCTGCCTGACACGAGTCCGCTACAAGCTGCACGTGCGTCACTGCCACGATTGCCCCCCCCCCCCCCCCTCCCCGCCACTGGCTGACGCACTTTGTCTACCCTCCATATCGTTTCCTTTGAATACCTGTCATCCACCCTCACTACTACTGTCACGCCGGGCCTCAACCTGGTGGCACGCATGCCAGGGGGTGGGGGGGGGGGGTGGGGGGGGAGGGGCGGGAGGACTGCCGCTGCCCTTCTCGTGCTGCATGCGGCGAGGGGACGCTTGTCGTTGATTGGGTGGGAATGGTACCACACCCCTCTCTCGCAGCTCGAGTGACACGTTGCGGTGTGTCGCCCTTACACTCACTACTGCCGGCAACTGAGTCTGGAAGTTTGGGGCCAACCACAAGCTTTCCTTTCGAGAAGAATGCCCTTTTCCCTTCCTTTCTGGCACTGGCGACGATCTGGGCCTGCGCTCTGGTCAGATCGTTGGTAACCTTCACACCCCGTTCCCTCAGTTTTTGTCTGGTGTCACTGTCAGAGATGATCGACATTTTGTCTTTCCATCCACTGAACTTGACGGTCATTGGGGTGGGCTGGCCGTCACGTGCATGACCTGTTCGGTGTGCTCGTGCAATTTGGTCGTCAGTCCAGTGCTTACGATCGTCAACACTATTTAGGATGCCGACTACTGCACTGGTACACGTGTCACATGTTTCATCAGGCTGCACTTGAGGGATCCCAAAGAAACGTAGATTGTCCCTCCGAGAATAATCTTCCAATCTGTCCGTGTCAAACTTTAGTTTGTCAACGTCTTGTCTCATTGTCGCGATTGTTTCGGAAAGTTGATGAAATTCTTTTTTCCCTTCAACTGACACAGCAAACAGTTCTTGAATTTCTACTGTCATATCTGTCACTGTCTCTGTCAAATGCCTGCAATCCTTTTCTAGTCTGTCACATCGTCGATTAATCTCTTCGCATTGATGTTTTACTTCGCTCAGGTCGTTTTTTAATTTCTCCAAGATCGTTTCTTAGTAGTTGTGTTTGCTCTTAGAACTGTCGGTGCATGGCTTTCGTCAGCCTGTCTATCATGTCTTCTTTTCCAGTCTCTGACTTCGTCATATTGTCAGTCTCCTCCATAGCGTGATCGTGTTGGTCAGGGTTGGGGCCAGGGTGTGACTCAATGTCACCACTGAGGAGCAGCCTACACAGCAAGCACACTGCCTGCACAGCACAGCAAGCCGAGAACAACGCCGGCAGCACGTGCGTGGCAAACTGACACGGGCAGGCGTCGACACACAGGTAACATCCCATTTGGTCTACTCCCATTTCGTCTACTCCCATTTAGGAGGGTTGGGGTTAGGGTTAGGGTTAGTGTTAGGGTTAGGGTTAGGATTAGGGTTAGGGTTAGGGTTAGACAAATGGGAATTTTTCCTTGCTACGAAAGGGGAATTTCTGAGTAGGCGAAATGGGAGTAGACCAAATGGGAACAAACCGACACACAACCCTTCCTCCTGCCACAACATCGTTCCTTGTTTGCCTACTTGCCCTCTCACCCACGTATTATCAGGAGACACCACACTGTGAATGTTCCAACAGAAACTGACCATCAGGACCACGATACTGAGGCACACAACAAAACCCACGACAACATCGGCTGACGACAGATGTGGTGCATTACCTGTGTCATCGCTCACCTGGGAACACATTCGAGTCAAACTTGACCCAGACTGAAATTTTGCACAGAAAGTTCCAATAGCGGCCCTCCAGGTCGCTAGGTCCACCATGTTTCACAGTCTTCACTTTCACTTCACTGTTACTGACTTGTCGTTCCAAATACTTAATTCGCACAGTCCTAAATAAGTCAATAGAAAGCAGAAATGTCCGCACCACTTCACATGAGCTGCTATCCAGACGCCATTACCCGTCGTGCCCCTGAGGGAGAGAGAGAGAGAGGTCAAATGTCAAACAATGAATGAAACTCACCAGTGCCTTCCTCCACTCCTCCCCCCTCCCCTTTTCCTTCTCACTTCTCCCTCGGCTCTGTTATTCCCCCACCTTCCCCACCCCTCCACCTTTCATCCTGTTTTCCTTTTCTGCGTATTCGTATCAGAGATCAAGAACCCATCACTACTGTCCGTCTTTACTCCCCTCCCCCTCCCCCCAAATCCACCAACACCCCTTTTCACTCGACTTTATCCCCCTCCTAACACCAAACCTTGATCTCCCCTCATCCCCTTCCTCACCCCTCCTCCGTCCACCCCGACCCTTCCCCTTTCTCTACATCCTCAACCCCTGTGAGGAAACCGACAGAAACTAACTGCCATCTCCCCCAGCCCCTGAAACCTCCTCTTCCACCTCCACCTCCCTTTTCCACCACGTCTTGACCCTCTCCCTCCCTCCTCACACCTTCAACAGAGAGAGAGGTTATACAGATTTGACCAAACTAATCGATTAATCCTGACGGAATGATGAAAAAGCGCTTTCTTTTTCTTTCTGCTACAGCTTAATAATCATATTTACCTGTTAAAACGAGAACCTTGCATCTTATTTCGCATAAAAGCATTTATGCATCTAGAAAAAAAATATTTAAAAAAATTTTTAAAAATGTTAAAATAAATGGGAGATAATACTCGCAGTCCTTGGAGACCACAGGATTTGCTTCCCCTTCATGCTGGGTCATATCTGGGGTGGTTACAAATCAGTTTGCACTCTTTCCATTCTCTCTGAACCCTTGTGACGGAATCGCCAATACGCAATTTCTGTTCAGAGTAAAGTGTCTGCAGTCGCCTCCTAGCCATGGTGCAAACGGCTCATTGCGCTCAGAGTATTTACAAGACTGTGGCTAAACCTTCTACCGAAGCCTGAAGAAACGGATTCTGAGGTGTGTATTGCAGGCCAAGCTGATATCAGAGGTACGAGGTTTTTTTCCTGCAACACACTGTGCTTGCAACTGTACAACTTGATCAAGTTCTACCGCTATAATCGGAAAGCAAGAGTCTCTGAACAAGACCCACAGAAAAAAAAAAAAGCTGCTGCTTTTTATTGTTCCATAAGGCGGGATACTCTCTCATAACACTCTTCCTGCTTTTCATGCACAATCTTGTGTCCTAGCTGCTCAGGGCAATCAGAGGAGCATTCCACGCAGCAAACGATAAACAGGCTGAGCAGCCAGCTGGGCAGAGGACGGCGTGTTGCTTTCAATACAGACAAGTCTTTAACCACTCTGTTCCTATTGTCTCTAACGCGGAAAGGCTGGCAAACATCACGCTGGGTGAAACTCCTCTGATGCAGGAAAATGACACCACTTATCTTCCACTCACTGGAAACAAAACGGGCGACCTGGACACTGTACATAGTAAAGGAAGACAAAAAGACAAGATGTAACCTGGCAAGCCTTGATGGGATACTGAAAAAAATGTCTATAAGAGCCACAAGTCAAGCCACAGCTCGAATTAAGCTCCACAGCCTTGTCGACCTGTGCAAAAGGAAATCCCGCACACAAAAAAAACCCACTTCAAAGTGAAGTCCAGAATCAGGCCCCTCGTATCATCAAGGGCACGTGTAAATGAGCAAAGAGCATGCTGTACACTGTGAGCCATCAGGAAGAGGTGCGTAGCGCCTGTACGTTCCTCTCCACAGCTGCTGTTTACCCAAACTTAGCCAGTGAATATCAAGAAGGGGAAGTCCTTTTGGTTTCTAGAAATCCTGTTGCAATTGTCTTCTATCCTTGAATGTGTTTATATGCGTTTATTTTCAATTGTCTATTTCTATCGGGGGGGGGGGGGGGGGGGGGGGGGGGGGGGGGGGGGGGGGGGGGGGGGGGGGGGGTTGAGTCAGCATACTCAAGCCAAGCATATACAGCATGCGCCCAGGATACCGAAGACAAAGTTCTGCCCAAATACCCATTTAAATAGTGAACAGATGCGAAGACCGAAAACAAAATATTCGGATGGCGCTGTACACCCCCCTCCCCTCCTTTCCCCCGATCCCCCACCGTAGTCTAAATTTCACATACAACAACAGCATACAATGCATTTCAGGCTTTCGAAATCATGAATTCCATTCAGAAAAAGGCAACTAAAGTAAAACGCCATTCCGAATTCCATACCAGATCAAGTAGAGATTGCAAGACCATCCCACTTCCTTCTCCTCATCAACGATCCCTTGTCCTTTCTACCTCTCAGTATATTTGCACATTTCATTGTCACAGTAAACATAGGACTGGGTAGGGGTGATGATGTTCAAATCAAAACAGGTTTCAATTGACAGAAAGACAAATTCTCACATGGCTCGTTCACTTCTGTCTGCCTCAGCTCATCAGGATCCACATAGACCTTGTGTGACTGCCCTTGGGTATGTCTCCACGGTGTATGGAAGAGGACCGCCTGCAAACCACGAAACAACATTTCATTCGCTCAGGAGGTCATGTTTCTGCCCATATACTAAGTTTGTTTGTTTGTCTACCCGTAATAAGCTATGAAAAAAAAAAAAACCTACAGAACTCGCTTGAATTAAAACTGATTAAATGACAAAAAGCACTACAAATCATATCAAACGTAAACAAAGATTCAAAAGTTTATTACAATGCTCTCTAGGAAGGGTTAATGAGTTAACGATATTTGATATTAACGCGTTTGCTCAATGAGAGTACAAACTAGGATTTGCGATAGACTGGGAAACGATCCTAACACAAATTAGAAATACTGAAGAAATAAAACTCGGATGGTTTCAGATTAGAATATGCCATAACATTTTTGTCACAAATCGTATTTCAAAGAAAATGGGTGCAACTAAAAGTGATAAATGTTCATTTTGCGAGACAGAGAAAGATTTAATACAACACAACTTATGGTTTTCTTATTATGTTCACAGTTTCTGGTGCAAACTAGAGAGAATAATAAATTTAAAATGTGATAACTGTTTAAGCATCAATTTCAATGTAGAACTGGTACTGTTTGGTAATTATAAACGAATAAAGCAGACGAAAGGTTTTTACCAAATTATCATGTTTGCTATATACTTTGTATATAAATGCAAAATCTATAAGATCAACCTAATCTCAATAACCTTTTGAATGAATTGAAGAGCAAATATGAAATCGAAAGATATATGTATTGCATGGAAATGAATTCACAGAGACAGAGACAGAGAGAGAGAGAGAGAGAGTGTGTGTGTGTGTGTGTGTGTGTGTGTGTGTGGTGTGTGTGTGTGTGTGTGTGTGTGTGTATGTGTGTGTGTGTGTGTGTGTGTGTGTGTGTGTGTGTGTGTGTGTGTGCGTGACACATCTGATCTCGTATTATCCACACTTTTCAATGCAGCCACTTCAAGCGCAAGTCATAATATTTAAGAATTTAAAACAGTCTTAGGGTTTTTATGGGCTCTGTGTAACCGTGCGTTTGTATATGCTTTGGTCAAATAACTCCACTTTTTTCTCAAAAGGAATTACCAGCCCCACGTAATCAAAGTAGGAATCCGCAAGTTCTGAAAAATTGTACGAACCTACCCTTTTAGGACCTATCTTTACTCCTTCGACTCCTCGTGCCCCGACTCCAAAACATGGTGCAGGGTCAGCGAGCCGTTGCCGAGCTGAGATGCCTGTCGGTCCATAGGCTGCCGTTTTTACTGTCACTTTCACCCAAACTAAGATCAAAGAGGTATGCAAACGGGAACGTTTCCCCTACAAACCCGGCCATACCGGCGACTTACAACACAGGAATATACCCTTGTTGGTGAGGAGAACACGTATGTGCCCGTCTCCGGAGGCCACAAAGCCTGAACTTTTACAGGTTTTCGCCCCTTGTGTGACTTGCACTGGATTTGCTCACCAGTTTCGGTCTTTAAAAAACCCTTTGAGATCTGACTCGCAGGGTCTGTGACCAAAAAATTTTTTTTTCAAAAACGAAAGGGAAGGTGAACAAAATTTCCATTAAACCCCCCCCCCCCCCCCCCCCCCCCCCCCCCCCCCCCCCCCCCCCCCCCCCCCCCCCCCCCCCCCACCCCTTTGCCTTTCCCCTTCCCTTTTCTTTTTCCCTCTCTCTCTCTCTCTCTCTCTCTCTCTGTGCGAACGGGTTTAATAATTGCATGCATTCAAGGAATACAAAAGAAAACTTAAAGAAGGCCAGCATTTTTTGGATGCTGACATAAATCAGGCACTACATTTAATTGATGAATGTATAAGAGCGCAAACAGTATGTATGGAGAAAATAAGAAGAAATTTATACACATCAGAAAAGGTCAGAAAAGTGGTATGATGATGAATGCAGAACTTCCCAAATGCAATGTTAGAAAAAATTTTAAGAACATGTAGGAAATCATCCAGAAAGGATACAAATTGCTCCCAAAGGGATCTCATCCGAAAAAGATAATAGGGTAGCTTTTTGCAAAGCAGGAAGAGAATACGAAAAAAAAGCGTTAAAAGAAAGAGAAAAGAATATAACAAAATTATACTTGAACAACTGATAGAAAAGAATATAACAAAAAATTATACTCAAACAACTGATATGTATATAAATGACCAGAAAGAATTTTGGGAAAATATGAGTAGACTTTCCACAAGAATAATTTCAATCCAACAAAATCCGTTGCAGGAATAGTTTCAACATTTTAGAGGGGTTAAAAAATATGACACAGATAGTAATAAAGTTATCTGTGCAAGTGCTACTGATATTTCGGATAACTTCTGGGACACTTATAACAATCATCAAGAAAATTGAAGTGATGAACATGAATATAATGAAGAAATTTTAACTTTCTGAATCGGACTATTTCAAAGGAAGTCACACTCTCAATGAGAAAGTTAAAAAGCAAGAAAGCAGAAGGACCAGATGGCATGACTGGAGAGCTAGTTAAAAAATCAGGTGATGATGTCATCAGTTTCTTGGTAAAATAATTCAATGTACTATTTGAAACAGGTCATTATCCTGATCTATATTATCCTTCCATTGTTTTTTTTTTAAAAAGTCACATTAACGATCCAAATAATTACTGAGGAATTTCTCTTTCAGACAAAAGCAGCAAAATATACAGCTCTGTAATTAATTCAAGATAACAGGAATGGGTTGATCAGAACACCATCACTGGTGAATTCCAAGCTGGTTTAAAGAAAATTAATCCACAACCGATCACATATTCACATCATTAGTAGTCATTCAAGAACAATTTTTATTGGATAGAAAACTATGTGCAGTTTTCATCGATTTCGAGAAAGCATTCGACACAATTTCATGAAAACTACTGTGGCATATTTTGATTTTAAAAAGAAGGAATTAAAAGAAAAAATTTACAAACATATTAAAAGTATGTATAAGGTTGTTAAAGCTCGATTCGTTGTGGTACACAGTACACAGGTTATATCAAGCGTACGAGCGGTGTGAAACAAGCCAAAGTTTGTCGTCCCCTTCTGTTTTCTTTATTTATCAAGGAACTTGCACTTGAAATTATTAACAGTAGTAGACATGGTGTTAGTCTCAATATGGATATGGCTGATTTTTTGTTTGTTTGCTGATGATATTAGCATTATTATCAGAAACTGTGGTTGGGTTGCAGACGCAAATTAATAGTCTTCATAGAGCTGTATGCCAGTTAAAACTTAAAAAAGTTAATTTGGAAAAATCTAGCATCGTGGTTTTCAGAAAAGGGAGGAAAAGGGAGATAACTAGCAAGCACAGACAGATAGCTTTACGAAAGTGTAAAGATGATAGTCCATGAGCCGTCCTATACCCCCCCCCTCCCCCCAAGTGGGGAATTTTCCAGACAGATATCATTGGAAAGCTTAACATCTAAGCTACTGAAATCAGGTTGTTTGCCAGCGATCCGTTGCTGGGTGTAGGTGTGGTGAATTTTCAAAGTTAGGTACCCCCCGCTTTTTAAATGGCCGCCACGAGATATAGAGAACGTCTTGTCTCAGTTTCTATTAGCTCTAGACATGTGACCATTACCTTCCATCCCATGTTATTGGGTGTGAGAAATCTATTCCTGGTGCTTATTTTCTGTTTGAAGGTAATTTTAAAGGTCAAAGGTCATTTTCAAGGTCATTTGTGGCAAAACTGTTACAAAGCTTAGCGTAAGCCATCTAGACAGACGATAGAGTACGTTAGATCAATTATTTTGACCACAAAGAATTCATTGTAGAGTTTATTGGACACCCCACTACCACCCTACAGTCAGAAGGTGAAAATAATTGTTGAATTGGGTGCCACTTTTGGTGAATGGTCAAAGTAAGTTACCAGCGAGAATTTTGCGCCCAGAACTGATCAACAAATATCAGGTTGGGTAATCGCTGCCTAGATAACAAATTAGTCACTCTCCCTACAACAGCTGTCTTGATTTTTGTTTCTCTATATCAAAGTACGTTTTGGATTTTCAGTGATGTTTCCATTTTTCTAATTTACTTTTTGGTTGAGTCTGTGTAGGTTCCCCACACAGACTCAGCCAAAAAAAGAATAAAGCAAGCAATGGAGAAAAAGAAAACAGACGAGAAGCCGGTTCAGCTAACATCAGGCACGTCAAGGGGCACAAAAAAGACATTTAGTGGTCCTACATGCATCGTTCATTACCCCCAGAACAAATCGGACACTAAAGTAAGACCCTTATGTGAAACAAGTTTTCAAAAGATGAAAGATTCAGTTGCACTTTGACAGTTGCAAGAGGAGGTGAACTTGAAGCTACCAAGCATTTCTTGTCAGGTGCCAGAACAGTACCTCCCTCACATTCATGGCTATCACAGATGGTGTTACCAGAATTTCACAAACACGACCAAACTACTGAAACGAAAGCGCACATCTGATGAAGACGCGACATCTACTTCTAAAAGGACTCGTACAGTTGCACCGTCATCAAGTAGCGTCCTTTTCCCAGCAGATGAGTGTTTGTTTTGTGGCAAGATGCGACTAGTACGGAAAAGAAAGAAGACAACCTTGTGAAGTGAGTGACAAAGACGGCAGAAGCATCAATCAAAACGAGTGCTGAACAAAAGAAGGATGAACGAATTCTGGCAAAGGTGCAGGATACAGACCTGGTGGCCAAGGAAGCCCACTATCATTATTCCTGTCGTAGGGCATACACACATTCCGAGGAGGATCGAAGGCGACAGACTTCAAGTGGAGACACAAATGTGACAGAAGAACGGGCTGCTCATGCTGATGCATTTGCAAGCTTAGTGTGCTATGTTCAAGACAGCATTATTGAAAGGGGTCATGTTGAAAGGATGACGATGCTGCACTGTCTCCATATTGAGGACAACTCTTCTGAAGATTCAACGATCACTGTGAGATCTCCAGACACAGATGTCTTCATCCTTCTTCTCAAGTACGCTGAAAGCATCCCCCAGAAGATTCTCTTTGATACAGGAGTCTCAAATAAGCGGAGACTCACTGACATCAAGAACGTTGCGCTGACTGTGGGCAAAGAGATCTGTTCCGTGTTACCTGCAGTCCATGCATTCAGCGGATGCGACACGACGAGTGCGTTTGTCAGGAAAGGGAAAATTGCCCATGCCCCAATCAAGACCCTCAAACAGCATCCGAGTATATCAGAATATTTGCTCAGCTTGGTGTCATGGCCCAAATTCACCCAACCGTCATGAAAGAACTTGAAGAGTTCACCTGTGTCTTGTACAGAGGGCGGGGTTCATGCACCAAAGACATCAACAAGCTTCGATATGAGAAATTTCTAGAGAGATTCAACACCAGTGAAGAACTGCTGACCTATTACGATGGTATGGACATGAGTCTGTTGCCACCATGCAGAGATTCTCTGCTCATGCACATTGAGAGAGGGAACTACCAGACACTCATATGGAACCATTCTCACGAGCCAAAGCCACACATCCCATCACCAGAGGGTCATGGATGGCAAAAGACATCTGAAGGACTTGAAGTGACATGGACACGTGGCCTTCTCATGCCTGCATAGCTTGTGGATGTCCTAGCGGAGAATCCGCCCGCCCCAGAA
Source organism: Conus ventricosus (assembly GCA_018398815.1). Lineage (NCBI taxonomy): Eukaryota > Metazoa > Mollusca > Gastropoda > Neogastropoda > Conidae > Conus > Conus ventricosus. Next base: position 19,676,048 of record CM031615.1, read on the forward strand.
GTTGATGATGCACCAGAGTCGTTCAGCTTGGCTGACTTTGACACTGACTTTGTGTTCATTGACAATGAGTAGTGGCTAGAGTACATCCTCTGTTTTCTGCCAATAATGAACGACTGACAGCAAATTACTCTTGTTGGTCATTCACAGTTACATCTGCTGTGTTTCAAGACCTTTTATCGTGTCAGAAAGGTACTGAAAGTTCACAAAGAGTACCATTTTTAGCAATGTTTCATTTAGCACCTTTCTCTTTGATAAGAATGATTTGATGCTTGAGATGACTTTCTTCTCAGACATGCTATAAAGAAAAGCTGTTCTGATTTTGTTATGAAAGGCAGTATACGAGGAGTGTGTCTGCCAAAAGACCTGTGTGTTTTGTTATACTTGTTATCCCTAATCAAAGGGTTAGAGATGATAATTATTTAGTTAGACATTTTCATTTTCTTCAAACAATCATAGATTGTATTCTGTTTTAGAAAATTCCCACAGCGGAACAGTGAGAATTCGAAAGAAAATTAAAGAAGTGAACACCTCAAAGACAGTTAAATGATGCGATTTACAGGAACCTCAATGCTACAACCATGCTGAACTGTGGATATGAAGCCTAATACCATTTTAGAGGGATCTTTTCATAGGAATAACCAGCTAAGAAATAAAGTACTTTGCTAGTAATTCAAAACTACATGGGTAGTTTGTGCCTTTTTATTTATTTATTTATTTTTTTCATTTAAGGGGTAGGGGTGGCATATCTGTCATCGTCATCTACTAAATTGCTCTAGAATCTTGAAAGTAGCTGTAAATGATCTTGGTACTTTGGTCTTACATTAAATACACAAAAAACAGTACTTGTGATCGCTGTTTTTCTTGTATGGAAGTTGAAACCTTCAAATTTTGCATAAAACGATAGCGCGCATTGGAAAACAACAGGCCACAGATAGGAGATGGTCCAATCTGGAAGAGTATAAAGTGTTTTCAGAACACAGGGACACTCATGAAGCCTGCAGTACATAATTTTACTGCCACCATTGGCCAACACGAGGAGAAAATGAACTTGTTGATATGATGGTCTGAGCGTTGTTTTTGTTTGACATGGTAACTTTGACCAAGCGCTGCAGCCACACCCAGCAGAGTTCAGCTGGCAAACAAGCAGAAATCAAAATGGCATGTCCCCAGCTACACACAAATCACTGTCTGCAAAATTCCCCACTAGGGGGGAGGGTTTCACCTCTTGGCTCATGGACTATGAGTGTAGTGAATTCATATTGATACCACTTGTTTTCCACAAGACTTGAGTTTTAAGCCCGCATGCCAAGATTTTGCGAACAATGGGAACGAGCTGGCATTCGTATTATTTGTAAGTTGTATTAATCAAAGAACAGCTCTGTTAACTTACTCTTGAAGCTTTTCGATTAACAGATTCAGTCTATGCTTCCATATGGAGTTTAGAAGTTGCTTCATCAGTGATAACCCTCACTATTTGTGTTAAATATACCCTAAGGGTAAGTATCAAAATACCGAATGATCTTGAACATGATGAATTGAATCGACTCCCCATGTTTATTCGCTCTAGCGTGTCTTCATTAGACACTAGTTAAAATCAACTCGACTGGCGGAGCGTAGACTGCCAATCAAAGCAAACAGAATGCTGTTAAATGTGTCAAATAGGGGAAAAGTCAATTGGGCTTCGAAAGTTCGTGATGTTCTGGATCCTCGTAGCTTCTGTTATGTATGAGAAAACCATGGTGTATAATGCATGAATGTTTTTATAAGAGGGTTCAAACAAAGACTAATTGATTGCAGGTGGCAAAACCGGAACTATCAAATGAATAACAGTGGCAGATTTATAATCCATAGGAAATTCAAGACATCTCACTACCTGGTGCACTAGTTACTTTTGGATTTTGACAGGTTTATCTAATATATACTAACAAGATTTAGATTTGGGATTTCTGATTTATCAGTGCACAGCTCAAGATATAAAAGGGAAAGGGTACATGTAATGAAATGCCCATTGTGTAGATCTGCTACAGGTGATGAAATTCACTTCGGTTTTTTCTTGTTGTCCTGTTTTTGATGATTTAAGACATAATTTATGACATTCAAAGTGTTATAATAATCCCAGTGATTCCCGATTAACAATACTTTTAGCATTACGACAGCCAGAAGGCGTTTAAAAAATTCTCTGTATATCTTTAAGAAGCCGTCAAGTGAAGGGAAAGTGCTGTATCTTGCATTATAAAATTTACTTGTATGGATGTGACTTTGTGAATTAAGTCCATTAATGCGCGAAAATAATTATTTTTTCTCGTCTTTCCATTATTTTTGGTAAACTGTTTTTAGTCTTTCATTTGATATAGTTCTCATGCTTATGTTGGGATGACAGTATAATTCATATTTCGCGCGCGTGTGTGTGTGTCTCTCTCTCACTCTCTGTCTGCCTGTCTGTCGCTCTCTCTCTCTCTCTCTCTCTCTCTCTCTCTCTCTCTCTCTCTCTCTCTCTCTTCTCTCTCTCTCTCTTTCTTTCTGACATAACGGCGAGTCATACTTACTAGGGATTTTCCGGATGATCTTGCTCTCAGTTCCCACTTGGTCAGGTTTGGTACAAAGGTTGTGACTGGTTCTTGCAACGGTAGTCAACCGATTGGTGTCTGCAGCAGCCAGACATTATCTATCTGTTATGGGCGTCCATGTTTCGAGCCAGACAACCGCAAAATGAAAAGGGAAAAAAACGTGTCAGAAAGATTTGGGGGAGGGGTGGAGGGACAGAGAGAGAGAGAGGAGAGAGAGAGAGAGAGAGAGAGAGAGAGAGACGCAAACCCTACGCAGTGAGAGAGACAGAGAGAGGTGGGGAGAGAGAGAGAGGCAAACCCTGCGCATGTAGAGAGAGAGAGAGAGAAAGAGAGACAGACAGACAGACATACAGAGACAGACAGACAGACAGACATAGACATAGAGACAGAGACTCGTGCCTTTACATTATATTGTAACACGGACATCTCCCTCAATACAAAAAAATAACTATGAGGCACGCACCCTCACAACCCCTTCACGTAACGACACCACTGACTAGTCTGTCTCTAAGACAACGGACTGTACGGCAGGTGATTAACCAATCACCTTGCGTTCTTCTAACACTTCATTCAAGGTGTGCAAGCATTAGCTGCATGGTTTCCGTGACTAGGTGGGCCAAGGTACAAGAGGGTAGACAAGGCTAAAGAAAAAAAAACCTCTTTTCGAGAGCTGGCATAAGTTTGTTTGTTTTTTCGTCGACACACTCTTTTAAAATCCAGCACATATCGAACGACCGGGAACTTGATTACGGTTCCCGACACTCAACAACCTGGAGTCGACTATCTCTGAAGAATACCAACCCAGAAAATATTCACGTGGTCTCTACCTCTTTGTTTTCAATTTCTAGAGTCTACGTAGAGTCCGAGTTTTTAGAAGAGCATCGTTTCCTTCACATGATCCAAAAACCAACTTTCCTCCTGATCCTCGTATCTGAAAATACTGTCAGTGAAGTGCCTGCCCTCTCCATAGCTTCCAGTCGTAATCTTTGCAACCGTGATGGATCCGTCATGTGGTCAGCCCGCCCTTCTGTCCAGGTAAAACATTACAAGCCTCAGTAGCGGCCCTTGGTGTTGATCTAGCCCCTGGTGACACCCTTTGTGTTCTTTTCCAATCGCTAACAGCCAGACTCGGACAATGCCGTCAATGGGATCGAGAGTCAGAATTCAATATACACCGTTTTCTGTAACTAAGTACACTGGGGATCAACATTCTGGAAGCCCTTTACTGAGTTGTGTGCATATTTCTAACAAGTCCACAGTCTTTTGACACCGAGTGATTAGAAGACGACCAACTTCGGATTAAAAGAAAACGAATGTATGACATTCGTTGATACTGTTGGACATCATGTCTACGTATTAGAAGATTTATATACTGTAACAGATGATGGCTCACAATAAAAGTATTTTCAAGTATTTTGCAGCGTCTTCGTATGATAAATCTGCGGAGATTTCACCAATAAATGTCAACATTATTTGATCGTTCATTTGCAGTTCACCTCTCAACCATCATATCCAGTATCAACCCATTCATCGTTACAAGCTCAAAAAAGTAATCAACTGACCCCAACAGTCGACCCAGCGTGTAGGTTTTGTGACAATCCTCCATACCTGTGACGCACTCCTCTGTGCCCACCAGGACCGGTACAGGAGTTCCTTGGACCAGGTAGCCGTCGCATGTTAACTTCACGCGGTGGACCCCTGGTGTTTCGGGCATGAACTTCACTATCACCTGATCTGGAAGAGTGAACACACAACAAGCACAAGTATCAATGACAGTGCATTGTCGTATCAGAAACACACACTCACCCATCCACACACACTCATTCTCCCCCCCCCCTCTCTCTCTCTCTCTCTCTCTCTCTCTCTCTCTCACACACACACACACACACACACAAACACACACACACACTAATTCATGACTGCAATACGGATCGGTGTTGATGCAGCATTTCTGCATTAACTCATGCCATGCTGCTTTAAAATGCATAGCTCTTTATTGTGTGGTAAGATGAGAAAACACATTACAGATTTTAAACTACATTCTGTCTTACTTTTGCAAAAGAAAAAGCCAGAGAACCACTTTTAAAATGAATGAGATTTCAAGCATTTAAACAGTTTAGTTTAGTTTCGTTGTTATGGCCTAGCCGACGAAAATAATCAACTTGATGATTGTGGGCATTATATCAAGAAGAAGAAGATAGCACCTTCTCAGGAGTGCCATTACTTTGGGGAAAAAAACTCCTGTCTGGGGAAAACACACACACACACACACACACACACACACACACACCCACCCACCCACCCACCCACCACCACCACCACCATTTGCACACATATCCATTAGTCAATAACATAACTAAACTATTTCGAACCTTGCGGCTAACAAGACTCGGCTGGGCTAATAGCGACAGTCATTTTGCCTCTATTTTTCACTCCCAGTTCACACACGCACGCACGCACGCACGTGTGCGCACACACACACACACACACACACACACACACACACACACACTTAATTGTAACAAAGTACACATATGACAGGCAGCAAGGGCAGACACTGCAGAATAGATAGCTAGCGTCAACTCTGGATAGGTTGACAGCCTTACAACCTAGCCGTCACATTCCAGCAATAACAACAATAAAGCTGGTATGTCATTTATTTTATTCTGAACAAAACGTATGAAAGACGCAGTAGTACAGATTTTTTTTCTCTAAAGGCCACAAAGGCAGACAAAAAAGATGACGGTAATAAAGGACTTTAAGGAAGAAACAAAAGTTGACTGCAGGATTTGTGGTAAAATGAAAAAATAATAAAGTTTATAAAAACCTTTTGGTGGTAGTTGAATCCGTTGGAGAGGAAACTGACGTTTCAAGCCATAGGCCCGTTGTCAAAGTGAAGAGAAGAGGACAGTGTAGACAGGAAAGCCCATGTCAGAATTGGGTGAGAACATCTCATTTAATTATTAAGTTGGATCAAAATAAAGTCACTGATCACTGTTCAGGTGTATTGAGCACACACAGACCACAGTTCACACAAAGACACCAACACACACACACACACACACAGGCGCACGCACGCTAAAAAAGAAGCATCGTGCTCCTTGAGTAAACGTGTTACTGTGTGTGTAAATCATACTGCGTTTGTGTCTCTGTCCTGGGTGTTTGCCAGGTGTGGATTTGTGGGAGGTACGTCCGGAAAATGAACAGGCGCTGGCAAAACCTTGGACTCTCCAACAGGTGGCGTCGTCAGGGTCAACAGGTCAAGAGAAACGACAGAGAAATAGCCTGACTGCTCACCGTCATTGAGAATCACAGGGATCTCTATTTCACGGCCTCTGTCGTCCGTATCAAAGGCTTTGATGTCCCCCTCGGCTCCGTGTTTGTCAAATTTTATTTCAGTGGTACAGCCTGGCTGCTCACACACATACGCACACGCACACACGCACGCACGCACGCACGCACACACACACACACACACACACACACACACACACACACACGTTTACAAATGTACAAACACTTATTCTGCAATACAAGCACTGTAACTGTGTGAGCTTGAGAACGATATATATATATATATATATTGTTTTTACAGAAAACAAATGACTCACTATAGCTTTGCAAATACCGTCTCTCCCTGTCACTAAGCCAGTCTGGCTCTGTAACACTGGGCACAAACAGCAGCCGCGCCAATACACGTGTCCAGTTGTTTCTCAATCCTTCTGCTGAACAATACTCCGATCGTGTAACTGGAGGCGTAATGGCATCCTTGACTGAGGTAGCAAAGTAACAGTCGTGGAGCCCGGCTCTTCAGTTCCTTGATAATAGGGGAGGAATGAAGAACACTACAGAATGTGACCTTGCACCTCGAAGGCGCGGTGACAGGTATGTAGGAAAAAGGTGACTATCATTCCGGGCAGGGCCATGATGACTGCACAGGGGACAGAGAGGTGTTGGAAAAAGGGGAGGAAAGACAAGAAGAGGAGGGAAGGAAGGGTGGGAGGGCGGGGAGTGGGGGTGGGGTCTGAGGAACACTGAAACCAATTCCCGGATTATAAGCTGGCTGGCGATCCCTTTGACTCATGTCTATGGCCAGAAACCACTTCCTCTCAAAGTAAACAGCAGGGCACACGAGTTCCGGGCTCTCTGCATCAGTTCTGCCCTTTGGCGGAGCGTTGCAGTGGTCGACATTGTACAAAGCAGTCTGAAGGTCCCAAACCACCTTGGGGAGATTTTATCTCCGAGGCATGGTGGGATATCTGACAGCTCTGGATGGTCTCATCTGTATCAGACAGCAACACACATTCACTGACCGACTGTCCTATGACGTGTCCTTCCTTTCCTGATTTTGGTGCATATGTTCTTTTTTTTTTCCTGTTGATACGCACTGATCGGCTTACATTGATTTTGGGTTTTATTGTATGTTTTGAGGGAGAGTGAAGGCTAATCCATTCACTTTCAGATTTAGGGAGGGGGACAACTCTTAACTCCGGGCCGATTTTGGCGATTCTGACCAAGTTTTCGACTCTGGGGCATCAAGAGGCTGTGTGGGTTCATGTCATCTATACTGCATGTCAGCATTTTCATCCCACCTCCTTCGGCTAATTTTTGCGTTTAATTTGACGAGTTGGTTCGAGAAAAAGGAACATTTCCACTGAAAACAGTTTTATGAAATGCTTATCCCAACACCAGAATTCCTCGTGTCTCCACACTTGATCGCCGGGAAATCGTCGAAAACTGTTCTGACAAATCACAACCGGAATAATGTGTGTGTCAACAGCCATTAGTCACGCAATTTCAGTGGTGAATAAGAGGCATACTTAGCTCATTTGAGCTGTGTTTAATTTGCTTTGTCACACTTGGGGCACACCACACATACGCCAAATCGCAACTAATGGAATTTATTTGCCTTTTTTGTCACCAATTCCAGATCCCATGGCGCATTAAGTGGTTGCCCAGGCGACCAGTTTGGTAAATATGTTTGTCTTTGCATTCTTCTCATTTCCAATCATTCCAGTTGTACTAAAAAAGGGTATCCAGAGAGAAATGCAAGCTGATCCTGATTTATCCTTACATAATCCAAGGCTTTTGTGAATCTGCTAATACACTTGCTGATGACAACTCTCACTGCCTTTTCTCACTTACAGGACCTGCTATTTAAACCCAGAACATGGCCTTGACTTCAGGATTTGGGATTTCTGTCTCTCCTTTTTAGTCTGAGTTGTGATGACTGCTCTCTGAGACAAGTCGATTCTGCATGCTGTGTGGACAGGATCATAGTCATTGAAGTTCCCTGGAGATAGGGCACGTGATTCAGCCCAGAACACAGTGTTGGCATCAGGACCCAGGATCTCTCTCTCACTCTCTCTCTCTCTCTCTCTCTCTCTCCACGCCAGTCCGTTATGCGGTGACATCTCCTTTCAGTCAAAACATTTCCGCCATCCATGCGCGAAAAGGAGCATAGTCAGACAGAGACCATCCATTGTGGAAGTGTATGATTACAGATGGATAGTGTTCCCTTAATGATGCACGCAGCTTGTTTGTTTTAAACAAAGACGGGGAATGATAATAAAAGACGGAAACCCAGAACCCGCGAGTGTTTCAGATCTGGCTTTGCAAAGACGTTCAGCCTTATGGGGAAATCTATTGACGTACCCGTGATCCGTACCTGTATGAGCTGGTTACCTCTCTTTAAGGAAGTTAAAACCATGCAGGGCCCCAAAGTGAGCCCTGCCACTGGTTTAAGAGTATCTGACCCCCCCGCCCCCCCCCCCCCCCCATGACTTTACAAGACTGTTCCTTATTGGAGAACTTGACTCTTGAGGCATGGTTCTTGCGACCATTGGCATGAAACAGTCAGAGGAGTGAGAGGAATGGGGGGGGGGGGGGGGTAGGTTTTACTGATCCTGTAAGGGCTTTGGAGATTTACTTGAAAACAACAGGAGAGAGGGTGGGAAGAATGGATCAGCGTTTGTAATCCTTAAGGGCTCTGGGGATTTATTTGAAAACGAAGGGGGGAGGGAGGAGGGGGCAATTTTATGGCCCTGTAAGGGCTTTGGAACTTTATTTGAAAACAACGGTGGGGAGGGGGGCAGAGTTTACGATCCTGTCTGAGCTACGGAGATTTACTTAAAAACAACAGAAGTCAGGTCCTTAGTGCCCCATCCTGTGGTCTAGCCTGAGAAATGCTGATAATAACACAGACCATAAGCACCTGGATCAGAAGGATGATCAGGCAGGCTTATGTGTACCGCCAGAAAACCGCCAGCCACCTGCTGTTTTAGTCTAAACTCTCTCTCTCTCTCTCTCTCTCTCTCTCAAACCAAGTATATTATAAGTACAGGAGCTGAGTGTGTATACCCCATAGCTGTTGCTATCGTCACTTCCGATAGAACACCTTCAGACTGGTATTTTTTCTCTGTATTTGCAGGTGATATTTATATTTGATCTATCTATTGTAAAAACGTAATGGACCGCTGTATTCTTTAGTCTATACTCCAAAGTACATGTCCAATTACCAGTTGGAGTTTCTTTTCGTTTTTGACTTTTTTGTGCTCTTTGTTAGTTATTTCAATTGCGATTTGTTTTGCTTTTGCATTAGGTCATGCAGTTTCAAATACAAATGAAGGAGCCTTCATCAATGTGCAAATAATCAGTGACAGGATCAACAGGTGCGGAATGACACTTTGACAAGATTAACGAACACACAATCCACCAAAAACCTGTAAGGATACTCCCGCACACGTTCAATGTAACATAAAAGAAGAACACAATGTTAACGTTCACTGCTTTTGATTCGTCAAACTTGGTCAGACTGAGTTGTTAACATGTCTGAATTGAAATGGTTATGAATGAATGTCCGGTTCTGTATTCAAACAGTGTATACGTTTTCTCATGTAAAATCAAAATGGACAGGGTTTTTTATGATTTGGAAACAGCATTATCGTAGTGTTTCAGCAAACCTACCTGTATTCCCGTTAGCTGGACTGGTTGCATAGTGATTTTGCGGTATTCAGCATCGGTTGGAGCAACACGCAAACTGAATGGAGAGTTGGGTATCTCTTCGTCATCCAGTTTGATGACACAATGGTAGTCCCCTGTAAACATGCCAGACCTTAAATCGCCATGTCTTGCATAAAGGTCGAGACCTTTTGATAGAGAACACCTTCACATGAGCCCTCAGACGAAAATTAGGCCTACGGATAGAATCATTTTGCAAATAAACCGAAATATTTTAGGTTTCAGTTTAAAATCTATGCCCAGGGAAGGATGTTTACTACTCCACCATTGAGCTGTAAGATACTGGGTGTTCGGCAAGGTGAATTCTCAGAGAGCCAAAGGCAAAGGCAAGCATCAAGCATTTCCTTCTAATACACTGATTATGCCGTGACTGACTTAGCCACAGCCAACAGTGCATGTCAGTCAAGGCCCAGAATACCAGCATCCATTGTCCATTGCTACATCATGGTACGAAGTGGAAATTAATGCCTTTCAAAATGTGTTCCTTGGCAGCACGCCAACATGCAGTTTTGGACAGAAACGTGTGGCAACAAATTCAGAGGGAAAAGAGAAATGAACTGTTAACTAGGGTACAGACGATGAAAGAAGTCGGTAACGAATTCAGCCCTTCATGCCTTACAAACAAGCAATCTTGGACCAAATCTTTACAGGATAGAAACTAACCCCCTCTCAAAGAACAGACAGATTAACGAGGGAATCGAGTTCTACCAGGAATCTTGAGTTATAAGCCGGTACCAACATACTGGATTCCGCCACTGACACTATGTACAGTCCAGCATCATGCTTGTGGACACTCAAGTTTCCCAAGATGTGATACAAACCATCTGCACACTCAAAAGAATGGACACATTCCAATCAATAACTTTACCTGAACAGGAAATCTGTTTCCAAAACGCAAGTCCAGCAATACCATCGGCCATCCTGATAAACTGACAAACTCAGGCCACGGATGAAAGATTTAGAACACCCTTCAAGAAACACCCGTTTGAATTTTGATCAAAAGAAGTACAACTAGACAGAATTTTACTTCCAGAGTGCAGACAGAGAAATACTTCCAACAACAAAGCGGTCTCTACGGCAGTTTTATAAACTTTGAACTCAAAGAACGCCTTCGAGTGTGTGTGGCATCAAGATGTGTGTCTGGCCGACAGAAATTGCAACACTGAAGATAGTCTCATCAAAAAAGCGCTTCACAAAGTTCGCCATTGTTCTGAATAACAGCCACAAAGTTTTTTTTTTATCTGAACGAATCATAATAGAATGTCAAGATCATCTCCCATGTCTTCCCATTATTTATCTATCTTCCTATCTATCTTTATATCTCTATATATACATATATGAAATAACGTTGATGGTATAATGAGTCGGACATACTTCAGACCGCTTTCTAAAACTTACAAAGTGATTCCGACACTGGAAAAATCCCTGAGAAACAAGACGTCTATAATGCAATATATTTGCGAATTTGAGGCATTAGAAATGCTTTTCCTCCGACAATGATACTTTAGACAAAATCGCTGTAATATAAAATGTTCAGGAATTTTACGTTTGCACCAGACCCCCAATGGCAACACAAACACTGACGTGTTTCTCTTACACAAAACTTTTCGCTCTAAAATGGATGCACCAAAGCTGAAAGCCTCCGGTCTTCTGGGTTGGACACCCACTATGACGAAAGCAGTTACACTTTATCTGTCTTTTGGGAGGGATGCCTTTTAGATCAGTCTGGAAATGTCTTGAACCAAAAGTATGCAAAGTTCTTGAACTCAACCTCCCCCCACCCTCCTTCACGCCTTCGTTGTCGGTAACCTTAGATGGGCCTGTGGTCGAATGGTTTGTGCGTTAGTCTGTGGAGCTAACAGTTGTGGGTTCAGTTCATCTGGGACCCAATGCATCAGGCTTAAAACCCCCCTCAGTCCGACCAGCGATCAAAGGGCACCTGACTCAGGTCAGGGCAGAATAAGGTGGCAGAAGGAAGGGATGGGCTCCATCTTTCATGATGCCGTACCCAAGACACGGTGAACCTCTAACAGCTGACTGCTTCAACGGTCATAAAGCCATAAGACTTTTAACCTTCAGCTTAAGTGTCAGAAACGTCAACAACCTGACAGATAATCGCTTTGGTTTTGTGCCTCGTAAAACCACGTTTACGTTTCAATCAAAAATCAATTGTGATTCAGTTTCGCATCACTATCTACTCTTTACATCATACCGTTCTCGCCCACACACCATTACACCACACCACACACGTTTGTACACCATTAAAGCTTCACTCGCCGTCATTCATTACGTGTTAACGAGTGCACGACGCGTACCTGGCGTGGTGAATACAATTATCACGCCGACTGAGCCATCATCTCTTTCCTTGACGTCAACGTGAACGTCATCTGATGGCCCGTTGACGTCCACCGTCAGTTCCCCACCGCCAGCCTCATGGGTGTGAACGTTGAATTCACCTGTGATGGTGGTCCATGTCAAACAAAGAGGCACAATCAAGAATCTGGAACTGTTGCTACCATGGTCTTGAGAGAGACAACTACAAAAAACGAAATACACACAATACCTGTATGGAAAAAGAGGAGGGAAGAAGGAAGAGTGTATAGAGAGAGAGAGAGAGAGAGAGAGAGAGAGAGAGAGAGAGAGAGAGAGAGAGAGAGATTCGTTACAGATCTGAACAAATTAATCAGTTAATTTTTCATGAAATAACTGGTTTATATCCAAATCAATCAATTTTTCATGCAATAACCGCTTTCCATCAGTCAAGAATCTGGAACTCATGTTATAATGGTTTAAAAAGAACCAACAACAAAAACGTGCGTGTGTGTGTGTGCATAGGTGCGTGCGTGCGTGCGTGTGTGTGTGTTTGAAAGTCAAAGTCAAAGTCAAAAATATGCTTTAATATCATGCCTCCGGCCCATAACATGGTAGCAATAGTACAAGAATCACTTAGATTGAATAGACTGCAGTCGCAAGTTTAACGCTTTGTAAACAAATTAGGTAACTAAAACAATACCTTCTTTTTACTTGATATTAGTAGGCAGAATTTAAGCATACAAACCGTACGGGGAGTACTTGGGCTGAATACATTCGTTTCTTACAAGTACAAAATGTTATTCAGTTTGTGGTGTGTTCTTGCAGAATGGATACGGTTTATCATTATCACTGGTCGGTATATACTGTAAGAAATGTTAATTCAGAGCAGACATTCCACGTTGAATTCTTGCAAATGTTCTCCGACCTTGTATGTTCCTAATTTGCTGAGATTGTGCTTGGAGAAATCCAGGTGTTTGTGTATTAATGAGCCGGCATAAATGGTGTAGAGATGAACTGATGGAAGGAGGGAGAAGATGGGGAGGGAAAGAAGTGCGGCGCGAATTTTAAAAAAGTGTTTATAATTCTTCCGCCAAACAACGTGGACAAACGAATCACATGACGAAACACGACGTGTTTCGACCGCTTAGGTCTTCTTCGGGCAAGGCGCGGAAGCCAAAAAAAAAAAAAATTCCGTTGGTTGTAATGGACTTTGACATGCGCACTCATCAATATATAAAAATTCATAGTGCACAGTGCAAGATCGTCAACATGTTGATGGTCCTATATTACATGTAACAGTGGCCACAATAAAGATGGCGATAGGCTGAACGAAGGCAGCCACAAACTACAGCAGAATGACCATTTGGTACCATGGATACACTGGCTGTAGAAGACTGGTTCAATTTTCAGCAATCCTGTTGTGTCTGTATTTCATCCTTGAATTTTCATGTGCACACAACTATCTGTGTGTGTGTGTGTGTGTGTGTGTGTGTGTGTGTGTGTGTGTGTGTGTGTGTGTGTGCGTGTATGTGAGTGAGTGAGTGTGTGTGTGTGTGTGTGTGTGTGTGTGTGTGTGTGTGTGTGTGTGTGTGTTTGTGTCTGTGTGTGTGTGTGTGTGTGTGTGTGTGTGTGTGTGTGTGTGCATGCGTGGGTGAGTGTGCGTGCCTGTTTAATAAAACAATACTTCAAGGTCCCGAGTTCAGCATTCACGTCGCCTACATAAAAGAAGCCATACTGAAATGAGAGCTATCCATGACAAAATTCTGCATTCAAAATTCTTTGGGATAGGTAAACAAATACACAAACAGGCAATCCAAAAAAAAAAGAAAAACCACGGGTGGCGTTGTCCTACAGCACTGGGCTTTCCGCCAGAACTGCAGGCTGAATTTATACGGATAAATCTGTTGTGACGATGAAGTTGCACAATTCGACGTAATAGTAGGCTTTCGAAAACGTGGAATCCAAAACGAAAACGTATGTGTAGACCTAACACCAGTTTTGAATCATAATCCATTTCTGAACTGTGGTGGGCATGTCCATCAGACCCCCGTTTTTCTTCAGCAACTGCTCCACTTCTTCCCACCTTCCCATCTTCTTTGTATATTTTACTGTTAGAAGTTACCCAGATTAAAGCGAGGGTAGTGATGTTAAATTCTGTCAAGTTTCAAGTGATGGAAAGACCGAGTCCTCACATGGCTTGTCCACTTCTGTCTGCATCAGCTCATCAGGATCCACATAGACCTTGTTTGACTGCCCCTTGGGTATGTCTCCCACAGTGTATGGAAGAGGACCGCCTGCAAACATATAACAAGATGCAAAGCATATAAACGTACTCCCAGTTTATCTTGAATACGCGTGAGATATTCCATAAAGAGGAAAATCTGTCTTGGACTGGTGTAACCGTTAGTGATGGCTATTCTGGTAAACGTCGGCCATCGTCTGTGACCTATGATGAACATTCCTACAAATTTTCAGAAATATCGGCCACGTACTTTCTGAGATATTCCATAAAGAAGAAAAACCGCTACAGGCCGTTACAGGCCGTTACAGGCGTTAGTAACAGCTGTAACGGTAAACTAAAACATCGGGCATCATCCGTGACACATAATGAACATACATACAAATTTTCAGAAAGATCGGCCAAGTACTTTTTGAGATATTCTATAAAGAAGAAAAACCGTTACAGGCTGTTACAGCCGTTAGTAACGGCTATAACGGGGTAAACTAAAACATCGGGCATCATCCGTGACCCATAATGAACATACCTGCTAATTTTCACAAAGATCAGCCAAGTACCTTCTGAGATATTCCATGGAGAAGAAAAACCGTTACAGGCCGTTACAGCCGTTAGTAACGGCTGTAACGGTAAACTAAAACATCGGGCATCATCCTTGACCCATAGTGAACATACCTACAATTTTTCAGAAAGATCAGCCCGGTAGTTTTGTCTGGAGCGAGTGGAACACATTTTGACCATGGACACACACACGCACAGACACACACACAGACAGCATTTCTTCGTTCCCATTCTAAAGTACTCCCTGTTCTTTAAGAACTGGGAGTACAAAAACAACACATTATTATCTCCTTCAAGAAGATTTAAGTTTTCACCTGCATATGTTTCTTTCCATGTTTGTGTGTTTTTAATTTTGCACACAATACGTCAGCAGTTTCAAGGACAGCAGTTGTAACTGATCGTAGCTTTGAGAAAGTTAACAAAAATGTTTAAAACATTGCTGAATCTACATTAAAGCCTTATCGCCTTTACCTCTGGGTGACGTCTTCGAACGCAGAATAACTTGAAATGTCTTATCACTATCTATCTTTCTCCCATGTGTTGATTTTGATAGATTCAGATTCAATGCTGGTGTCAACAGCATGGACCAATATTTTATAGCTTCAGCACAAAGTCTTACAGTACTCTCAAGCGCTCATTCCAATTTCTAGTTAATTTTATTGCGACAGCCCTCGGGGGCTGTTATTCTGCCTGTTTCTTGCGTTTTACCGTAGACTAGTTCCAACACTTGCTGTGTGTACCTGTGCGCATGCAAACGCGTGCACGTGCGTGTGTGTGTGTATTTCAAACCAGCCCAACAGCAGCAACTTACACGACACGGGGATTCCCTTGTTGGTGATCAGGATTTCATGCATGCCCGTCTCTTGGGGCACGAAGGTGAAGGAGTACATGTCATTGCCCAAACTGGTGACCTCGCAGGGTTGCCGCTGACCATCCGGGGTCGTGAAAAACCCTTGCAGCTCAGGCACGCTAGTGTCTGTCAACATAAAAAAAGGAGGACGACGTGGAAAAGACTTCCTTTCACCTTTCTTCCCTCTCTCCACCGTATCAGACATGTTTGAGTCTGTCACCGGGCAGGAGTTGATTGTGGAAAACATCCTTTTCATCTCTCTCTCTCTCTCTCTCTCTCTCTCTCTCTCTCTCCCTGTCTGTCTGTCTCTCACTATATATATCTCTCTCTAATAGTTTATTCCAAAAATTATTACGTCATTTTTATTTTTAATACATTGACTTGCGCGCTTCCTTGTTCCTTTTTTGAGGGGTTGCAACATTTATCGTAACTAAACGGATATACTTGACAGAAAGTAGCCCCGTTTTGGAAAGGATGGTAGAAAGTGGATAGAACCGAAATGATTCAAAAAATAATTTTTGTACCCTTTTCTTTTGTTTCTTTCCGTTAATTACGGACATCGACGAGTACACTACACTGGTATTTGTAAAACATTTTGAATATGTACAGACATTTCTGTAAACGGGCTTCAGTCTTAAACTAAAAAAAAAGAAAAAGATAGAAAGAAAGAAAAGAAAAACAGCAACGAATTGTCATGGATGATGAAGATGACGCTGTGCTGATATTTTCGGGATTCGGACCTGAGACTAATGGATAATACTTCATTTCACAACAAATCCCAACGTCAATCAGGCCCACGAGGTACACACATTTAAAGTTCTGGTCAGGGCATGAGAACATTGTGAAAAATGCATTCACTTAGTGAACGAAACCAGATGGTGTGTCTCCAGTTTTCCTGTAAGAGTGCATTACACGGTCAGCTCTGGAGAAAATCGTCAGCGGACAAAAAAAATAGTCCCAGATAAATATCTATGTTTGACTCGAACCTACAAACCCAAGAGCTCAGGAAATTGTGCCACAGCGGCTTGTGTTGATAATAATTATATTTACTTTACATGCTGTCATTCTGAACACCACGAGGGCACAAAAAGACAATTTTATGTTCGTTCTGTAGATTTTAGAAAGGCCTTTGATTTTCTTCGACACAAGTTTTAAACAGTGAATAAAAATCAATGACTGAAATGCAAATTTCTTAGCTTTTTAAGTACAATCATTGTCTTCTTATCATGTATCCAGGTGAAGAGGAGAATGATGTGTACACTGTGGCGTAGTGGTTGTCGTCGCAGATTCCGGGCTGGGAGATCGTGGGTACGATTCCCATCAAAGCCATTTCTTTGTGGTAGTTTTCTGCCCTGATAGGCTCCAGCCACAGCTGAGTTTGCTAAGAGCTCCGTTGGGAAGACTGGGACCACATGGTGGAATTTCATCCACTTAATGGATGCGTCTCTTGAGAGCATTGTTCAAATTTCCCGACCAACACTGAACGTTATTGAACGGACAAGTTGGCGTCCTCCGGAGGGGTGGGAGGGCGCTCGCTCACGCTGGCTCTGCGACTAAGCAATTACTGTCGTCAGTAGGGGCTTAATTGGTGGTGGTCTGCGTACGTTGGAACACAACTTTCTTATAGCTCACAAATAGAAGAAAAAGAAGAAAAAAAAGAAAAAGAAACACCCGAAGGTGCTGGGGAGGACCCAGAGAAGCACTGTCTTCGCCTGCCTTTAGAGCAGTCCTGTACCACCCTTGGAGGCCTGCGCTGTGTTGACGATGGGTACAGATGCCTGTACCCATCGTCAACACAGCGCAGGCCTCCAAGGGTGGTACAGGACTGCTCTAAAGGCAGGCGAAGACAGTGCTTCTCTGGGTCCTCCCCAGCACCTTCGGGTGTTTCTTTTTCTTTTCTTTCTGCTCACAAATACTAAATATCACGATGTTCGTAATTGTTTGTGAACATACTTCTTCCACAAGCTCCTTTGACAGCTCAAAGGGCGTTTTGTACATAACTTCAAAAAAACAAATTATGAAAGCAAAGCATATGAGTCACATACGTGAGATGCTTGGTAGGGACGAGTTAATATTGTTTACAACATGATGTTGGAACTGAAATATTTTCTTGGTTGCATGCAAACAGAAGATGATGAGTATGTTCATTCAAGAGTGGACGAGTACCATTACTGGGTGTAATAGATGTGAAAGTTACACATTTGTTGCGACTAGTGCTGAGAAAGAGTGGTCTCTTTGCACTATGAATGTGTACTGCTTCCGACTTGCAATCACGCCAAAAAACATCAATTTTACCTGGACTTAGTAATAATGTATATCGTTATAGTGTTTTACAGAAGGATAAAGTTTGTCTTCTTTGCTGGGATCAAGTTCAGACTGAAGAAACTTTCTTATTTAAGTGTCATGTCTTCTGTCACTCACGACTTCAGTTTCTTAAATGATCAGTTTAATCCATGTTCTTATAACCCAGCTGATCAAACAGGACCATATCAGGGATCATCTAAACGGATCAGTTCCATCTATAATTTGGATGTACTTAATAAATAACAAATATACCTCACGCCATAATGTGACCAGATTTTGATTTGAAGCACTTTGACAAGCACTTTTATCAACATTAGCAATTTGTTCATTTCTGTATATCCATCCCAGTGCCCTTCCAATGTCAAGTCAAGTCAAGTCAAGTCAAGTCAAGTCAAGAACACTTTATCACTCTCCAACCGGATTTCATCGAAAGCTCAGTTTGATCCAGGAGTTTGATGGAATTGGGAACGAAACTGTTTTTAGCTCTATTTGTTTTGAATTTTGGAACTTAGAATCTTCGTCCAGATGGTAGAACATTGTAGTTTTTTTCAAAGAACATGAGAACTGTCGGCAGCAATGTTCACAGCTTTTTGTGTGTCACGACATTCATAAATTTTATCAAACTGTCCTTGCTTTTTACCAATAATCTTCCCACAAGTATTCACCACTCTGTTTAAAATGTTTTTGTTTTTCACACTAAGATTTCCAACCCAGCATAAAAAGCCAAAGGAAAGCACCAATTCTACAAAACAACGATAAGACATGTTTAAGCTGTCCTTTTTAACAGCAAGAAACCGATGTTTCTGAAGACATTATATTCTATATTAGCATCTTTGTGTAGATAAATTGAGTATTTGCATTGAAATTCAGGTTATCATCTAAAACAGTACAAATCAAGGACGTGTTCATGAGTCTTCAGTAACAGATATTGTCACTGTGTTGGATACAATATTGTGCATCCATTAGTGCTTGGCAGTCAAATATTCCATTGATTATGTTCTACATTACCAACACCGTCCCCTCTACTTTACCCTGTTTGCAGTGTGGCTCGAACCTAATGTACTTACACGTTGCGAACGTCCTCTCATCCCCTCTCTGAATCTCTCTCTGCGAACATGACTGCGAGTGATACTCACTAGGGATCGTCCTTATGATATTGTTCTGGGTCCTCTTAAACTCTCTCTTGGAACATAACTGTGAGCCACACTCACAAAGGATCGTCCTTACGATATTGTTCTGGGTTTTCTGAATCTCTCTCTCTGCCAACGTGACTGCGACTCATACTAACTAGTGATCATCCTAACGATATTATTCTGGGTCCTCTGAATCTCTCTCTGCGAACGTGACTGCGATTCATACTCACTGGGGATCGTCCTTATTATGAAGTTCAGGGATCCCACTTGGCAAGGTTTGGTAGAGAAGCAGTGACTGGTTCCCACAGGAGCACGCTTCTCCGCAGTTATCTGAGTGGTTTCTGCAGCAGGGAGACACCATCTTGTACACACTTTGCCTCGATCTCATGCATCATTTATCTATTATCGTCGCCCATATTTCGTGCCAGAAAAGAAAGTAACATGAGAATGAAAAAAACCTCACAGAGAAACACACACACACACACACACACACACACACACACACACACACACACACACACACAGAAAGAGATGTAACACCTGTGCACTTTGGTCAATGTTTGCACAAATAAACAAAGTGTACCTTCTTAGACATTGTAAACGTGTTGTAGATGAGGAGTGATTATATGAACCTGGATTGACTACGCAAAATATGCCTGCGTACAAATGACAAAATGTTCCGCTCTCTTGAATCCATGGTTCTGATCAGAAGGCATAACCTCCGGAAGCAGACGCGGTTTTTTTGTGTGAATTAGATATCGCACTACACGTGCACAGAATTGTCCATTCAGATTAAAGCAGAGTTGAATCTAGAATGCAGATATTTTGTATCTTGCCTCTTTTGTTCCTTATCAGAAAAAAAAAGGATTTACTTAATAATTCCACCCTGGGTTAACGAAAGGCTAGAAATTACTAAAAGATTGGGAAGGAGTGGCCGCTATTGTACCTGATCTTGATTTCGAAAGACTTCGAACGTAAACAATCACTGTTTTACATTTCATTAATCCGGTGGGCCTGAACCGATACTTGCTATGCCAGCACACTTTTCCTGTTACATTGTTAAATACCATATGTATGTTCAGCAGCAGCAGCAGCAGCAGCAGCAGCAACTACAATACCATCATCAACATTATTGCCATTTCTGTTGATCATGAAAGATCGAAAGATATCTTTTTAATCACAATTAACTCCTGAAGCACCTCGGTGAATTGGTGGAGAATACTCTTCCAGTGAAATCCACGCACAAAACATCCCACGCGCACTTGCGTTCTTAAGATTCAGGAGAGTTTCGGTCTTTGGAAGAGTGCTCTATCTTTAACATGACCTTAAAAAAACACATTTCCTCTTGACCCTCGCGTCGGAATATACAGTCAGTAAAATTCGTCCCCTCTCCAGAGATTCCTGTCTCAGTTTGTACAACTGTAATGGATCAGTCATTGTCTCTACCTGCCCTTCGGGTGTTACTGCTAGCAGCCAGGCTTGGACAATACAGTACCAGGCATCGTGAATCGGTGCTCAAACCACACTGGGTTTTTTTTTCTCGAATATAAACGATATCAAAATTTCAGAAGCCCTATATCTGTTGTTGTTTTTTTTGTACATTTTTTTCAATGTATCCATAAACCTTTTGATACAAGAATTAACGAAAGTATCAATTTCAGATTTGTATACTGTTGGGCTTTGTTTCTGCTAAAACGTTTCGTGTGAAAATAGTATGATAATGATGATGGTTGTCATTATTATTAGCATTCAGAATGGAAACGTTTGCGTTCTGAGGTGTCTGTGCAAGACACATCTGTCAAGGAGCTACTGAAGGATGTCGTCACTCACTGATCATTTGCCATCATCTTCATTTATAGTTAAACTCATCATCACAAATGACAAAAAAAGTAATCAACTGTCCGTTCCCCATAACCAACCCAGCCTGTAGGTTTTGTGACAATCCTCCATACCTGTGACGCACTCCTCTGTGCCCACCAGGACCGGTACAGGAGCTCCTTGGACCAGGTAGCCGTCGCATGTTAACTTCACGTAGAAGACTCCCGATGCATCGGGTGTGAACGTCACCACGACGTGATCTTGAAGACAGACCGCGCAACATGCGCATATATCAACACAAGTTCAGTGCAAGAAACAGACAAACATGTCAATTCATTACCCGCTAATCTCCCCACCCATATCCACCCACCCTCACCCCTACTTTATGAAAAATATACATATCGATTCTAAACATGGTCCAAAATAGACTGACGTATGTCAAAACTCATAGCCTAAGATGAAACATTGCGACATAAACACTGGCAGTGTGCCTTCGTTGGTGTCATTTGCAGGGGGATGCATTTCTGTATTCACGCGCCAAGGTGGCTGTGATGTCGTTCTTGTTAGATTCATCTCTTCTGTTCTTTCTTCTTTCCTTTCTTTTTAGTTTCATTTAAGACTTTTTCCCAACAATCCTTAGCATTTTTCTTTCTCCTTTGAACGTATTGATGTTGACAAATGCAATTCCGCCGATATGTTTATTGTTTTGTTTTGTTTTGTTTTCGTCGCTGACCACACCATAAGCTACTGCTTGTTGCCGCTTCAGTTTAAGAATTCGTTTATGTACACATCATTGATTTAAAAAAAAAAGCTTGAAAAAAGGCTCAGCCGTTGATGCTGCATTTCTGCAGCTGCTCAAATGATGCCACTTTTAAAATCAATAGAACATTTCGGTGGTAAGAAGAGAAAACACATTACAAGTCTTAAACCACAATTAGAGTACTGTACTTTTTTAAAAAAAAACAGGATGATTGGAGCTGCTTTAAAACTGCTGAGGTAACAGGCGTTTGAAGTGTTTATTCTATCATAGCCCAGTCGACCACTGAGGGCCTTCTCAGGCTGTCAACACGTGTCGAGAAAATGGTCCTAATCTGACAAGGAAACAGACAAGAAGGTAAAGTGTACAGCCATCGATCATCAGTGATTTGGCAGCTAAGCTTTTGATCTCCTTCTGCCCGAGAACACTAGGCGGTGCTGCCAGCTCCAACCATTACACTCAATTTTTCATTTCAACTTTACACAAAAAAGTATATAAAAAAGATTGAATTCAACAGGCCCAAAGGGCAAATAGGCACTGCAAATGGACAGCAGCTTTGTACAATTTCATTTCCTCGTCGCAAGATTATTACCAAAGGAACGCTGGCATTTTTACGGTGTGATAAGGGAACAAAAATGCGTAAAACACTTTGCGAACGAGAATCAGGAAAAGGTCCACAATGGAACAAATATAAACGAACATCAAAAACTAGACATTTGTTACGAAGGAAATTATTATTATTTTCAAAAGCAAAATCAGAAAGAGTGACGCTAAAAGAAAAAAAATGATACTAGCTGAGAACTGTCAGACGACAGAGATACGATTTACACTGAAAAAGCCATCGATCGTATGTGGACGTGGGCCATCGATCGGTATGTGGACGTGAGCAATGCAAGAGTGTGAACGGAACCTGAACGGCGCTGGGAAAAACCTGGCATTTCACAGGAGATGGCGCCGTCAGAGTCAGCAGACACGACAGAGAGGAAACCTGAATAATTACCTGGACTGTCATTCACAGGAATCTCAATTTCTCGTCCGACAGCGTCCACGACAAAGGCTTGCATGATCCCCTGGGCTCCGTTCCTATCGAATCTGATCTCAGTGGGACAGCCTGGCTGCTCACACACACACACACACACACACACACACACACACACACACACACACACACACACACACTTCAAAGAATTGACAGTAAAGCTGTAAAGTTGGCCCTGGATGTACCTGTGCACACTAAGTCCTCTGAAGCTTATAAGATAGCAGGCCTTTTGTCACTTGATGAAGAAAGGAAAATAAGTTCTGTAAAATATAATAATAATAATAATAATAATAATAATGAATACTTATATAGCGCCTATTCTCGGCTAGAGGCCAAGCTCTAAGCGCTTTACAATCCACACTTGTTTACACAACTTTAATATGTTTAAATATGTAGTGAGACGGATTGCTGCGGACGACCTTGAAGAGTTAAATACACGATCCGACATTGATTTTTCGAAAAATGCACATAAAAATTCAAATTTAGAGACGCTTCGTTCATATGTTTCAGACGTTTTTAATTCATCAAAGATTGACCCACACGAGGTAGCGCCTCGCGTACTGGTTCTGCCGGTACCCCCTTGGGAACTAACGGAAGTAACAGTTAACATTTTTTCTTCTGATCTAAATAAAGCGATTTCGCCGCATGTGTTAGCAGCATCTGTCAAAATTGACATGGAAGAAAAGTTTACCAACTATTTGAAAGTATACACTGACGGCTCAGTTCTTGATGGTGGAAGTGAGGATCTGGCTTTGTAATTCCAGATTTCAAAGCTGAAAAATCATATTATTTAGGTAAGGGTCATTCCATATTTACAGCTGAACTAGTTGCTGTCCTGATGGCATTAAATTATTTAATTTCCTTGCCAGTCTCAATATTTAATATCCTGTTTTGTGTTGATTCATAGTCAGTATTAAAAAGTTTGCATTGTTTTGAAAATACACAGAGAGAGGAATTATTATTTGAGATTAAGTACATGTTGCACTGTCTTTACATGAAAGGTACTAATGTTGTATTTTCTTGGGTTCCATCGCACACCTCCTTCGTTTTTAATGATCAAGCAGATAGAGCAGCAAAAAGGTGAGCAAAGAATATATTTGGTAGTGTTAAGGTTGATTGTCCTTTGTCATACAAGGAAATTAGTCATATAATCGAGAGGGATTTCTTGAGTCAATACAGTTCCTCATCAAAACCTCGTCAGCAAACTCTGTCAAACTTTGTGTCGATTAGCCGACCGGTTTCAAGCCTGACTTTTAGACTTTTATGTCATTCCCTACGAACAAAGTATTGCCAGACTGTTAAGTGCGTATGTCGTGGGGATCTTTCAGTTCAACATGTGATTTTTGATTGTGAACTAACGAAACCCTTTTTGAATGGTGTTATACCAAGTGCTGACACTGGGCATGTTAATGTGTTTGACTTTTTAGATTCGTTGCCAGTTGTTTCTCTTGTTAAATTAACGAGTAACCTTTCGGAAAGTCCATTAAGGAACATTTTATAATCATAATCGTAAGTTAGATTACTTTAGTTATTTTTCTCTAATTTTTCATAGTTACTGTCCTACAATTCATCTATCCTTTATTTTTGTTCTATGTAACCACATCGTCCTCTTTTCTTTTATGATAATAGTCTAAAATTGTAAACACTATGTTATTTAGACGTCTGCAATCACCTATATGTGTGACGAGACGTAAAACAGAATTCCTTCCTACACACACACACACACACACGCGCGCGCGCGCGCGTGCGCGCGCGCGCGCACGCACGCGAGCACAGAGAAACACTCGCCCACAAAGGAACACTGGATGTTCATGTGTTTGTATGTGCATGTGCTAACAAATATATGGATACAAGAGAGAGAGAGAGAGAGAGAGTGTTTTCCTTACACGTATCACTTTGCAGGATTGTTTTCTTTACTCTTACCAATGTGCAAGATTGCTTTCCTTACACTTATCACTTTGCAAGATTGCTTTCCTTACACTTATCACTTTGCAAGATTGCTTTCCTTACACTTATCACTTTGCAAGATTGCTTTCCTTACACTTATCACTTTGCAAAATTGCTTTCCTTACACTTAACACTTTGCAAGATTGCTTTTCCTTACACTTACCACATTGCAAGATTGCTTTCCTTGGAAGATTGCTTTCCTTACACTTATCACTTTGCAAGATTGCTTTTCCTTACACTTGCCACATTGCAAGATTGCTTCCCTTACACTTACCACATTGCAAGATTGCTTTTCCTTACACTTACCACATTGCAAGATTGCTTTTCTTACACTTATCACTTTGCAAGATTGTTTTTCTTACACTATCACTTTGCAAGATTGTTTTCCTTACACTTATCACTTTGCAAGATTGTTTTCCTTACACTTCTCACTTTGCAAGATTGTTTTTCTTACACTTATCACTTTGCAAGATTGTTTTTCGTACACTTATCACTTTGCAAGATTGTTTTTCGTACACTTAACTATCGAAATAAGTGCCAGAATCCTATCTGGTGTCAACCACTCTCACCTTATTGGGATCTCCTAAAACATTGGGGAGAGAAGGAAGCTAAATATGTATTTCCTGTCATTTGCACTTGGACTCAGGAGTGGTTACCCTTGGTGAAAAGTTGCAATGTGTCGGACTTCTGTGTTCAAGTCTATGCTCCGAAGTACTTCTCGCAAAGTTATTCAATGGGGTTTTGTTTCAGTGTCCTTTGGGGATGTTCTACTGTTGTTGTTGTTGTATTGTCTTTTTTCTCTTTCTTCGCGTTTTTGCCGTTTTATTTACTATGCCTTTCCGTTAGCAATATGGACTGAAAATATTTAAACACAAGCGTTCAGAGAAGTAATGAAAGACAGGACCAACAGATACATGAATCAGGTTATGCAAGGATTAATATGCATGTAGTTAGTGACAGCCTACGAGGATACAGGGGGCACATACTCACTAGCATGGTTAAGATCAACACACAACAAACACAACCTTGATGTTCCCTGCTTTTGATGCAACAGCCTTTATCAGATTCGGATGCATTATAACATTTCAAGACACCCCACTATAGCATTAAAGTAAGTATACTAGTTTTCTAAGGTGGGATCAAAACGGACAGTGATTTCACATTTTCAACACAATGCTGTCACAACGTTCAGGCGATCTCACCTGTATTCCTGTCTGCTGGCACGTCTGCATAGTGACTTTGTGGCATTCGGCATCAGCGGGTGCAACACGTACAAGGAACGGAGAGTTGGGTATCTCCTTGCCATCCACTTTGATGACACACTTGTAGTCCTCTGCAAACATGTTAGACAACTGATCGCTGTGTCCTGTACTACTCATGAGACTTTACTTAATAAGCACAAAGCTTCGGGACGGACATCAAGTTTATGTTCCTCATGGAATCTCTCTCTCTCTCTCTCTCTCTCTCTCTCTCTCTCTCTCTCTCTCTCTCTCTCTGTGTCTCCTTCCCCATTTCATACAGTCTGTTTTTAAACTGTCCTCACATCCCCTTTCTCTCTCACACATTGTCATTCTCACGCTGACTGCTATTGGGAGGGTTGTTTTACGCATTTTTTTAAATGTCTGTTGTTTGTCCTATCTGAACAAGACGTCTTTGTGAAAAAATCCACTTGATTGTTTTGTGTTTTTGTATATAATCTGCTTCACTTCACTTTACACCTTTTTTTTGCGGATTGATTTGTATGTTGTTTCGCTCATTGATTTATTCTGAATCAAAGTGCATGCCCACGTACCTTCCTGCGGGAATGTAGGTATCACAGAGACTGAGCCATCTTCTCTTTCCTGGACATCGATCTGAACGTCATCTGATGGTCCAAATATCTCCACAGTCATCTCTCCACCGCCAGTCTCATGAAGGTAGACGTTGAACTCACCTGTGAACAGATGGTGTATACGGTAACCCATGTCAAACAAAGAGGCTACCCAGACAGGAAGAGTCCTAGTACACACCTAGGGCCCACCTAGGTTCTGGCTAGATTCAGCTTGTCCAAGCTGGAGCTAGCTAGAACCTAGGTGGACCCTAGTACGCTTGCTGTAGGGGTAGGCGCAATCGAGTCTTTGGAACCTATGCTACGATGAAAACAAAACGCCAAAGGAAACAAAAAAACAAACGAAATGCACACTCTCCTTATGAGAGATTGGGGAGTGATGGTGGAGGGGTGTGGGGGTGAAGAGAGACAGCGAGGAAGAGAGAAAGATACATGACGGATTTGGAAGAAGAAATCAGTTCCTAAGAAATTACACACATCGGTGGAGTTTTTTTTTATTTGTTTGTTTTTAGTTGTTGACGTTCATGATCCTAATTACCCAACCAAACGACAGCCTGAGTTCAGTTTAGCACCAAGTTGTGGTCCCATCTGCCCATTGTATTCAGAAAATTTTGCACAGTTTGGCTCAAAATTCTAAGAATTTGGAGAAATACATTCACCTGCTTTGTGTACCACAGGCTGAGGCGATGCTAGATCGCTTTTGCTGGGTAAGCTGTGCACAGAGGCGCCTGAAGCCGCTCGATTCCAGGCGAGGCACTCGCAGAGCATGCTTAGCACGGGTCTTAGGATGCCTCGGTCATGTTGCCATACTTTCCCTACTATTTTCTTCCTCGACTGGCTGGCTCACTCTCACTCTCTCTCTCTCTCTCTCTCTCTCTCTCTCTCCTCTCTCTCTCTCTCTCTCTCTCTCTCTGTGTCCGTTTAGTCTTTCCTTGTCGTGTATGATAGCTGTCGTGTTTTTGTTGTTGTTGTTGTTTTTTTGTTTTTGTTTTTGCTTGAATGTTTTCTTAGCATGCAATCGTCAAAAGTTTGTAAAGTTCCATTCAATGTGATCTGAGTTCGGTATTCTGATTTATCAACTTTGATCAATGTTGGTTGCGACCCTTTTCGTATGATATATACATTTATTATATATTTTGTCTCCTGTGGGATAGCCTCGGGATGCTTTTTGTGCAAATTCTGTTTGGTAGCGTTGAGTGATTACAAAAAAAAGGGTTTGACAGGCTGTCTGATGTTCTGTGCCACTTCAGTGGCAGTACCCCGACACCGCTCCTTCCAGCTCCCGCCCCCAGCCACACCCTCGCTTTTCTCGCCACAGCATCGACACCAGCAATCCACAGGAAAAAGTCAATGTCAAGCTTTCATGAGGTGACCACCAAGAGAAGACACTGCACTACCGGCAACGTTACTTCAGTGGCGTTCAGTGGCGCCTGTTCTGATCCAGCATACGCAGGACACCACCAACTAAACCTCTTACTAGCGACAAAATTGCTTAGTCATGGAGCTAGCGTGGGTGAGGTCCGTCTCTGGAGGGCGCCACCACGGCCGTCCAACGACAGTCCCCATGAACTTGCCGAGGCTGGCGACTTCGATGTGAACTAAACAAAAAACAAAAACAAAACAAAAAACCGGAAAAGATGTGGACAGGACATTGAAAATGAGATCACTAGGACACATAAACGGCCACAGAATTTGAGCCTTTTTTTTTTTTAAATACTGATTGATGAGAATGAGGAAGATGCTATGGAATTCATTCCAGTCTGAGACTGCATGACAGGGCTCTACTCTACGCTTACTTTGTACTATTTCCCGGCGTCAACCGGGCCCGAGAGATACAGACACCTGCAGCACTGATCAGGAGATTTGAGCTACACTCTCAGAAACGCATCCGCCAAGTGGATGAAACTCGACTGTGTGGTTCCAGTCTACCCAACTGAGCCATAGCAAACCTCGGGTGGGAATCGTTGGGGCGGATGAATCATCGAACCCATGACCTCCCAGCCGGGAATCCGTGAGGCTAACCACTGCGCCGTATAGCTGGTGAACTCGCCAAAGTTGGATGTGGCTGTGTATTGGCTAGCCGGACTGAGCTGGCGTGGAGCAAAGACTGTGAAGGGGGAGAGGTGATGGGAAGAAGACGAGTGCTATATTAATAGACAATAGTTTTTTTTGTTTTTTTTAATTTACCCCCAAACACATAAGCTGCGGTTCCAGTGATCCAAAATGTACTCAACTCTCCTGCCAAATTTCACCATGTCAGTAACTGCCTCGGCATGAGGAATTTCTTGATAGGATAGGAAGATATGAGGAGTGAAAAGAAAATTGAAATGTTTTCCATTCTTCCCAAGTCAACACTTTTCACAAGCAAAATACAAACATGTACAGATTATCATTGTTTTTTTACGTATGCATGCATGTACTATATAATGTACGTTTGAATATATGTATGTATGTATGTGTGCTTAAATGAATGTTTACGAGTATGTATATATAGAGAGAGAGAGAGAGAGAGAGAGAGAGAGAGAGAGAGAGAGAGAGAGAGAGAGAGAGAGAGAGAGTGAGAGAGAGAGAGAGATCAGTATATCTAAAATGCCTAAAACAATTTTATAAGTGCTCAACCCCTTGGGGGGCAACATTAGTTAAAACAAGTGATAAGAGGAATCTTAAAACTATCTACAAATTTGTTTCTAGCGACTTGGCTATCGTCAGGATGAAGTTTGGGTTGCCCACCGCCGATGTTATATAGCGTGTGAGGCCCAGTTGCAGCTGTTTTTGCGTGCGTGTTGGTTGCACGTGTTTTTTTTTTTTGGTTTTTGTACGGGGTGTGTTCGCTAACAACGATTTCCATTTATGCCTGCAATTATTTACTATTTCTGTTTTAGTATTAAGAGTTGCGAAGTGTGGTTTACATAGTATTAGCCATTTTTCAGTTAGGCATAGGTTGCATCTGTTTGAAATATTGCTGTATGGTGATGCCCTTTTTATGATTTTCTATATAAATACATATATATATGTTTGAATATGCGTATGTATGTATGTTTAAATAAATGTTCATGAGTATATATTCATAGATGAATATGAATGTATAGACGCATATGGAATTTTGACTAACGTACAGCGTGTGTGAATGGGTATGCACACAAGTGTATGTGTACAAATGTATATACACCGATTTGTATGTATTTACCAATCGTATTGTTAAATATGGTTCATACACGCATTACTTTTGTGAATCTAATTCCTTGTATAGGTATATACATTTTAAGCTGCTTTATTGTCTTTTCGGGTGTTTTTTTCAATGTAAAAACAAAAATTCACAGCATACTTTTAACAAAAAAATGTTAACTTTTTAAGATAAAGAAAAGATGTGGTTGTGGGGTAGGGTAGGACAGGGGTACTCAGGGAGGATAGAAATGAGAAAAAAATAAATCCACTGGCTGAAGAGGACTCTGGCATTCATCGGCATCACCATATCTCAATTCACATCACCCAGCCAGCAGCCCGTCCATAATTGGAACGTCTGTGTATTAATGACCACGACAAAAAAAGGTAAGAGTAAACGAAGGTAGCCACACACACACAAAGCATTATGACAGAAGTACCACTCGAAACCATTCTTGCACTAGGTGCAGGAAACCGATTTAAAATCGGTCTTAATTTCTACAAATACCGGTTTGTCTTTTATCCTGAAATTCTGATACGTACATATTTTCATTAGGCTTTTTTTTTTTAACAGACAATGCACCAAGGTCCCGTGCACAACATGCCCATCGCTCATATAAAAGAAGTCATGGTAACAAGGGGCTGTTTGGGGACAACATTCTGCAGAAAAATCCTTTGGTGTAGATAAACAGACACACTCAGGCACGTACAGAAAGAGAGCTACGGATGGTGACCTACTTTAGTCATAGGTTCTCCACTGGGAGAGCAGCTAACATTCAAACAAGATGAACCTGTTGTAACGGCGATTTCTGGCAAATGAACGAAACGTCGGCCTTAAAAAATAAGCGTCATTCCCGTTGAGAAAAGTGCATACAGGCATAACGCCATTTTTGAAACGTATGGTATACCATACCTGAACTGTTGTTGTGGAGACTGCCCAACATAACGCCATTTTTGAAACGTATGGTATATACCATACCTGAACTGTTGTTGTGGAGACTGCCCAACATAACGCCATTTTTGAAACGTATGGTATACCATACCTGAACTGTTGTTGTGGAGACTGCCCAACATAACGCCATTTTTGAAACGTATGGTATACCATACCTGAACTGTTGTTGTGGAGACTGCCCAACATAACGCCATTTTTGAAACGTATGGTATATACCATACCTGAACTGTTGTTGTGGAGACTGCCCAACATAACGCCATTTTTGAAACGTATGGTATACCATACCTGAACTGTTGTTGTGGAGACTGCCCAACATAACGCCATTTTTGAAACGTATGGTATACCATACCTGAACTGTTGTTGTGGAGACTGCCCAACATAACGCCATTTTTGAAACGTATGGTATACCATACCTGAACTGTTGTTGTGGAGACTGCCCAACATAACGCCATTTTTGAAACGTATGGTATATACCATACCTGAACTGTTGTTGTGGAGACTGCCCAACACGCTTCTTCTCTAACTAACCTACCACCTTCCCGCCTTCTTCTTGTTCTGGACTATTTTTCTGTCGTTGATGACAGAGGTGAGCGTGAGGGTGGTGGCGTGCAAATCTACTAGGATTGAACTGAAGGGAACACCAATTCCTCACATGGCTTGTTCACGTCCGTCTGCATCAGCTCATTGCGATCCACGTGGACCTTGTTGGACTGGCCCCCGGTATGATTCCCACGGTGTATGGAAGAGCTGCACACACAAAACAACGTCTCATTACCTCCGCCGAGGAGGGTTTTTTTTCACCTGCGTCCGTTTACTTGTCTGTCTGTCTGTGTGTGTGACTGTCTGTGTGTCCGTCTGTCAGCAAGATAAAAAAAAACTGAATTCATTTCAACAAAACCTGGTACGAGAGAGAGGCAGAGACAGAGAAAGCGAGTGTGTGTGTGTGTGTGTGTGTGTGTGTGTGTGTGTGTGTGTGTGTGTGTGTGTGTATGTGTGTGTGAGAGAGGAGAGAGAGAGAGAGAGAGAGAGAGAGAGAGAGAGAGTGTGTGTGTGTGTGTGTGTGTGTGTGTGTGTGTGTGTGGGTGTGTGCGTGCGTGCGTGTGTGCGTGCGTGCGTGCGTGCGTGTGTGTGCTCGCCATGTCTGTCTCGGTACACCCAGTACCTTAACATGCAGCCATTTAAAAGTGCTAGTCTCATTTAAGAATACTAGATGGAGTCCCCTAGATTAGTGAACTTCTACATCACTTTTTAAGTCACTGCGATTTTGTTGTGGTGGTGTCGGTGTTGTTGTTGTTGTTGTTGTTGTTATTGTTGTTGTTGTTGCTGTTGTAGTCGTCGTCGTCGTCGTTATCGTCTTTTTACGCGGATTGTCAAAATCCCATTTTGTTTCCCAGAATGAGACTGTCCCTTGAGCTCCGAAGCAGGCATCCTCAAGTTCAGAGACAATTCGGATAAGTGTAGTGGCACTGACTCACCTAGCAGCACTGACAGGCATTAGGCTCTAAATCAATGCTGAACTGCTTTCAAACTGTTTTAAAGTTATTAACGCACCTGAATTCATGTCTTATACGCAATTTTCGTTTAAATAAAAACGGAGAAAAAAAAAAAAATCGAGCGCACACTTGCACACACTCAAACAAAAAAAGAGAGATCCCTATCCTTTTCTTCATCTGGGTTATCCGTTTCCTTCGGCTGAGCACAGAAATCACGGCGAAGCTTTAATTTGCGTTCGTGTTCCTGATCATCCTTTGCTACGTGCACAAGACAGATGACCCCAAACCAAGGGGTCAAGGTCGTCAGGGAGTTGGTATTGTTTGGATTTCTTCCTGTCCGATTTGTACCATGACCCAGAGAGCGCCACGACAGACGACCAATCCCGAGGAGCCTATCCCGACTATTTCGAACCCTTGTGCCAAGATATTGTGCAGATTTCAAATACTACAAGTCACGGAAACTGGTGTGGCTGCTCTTTTATGATTTGAAAAAAAGGGCGGATTACTGTACCATCAAACGAAAGAACAAAATAATTACAAAAGAAACGCTACACTTCAGACAAGACGAACAATATTCAAGACAATGAAAACAAAGGGCGAACAAGTCGCTTACCTCCTCAAAGTGGGCAACAACAACAACAACAAATAATAATATGGAATGGAAACGAGGCTGATGGGAAGGGAGACAGTACAGGTTTAGGGGGAAAAAATGCTGTTGTTATTTCACTTACGCCGCGAAGACTAGGGTTGTGCTAATGGATACGCTTCACCGTAAACGGCCTAAACCAGCAACTTACCCGACACAGGGATTCCCTTGTTGGTGATCAGGATTTCGTGAGTGCCCGTCTCTTGGGGCACGAGGGTGAAGCAGTACATGTCATTGCCCAGACTGGTGACCTCGCAGGTTTGGCGCTGGCCAGTCGGGGTGGTATAACGCACTTCTAGCTCTTTCACGCACGTGTCTGTCGACCAAAAAAAAAACCAACGAGATGAAAGTCAGAAAGATGTAGTTTCACCTCTATTTCCTCTCCTCATCCCTCCCCTCTTTCTCCTTCTCTGATAATGTGACCGTCACGTGTGTGTGTGTGTGTGTGTGTGTGTGTGTGTGTGTGTGTGTGTGTGTGTGAGCGTTTGTTCGTGTGTGTCTTTGTATGAGCGTGCATGCAGGCATCCTCCGCATGATGTTATCACACGTACCAGGTATCCTCCATATGATCTTATTCTCGGTTCCCACTTGGCCGTGTTTGGGGGTGATTTTGTGACAGAAAGTCACTCTGCTCGTCTTCCTCTTACGGATCTGATCGGCATCTGCACAAGTGAGACATCATCTTGTACGCGTTTCATCTTGATTTCATGTATATTATTCAGTCGTCACAGGCGCCCGTATTTCATGGCAGAAAAAGGCAAGAGAGAGACAGACAGACAGACAACAGACAGACAGAGACTGAGACAGAAACACAGAGAGAGAGAGAGAGAGAGAGAGAGAGAGAGAGAGAGAGAGAGAGAGAGAGAGAGAGAGATCTATAAAACTGATATCCCCTGCTCCCCACCCCCAACCCCCAACACACACACAGTCCAAAACTCGTTTCTCGTTTGATAATATAAAATTGTCATTAACCCAATTAAACTTATAAACAGTTTAAAGCACATGATAAATCTGTCGCAATTCTTCTGTTATATATGAACAGTCCAGACGAAGTCGTCCTAAGGATATGGGCGTAGCTTCAAAACAAATTTTCAACTAGTGGAAATTCGACCGTCTTCAGATTCAAGCCTTTTCTTTATGTAAATAACTTCTTAAAAACTAAAAGAAACGTGACGGCTGACTACTCAAAAATTAATTTTGAGTCGCTCGGTGATTTTCAAATCAAACGATGTCTGCAAACGCTATATATTTTCTTGGATCGTTTCTCCTTGGTCAGGAGAAGACAGGCTAAAGCAGCAGTAAACAGTTCCTTTCTTGTGAAGGGATTGGTGCAGTTGCTTTCATTGGTGGATGTGGTTGTGGTCTGGATCTGCTCTGATCTTCACAGTCAAGCTTTGGTAAAACCAACTTGTGTGTGTGTGTGTGTGTGTGTGTGTGTGTGTGTGTGTGTGTGTGTGTGTGTGTGTGTGTGTGTGTGAGAGAGAGAGAGAGAGAGAGAGAGAGACAGACAGACAGACAGACAGACAGACAGACAGACTGAGAGAGAGAGCGCGAGAGAGAGACAGGAACGTAATTTTGTGTGTTACAAAACGCAAAAATTTGCGACATCATTCTTGCCAGGGCACTACTCTCTGAAAGAAATCAAAACAAAAAAGTTCAGTTTGAGAGCCTTTTGATGAGTGTAATTCTCTCAACCTTTAAACAGATCAATAAACTAAACGCTAATGTAAACAAATAAAAAATCAGCATTTAGGCAATATAAACAGCTTTAAACAAATCTTAGATAAATGTTAGCGAACTGCCAAGAAAAACGTGGACAAACGAGGCCTCGTTTTCATTCAACACCTATCTTGCGCTGAAGAGATCAAAACTAAGTGATAACTCGTTCATTTTCGTTGTCCTATTTGTTTGTGTCTTGCTTGAAGAAGACCTAAGAGGTCGAAACGCGTCGTGTTTTGTCTTGTGACTCGTTTTGTCCACGTTTCTCTTGGCGGTTCGCTAACATTTATTTAAGATTTGTTCAGATTTCCGCCTGCGGTCGTCTC
>CM031615.1:19715718-19783218 GCA_018398815.1 Conus ventricosus
CCACCCACCCCACTCTAACCCCCTACCCAACCCAACCACCTCCCCTGGTACAGCTGCCCCCCCCCCCCCCCCCCCCCCCCCCTTCCATAAACCCTCTGCCTATTTCACACATGCACACTCGAAGCACTGAAACGAAAGTGTTATTACCTACCCTTGCAGAACACGAAGAAGCGAGCGGGTTTGTTGGTGACGACGTCTTTGCCTTCAATGCCGGCCCCGTCCACCTTCACCTTGCTGCTGTCGCACGCCGACTCATCCACCGTCACCTTGTAGGGACTGTCAGGAATCGGTTGGCCCGCAAACCTGACTTCTATCTGCCGACCAAAAAAATTGTACTGTCAGGAATCGGTTGGCTCGCATACTGGACTTCTATCTGCCGACCAAAAAAATTGTACTGTCAGGAATCGGTTGGCCCGCATACTGGACTTCTATCTGCCGACAAAAAAAAATTGTACTGTCAGGAATCGGTTGGCCCGCATACTGGACTTCTATCTGCCGACCAAAAAAAAAAATGTACTGTCAGGAATCGGTTGGCCCGCATACTTGACTTCTATCTGCCGACCCAAAAAAAAATTTACTGTCATGAATCGGTTCGCCCGCATTCTTGACTTCTATCTGCCGACCACGTGAAACAACAACAACAACAAAAAGAAATCAGAAAGGCAGATTGTTGCTCTAGTGGTGAAACAGCTGTATGCGCATAACTCCAATTTCAAACGGCTTCCGGTACTTATTCGTCCACCTCAGACACAGACACGAACGAAGGCAGCGACGAACGGAGTTTCTTCTATACCCCTGCAGCGTCTGGCATCCTGTTTGTTCTGTTTGTCGCTTGTCTGCACAGGTGCTGGGCACACTAGTGCCCGAAACTGCGTCAGGTTCGTGTTATGGGCACGCAACCGTTCTTTTTTTTCATGGGAGCTTGAATTGCCTTTCCCTGTGTTTACTGTTTACACCTCCCCGCCTCGTTTCAGGTTTCCTTTCATGAGATATGGTCAAGTCATCATGACAGTGAAGATTTTATAGTTAGGCCGCCCCGTTCACGTATTGCCAACAGTGTGAAAGAGGTGTGGAATGTGCATGGTTATGTGTGAAGAGTAGGGTTAACTCGTGGTGTTTACTGTATAACAGAAGAAGCAGAGAGGAGTTGCGGGTTGTGCGGAGTTAAATTTGCTAGTCTTTTGAGGTCACACGATGCTGTGTGCGGAGCTTGTTTTCTCCCGCGTACCTGAGCAAGTGTTACAATATGTCCCTTTGATGGTGCGCGTCTGTCAGGTGTGCATATATATGTATATACATATATGTATATGTATGTGTGCGTGTGCGTGTGCGTGTGTGTTACTTGCCGATTGACTCACAACAAACACTTAAGCTTTTTTTTTCTCTCAGGTGCTGAGGTTCATTGAGTGAGTAATGATTTGATATAATGTTTTAATATTATTTGCTTTCTAAAGGTGTGTTTTGATAAAACTGAAAATAATGTTTGTCGGCTGGAGAGGGGTTCCATTGTGGCAGGGGAGGGGGGGGGAGGGGACGGAGTGAGATATTTACGATCATTTTCTTTCGTTGCACGCGCTGTTTTATAAATACATGAAATTACTTCTTCTTCTTCTTGTATATATATATACCAGGCCAGGATTTAAAAAACCACAGTGCCAAGGACATCCACGCTGTTGGTTCGGATGAGGAATTTGCACAGGCCCTCGATGCCAGGCGCCTGAAACTCAACCTGCCACGAGCAAACGAAACTGAAGATTGGGAGAAACTGGATGCAAAAATCGTCCAAAGACTCGATGCACTGATAGGGAAAAGCACCCTGGAACACAAACTAGCCACATATGGGGACATTGTGTATGCCACATGTAGAGACGCCTATGGAGTAAAACTACCCAAAGAGAAAACACCTCCAAAGAAATCCAGACGCCAAGAAAAGATGGACAAGATCAGAGTCCAAAAGAACAACCTCAAGAAGCAAATGAAGACCGCACTGCCAGCTGAAAAACAAGGCTTGGAAAAAACTGTGGGAAGACCTGAAAGAAAAACACAGCGCCCTCAGCAAAGCGGAATCTGCGAGGAAGAGGAAGAGCAAAAGAAGAAGACACAAAAGCGCTTCTTCAGAGACCCCTTCCAGTTTGCCAGAACACTGTTTGAGCAGCCAAAATCTGGGACCCTAAGTGTGGACAAAGGAGTTCTTGAGCAGCATCTGAGGAAAACATACTCTGACTCACAGAGCAAAGCACCACTCGACATTCAAGGTCTGTGTGGCCAACCAACCCTAAGGAACAGTTCAATGGCAAGCCTCCAACGTTGGCGGAAATCAAGAAGGTGGTCGACAAAGCCAGAGCCAAATCATCACCAGGGCCCAACGGAATACCTTACCAGCTTTACAAGAAATGTCCCAAGGTGCTGGAGTGGCTCCACAGGCTGCTGCGATCGGCTTGGAGAAACCAGATCAGCGGCCAGTGGATGACGGCAGATGGTGTGTACATCCCCAAAGAGCACAACTCAAGTGACATCAGCCAGTTCAGGCCAATATCACTACTGAACGTCGAAGGGAAAATCTTCTTCTCTGTCATGGCAGCAAGGCTGACCAAGTACCTGATGGAAAACAAGTACTTGGATGTGTCAGTCCAGAAAGGTGGCATCCCAGGCGTGGCTGGCTGTGTAGAACACGCCACAATGATCTGGGACGCAATCCAAAAAGCAAAAACAGAAAAGAGGGACCTGGACGTAGTGTGGCTTGATCTGGCAAACGCATATGGATCTGTGCCCCATGAGATGATACAGTTGGCTCTTGAGATGTACCATGTGCCAAAGAACATCCGCGACATGCTCAAGAAGTACTTCAATGGCTTCTCAATGCGGTTCTCTACCAAGGAGTACACAACTGATTGGATCAACTTGGAAGTGGCATTGCAATGGGCTGTGCAATTTCCCCGATACTGTTCGTGCTGGCAATGGAACTCATCTTGAAAGCAGCAACAAACAACGCGAGACAAACAGACCTTGGCGATGGATACAAGATGCCTCCTCTCAAGGCCTTCATGGATGACACTACAGTGATTTCATCCAGAGAAGACGAGACACATCATGTGCTGGAGAGGCTGGACGACATAGTTGCCTCATCCAGAATGAAGTTCAAGCCAAAGAAATCACGGAGTCTCTCACTGAGGAAAGGAAAAGTGGCTGAATCTGTGGTCTTCAGTGTTGCCAACCAGGCCATTCCAACAGTCACAGAAGAACCAGTCAAGAGCCTTGGAAGATGGTATGATGATACGCTGAAAGACACACAAAGAGCAAAAGAAACCAAGCAGATGGCGGAAGAAGGCTTGGAGACCATTGACCAGTGTGGGCTCCCTGGCAAATACAAGGTCTGGTGTCTGCAGTTCATGCTGATACCAAAGCTCCTATGGCCTCTGATATATACGACATCTGCACCAGCACAGTGGAGGCAATGGAAGCCAAAATCAACAAGTTCACAAGGAAATGGCTTGGTGTCCCACCCTGTCTGACTGACATCGCGCTGTACTGTCGCCAAGCAAAGCTCAAACTACCACTGAAATCCATCCTGGAGGAATACAAAGCAGGGAAGATCAGACTTCAAAGCATGCTGGAGGACTCAGGAGACAAGGTGGTAGAAGCAATCAAGCCCCAGCTAAAGACAGGCAGAAAATGGAAAGTTCAAGAGGCGATGGATTCTGCAAAAGAAAGTCTCAAGATCAGAGAAATAACAGGACACACACAGACCAACAGACAAGGACTGGGGGTGACCAAAACTGAATGGTGGTCAAAGGCCAAAGGAAAAGCCAAAGAGACATGATGATTCAGGAGATGAGAAAAGAGAAGACCAAAAAAGACTCCAAAAAGCAGTCCAGCAGAGCCAGCAAGGGCAATGGACAACGTGGGAGAATGCACTCCAAAGAAGTCTAACTTGGAATGACATTTGGCACATGGCCCCTCTCAGGATCAGCTTTATTCTCAGATCTGCATATGACCTTCTGCCCTCAAATGCAAACCTGGTGAAGTGGGGGAAAACAGACGATCCTGCATGCCCCCTCTGCCATGAAAAAACAAACAGTGGAGCATGTTCTAAGCTCATGTAAAGTAGCCCTGTCTCAAGGAAGGTACACATGGAGGCACAACCAAGTGCTCAAAGAAATTGTACAAGTAGTCTGGGCTAGTACCAACACCACAAGATAAGATAAGATAATGTTGCTTATAGCCCAGCCAACCGCAGAGGGCCACATCAGGGCTGTCACCACGTTAAAATCAACTCACCAGTCATTTAAAAAAAAAAAAAAAAAAAAAAAAAAAACTTTCACACATCTCGTTAAATGACATCGTCTACAAACGAACCAGAAACTTTGTTAAAAATCCTTCTTCCGTAAAATCTCAAATCAGATGAAAAATGTTAATTTCTCTCAAAAACCCAAGGATCACGTCAGGCGGGACATCCCTGAACAGGATCTTCATGGACTCCGCTGTAAAATGTTTGTGTCTCACATCGTGCAAGTCCCAACACTCTAAAAGAACATGTTTCATTGTGAGTGGTGCATGACATGGAATGCACCACGGAGCTTCTTCACTCTTTAAAAGGTAAGAATGGGTTAAAATACGAATGGCCGGTGTGCAGCCGGCACAGAACCGTTTCCCTCTTTACGACCACCCGACGTAGATGGGAGGAAGTCTTTAAGGTTTGGACGGATCTGAAAGAGTTTGTTATTCGTCTGTGTGTTCCAATCCTCCTGCCAGAGGTCTCTCACATAATCGTTAATTTTAGGTTTCACATCTGAGCAGGGGATATAAGTGTTGGACAGTTTCTCTCTTGTGGCGTTCTTGGCTAAACGATCACCCATTTCGTTCCCGCCGATGCCAACATGGCCAGGAACCCAAGCAAGAGTAATGTTGTAACCGTCCGCCTTCAACTTGCTAAAAAGTTCAAAAAAAAAGAAAAGTTCTGGATGCTGAAGGTTGCGGCCAGCTATGGCCTCCAAAGCTGACAGCGAATCCGACAGAACCAGAAAGTCCCTCCTCGAAGAATGGGAGATTATCTTCAAAGCCAGTACTAGAGCAGTAAGTTCAGCAGAATAGACAGAAGCATCTGAATGTATATGTTCCAACAATATCTGAGAAGGAGCCCCAGGGCAGTAGGCTGCACAGGCCACTCCATCCTCAGACTTGGAACCGTCAGTGAAAACTTTTTGATAGGATGGGAATTTGGAACAGAGCTCGGCATACAAAGCCTTGTACGCCAAGAGCTGGTAGACTCTTTACGGAAAGCTGCGAGATCAAAACGAATCTCTGGTGTGAAAAAGGTCCATGGAGGTTGATCCGGGAAACTTGGAAAAATCGGAAACTACTCCCAGGTCTATACCTGCATTCCGCACGTGAGGCTGCATACGAAGCCCAAACGGCGGAATACATTTCGGGTTATTTTCAACATTACTTTGGAACGGAGGGTCAAAAACACAGTCATAGGCAGGATTCTGTGGTTCTGAGAACAGTCGGATATAATAATTCAAAGACAGTTTCAGCCTGCGATTGGACAGTGAAGGTTCACCTGCCTCTGGTACAGGCTGTACACAGGGGTGGTGCGGAACGCTCCAAGACAGAGACGAAGCCCTTGATGGTGGATAGGGTCCAAGAGTTTGAGGTAAGATGATCTTGCGGAGCCGTACACAGCACAACCGTAGTCCAGTTTTAGAACGGACCAGGGCTCTGTAGAGGTGCAACAAAGTTTTCTTATCAGCGCCCCAGTCGGTGTGTGCTACGACCCGCAGAATATTCAGTGCCTTTTGGCAAGCAGTTTTGAGGTTTTTAATATGGCTGAGAAAGTTAGTTTTTGGTCAAAAATGACTCCCAGAAATTTGGCCTCTTTAACAGCTGGAATGGGAGATTTCCCTACTTGAAGTTCCGGATCTGGAAAAAACTGACGGAAGTTATGGAAGTGAATACATTGGGTTTTTGTAGCAGAAAAGGTGAAACCGTTTTCATCCGCCCATCGATGGATTTTATCTACGCAAAGCTGGAGCCTGCGCTGGACACTCGGGTACAGGCTTCCAGTTGCGTAGACAGCAAAATCATCCACAAACAATGAGCAGTCTGAACCCTGCTGAACTGATTTCACAATATTGTTGATTTTAATACTAAAGAGGGCAGGAGACAGTATGCTCCCCTGGGGAACACCCAACTCCTGCTCGTGGACATCAGAGAGAGTGGTGCCAACCGGACCTGAAAACTGTCGTTCTGCCAAAAAATTTTGAATAAAAAGAGGAAGATGACCTCGAAAACCCAGATCGTGGAGATCATGAAGTATCCCCGACTTCCAGGTGGTATCGTAGGCCTTCTCCAAGTCAAAGAAAATTGCCACTGCATGTTGTCTGTTTAAAAAAGCGTTCCTAAGTGTAGATTCCAGACGAATCAAATGGTCAACTGTACTACGATGTTTGCGGAAACCACACTGTTCTTTCGCCAAAAGGCCATCGGTTTCGAGTTTCCACATGAGCCTAGCAATTGACCATTTTCT
The DNA here is from genome assembly GCA_018398815.1 of Conus ventricosus. Taxonomy (NCBI): domain Eukaryota; kingdom Metazoa; phylum Mollusca; class Gastropoda; order Neogastropoda; family Conidae; genus Conus; species Conus ventricosus. The sequence goes on from CM031615.1 coordinate 19,722,245, forward strand.
CCATCAGTTTACAGACACAGCTGGTCAAAGCTATTGGACGGTAGTTAGATGGATTAGAAAGATCTTTTCCAGGTTTGGGGATGGGAATAATGAGGGCTGTCCGCCAAGAGGGTGGAAAGCAACCTGTAGTCCACACGTGGTTGTATACCTGTAACAGGATGTTCAGACCTTCTTGCGGAAGATGTTTCAATAGTTGATAATGTATGTCATCTATACCTGGAGAGGAATCGCTGCAAGAGAGTAAGGCAGATTTCAGCTCGTTTAATGTAAAAGGAGATTGTAGTCTTCCATGTTGTCGGATGAAAAGTTGCAGGGAGATTTTTCTTTTAGGGCTTTGTGTTTGACAAAAGTGACTGATTTATTAGAAGAGGAGGAATTCTTTTCAATGGTTTGAAGCAAGCAGATTAGCAACTGCTTTCTTCTCTGTTATTAAAGAATCTGAAAACTTGAGATGGTTCACAGTGGGACAGGTGTTCTTCCCTTTGATTTTCTTAATGATGTTCCACACTTTTTTCTTAGAAGTTTTTGATGTCAGCCTGGAGCAGAAGCTTCCCAGGACCGACGTTTACTGATTTTAAAAGTGTGTCTAGATTTAGCACGGAGTTTTTGATGGGCTCGAGCGTTGGGACCCGAAGGTCGTTGGTATACCTGACGCTGAGCCCGTTTTCGAACTTTGGAAATTTGTTGGCAGTCTGAATCAAACCAGGGTGTTTTGGCATTTGTAGTTTATCGGAAGACACTGGAATACAAGCTTTAGCACACTTGATCACAGTGTTAGTCAGTGATTCAGCTGGGTCCGGACTCTGAAGAAAGTCAGTGTCCTGGAATTCTTTAGAAATAGTGGTTGCGAATAGATCCCAGTTTGCTTTCTTGTAATTTAGATGTTGAGAAACAGAGACGTGTTCAGTTATTACAGGTTGTAGAAGGACAGGGAAATGGTCACTTCCGTGCAGATCGTCATGGACAGACCACTCATAGTCCAGGACCAGCGAGGGGTCACAAACCGACAAATCTAAACACGAAAGTGAACCAGTGGAAGAGTGGAGGTAAGTTGCAGATCCGTCATTCAGACAACACAAATCCAAGTCTGAAAGGACATCTTCAATCAGCAGACCTCTGGGTGACGTACCGGCACTACCCCAAAGAGGGTTGTGACCGTTAAAGTCACCCAACAGCAAAAAAGGTCGAGGAAGTTCTCCTATCAGACTGACAAGGTCCTGACGACAAACCGGGACAGAAGTGGAAGATAAAGGGAAACAGAGTGTCACAGTCTTGTGGAGAGTGACTCTCGCAGCTACAGCCTGAAGGGAGGTAGACAAAGTGACAGGACTATACAACAAAGTTTTGTGTAGGAGAAGGGCAACACCGCCCGACAATCCCAACGTGGATGGTTGTGCAGGTTTTGAAAGTATATTAAAGCCAGAAAGAGTAAAGGTCTTCTGGCTTTGAATTTGGGTTTCCTGAAGAGCCACGACGGAAGGTTTTATAGATCGACACAGAAGCTGCAGCTCCTCAAAGTTGGAATTTAGTCCACGGATATTCCAATGGAATATTGTACTATCCATGGTGCAGAGGGCGAAAAGGAGAGAGATCAGGTCATCTCCTCATCAGCATCTGCGGCCAATGGAGTGAACTTATTTTTTTAGTTTCACTGGACTGTGTTGGTCTTTGGACCCGCTGGCAGACTTGCCCGCAGGTGACAAAGGCCTGGATTTTGGAGATGGTGGAGGTCTGGATTTGGGAGATGGTGGAGGTTTTGTCCTAATCTCCACCATCTCCACACTGGGTGGAACTCCCTTGCCCGCACGGGCACTGGACAGAGGAGTTCGAGGTGCTGGTTTTTTAATCTGCCCAGCAGCAGATGTTGTTAAATGTACAGGAATAAACTGGCTGTGACACTTCTAACCTGTTGTGCAAAACTGTGCACACAACATCAATATAATTCTGTGTATTATGTATGTAATGACCAAAGAGATCTCTGACAATTCCGTCGAGGGATAACAATACATGATACGAAGGTGGCAATGAACTTGTTAAGCGGTTTAACGCAACTGAAACTTCCATACCAATGACTCCTGTCCCATCCTTACCCTCAGCCTTCGTTTTACCCTATCTCCATCCCCTACCCACTGCCCCTCCTCCCCAACGAGCACACATACCAAATCCTTTTTTGGATCCCCACCCATCACTAACCCCCTCAACCTCACAATGATCGATTTATGGTTGTGTGTACCAGAAAGCCGGAAACTCTTCCGTCTGTATTTCTGTCTCGTGCAGAATCGGGAAGAGGTTTGCAAACGCATTTTCTTCGATTTCTGTACAGTGTTTTGGGTCGGCGCGGCTACAAACACCTTCAGTAAAGCTTTTTTAACTTAAAAAAACAAAACGCAACTCTAAAACATTATAACAATGCAAAAGATAAAGTCACAAAAAAGGGAAAACACTCAGAATACAAAACAAAGGGAAAAATGTAAGCGAAAAAAAAAGAAAAAGAAAAAACAAACAAACAAGAAAGACAGAAAGTGAGAGAATAATACACATAAAGAGCAAAAAGAGAAAGAAAAAAAAGAAAAAAAGGGAAAACAGAGAAAAGGACAAAAACAGAAGGGAAAAAAAGAACCTATGCAAAACAGAAAAAAAAAGTAATGAATACAAGCAAAGGAAGATACATAAATAAGACACAAGGTGAAAAAGAAACTTGATGAACATTATGCTTAGCCATGAGGCTACACTGCCCAAGACGTGCAACAACAACAAAAGTACTGAAGTGAATCAATCAATAAATCAGGGTTGTGAAAAGCCTCATGGACGAGGGTAAGAAGCAGGGCGAAAAGAAGACGAACAGAACGAAGGGAAAGGAAAGGAAAGAAAGGTTCAAAAGCAGTTAAAGGGGGATGGGAAGGGGGTTGATAAATGAAAGAAAGAAGGAAAAAGATTCTGTCCTAATTGAATTAAACGAAGACGTACAGACAGGGTCATGTTTTCTGCCTTTCGCCAGTTAGCGTTTCGCTGCGCAAGCTGAAGGCATTCACCACTTCCTGTTGACCTGACTGCTCCGTGTCTACCTCTCCTTTACGGGCTGGCTGGATTTTTACCACGCGATCCCCGGTGGCTCACGTGCAGGCGAAGACTACATACAGACAGATAGCCGCCCTAGCTGAACAGCTGGACGACGAGAAGCTGGCATACGTGGTTACCCGCGCGGGCAGCCCAGCCGTTTGAAACACTGCTCCGCCTGGAAGTGGTTGGTGACCCATACGAGTGAACTGGAGTCTGACAAAGGCGAACTGTGGGAAAGCGAGGCAAAGTACGGTCTTCTCGCCGCTGAATCTTGGTAACAGGGTACTTACCATGTGCACCCCTTTCACTCTCGCGCTGAATCTTGGTAACAGGGTACTTACCATGTTGCACCCCTTTCACTCTCGGCGCTGAATCTTGGTAAACAGGGTACTTACCATGTGCACCCCTTTCACTCTCGGCGCTGAATCTTGGTAACAGGGTACTTACCATGTGCACCCCTTTCACTCTCGGCGTGAACTTGCACCCGTAGGTCTTGTTGTCTGGCTCGCACTTCACTTCACACTGGAACACACAGCACAAAAACTAATGGGAACATTCGATTGTTGTGGCCCTTTTTTGCCTCCACCGAGAAGGTAAAATTTTAACCTCTGTGTGTGTGTGTGTGTGTGTGTGTGTGTGTGTGTGTGTGCGCGCGCGTGTGTGTGTGTGTGCGTGCGTGCGTGCGTGCGTGCGTGCATGCATGCGTGCGTGCGTTTGTGTGTGTGTGTGTGAGTGTGAATGCGTGCCTGCGTGCGTATGTTTGTGCGTGTGTGTGCGTTCATGTGCGCGCGCGCGCGCACGTGTGTGTGTGTGTGTGTGTGTGTGTGTGTGTGTGTGTGTGTGTGTGTTGGATGGAAGGGGGGAGGTGGAAGTTGATCAGCAGTCAAGATTTCAACAACAACAAAAATACTACATTGATTAGGCTGACACCCCCCCCCCCCCCCCCCCCCCACACACACACACCCTCCTCCCCACCGGATGGATGGATGGATAGAATGTGACCCAAGAACGAAGCTATTGAATGCGCCGCGGATCAACGTACAAACTAATATTAGTGTTTCTTAATACATCATTTATTCTTTCCGCAGCTCGTTTTCTTTCAGCATCACAGTGAAGGCACTATTTCGTCTTCTTTTCGCTCTCCAACAAGCTTTTGTGAAATGATTTTTCTTAAATGCATTTTTCATTTCATCAGAGCTTATTTTCTTTTGTGTGTGTTTTTTTTTCAACTTTTAAAAAGAAAAATTCTTATTCATGAATATTGCGTCAATCCAGGTAGAAAATGTATGTAAGTAATCTATATCATGTTCTAGCTCATTTCACAAACATCACTGACTGATAAAAGCTTCACAACCACTTTGCATATACTGATTATTTGGGCCTATCGTTATCACCATCATTAAAAGCGTTATTTTCAATCCAAAAAAAATTCTGAGATAAACTCAGCGAAACGAAGTTTTATGTTTCCTAAACACTGAACAAATTGAAATCGTTCCATGGACCTCCACGACCGAGAAATTGTTCACAGTCTGTAACAGTTTCTGTGAAAAGAGTCGCAAAGTCTACAAGGCAGTTATACACGTATTCACCACTGAATCCTTTCCCACTCTCTCATTTACAATGACGAGATCAAAAGGTGAAATAACAGATGCTACAATGTTGAGAATGCCACACGACACAATGCTAGCAGCAAAATGCCAGGTTTTAAGCAGAAGATCGTTGAAAATACAGACAGCTTCATAGACCGATCTTAATTCAGAAACAGTAAGGTCAAAGTATGTTGCATGTTCATAAGATCGTTAAAAATAAAGTTTCATAGAAAATTTTTAACTCGAAAACAGTAATGTCAAAGTATTCATGTTCTTTGAGATCGTTGAAAATACAGAGAGCTTCACTGACAATTCTCAATTCAAAAACAGTAATTTCGAAGCATTCATGTTCATGAGATCGGTGCAAGGATCCCTGACCCGTCCCTTGATCCGGATCCGAATGACTGATCCGTTGAAAAACAATCTGATGGGTTCGTTCTTGAGCCACACTCTATTTTTTTCGCCAACTTTGGTCAAATCGGTGGAAAGATATTTTCATTTTTGTTTTGTTTTGTTTTGTTTTGATGTAATCTTGCATTCAGACACAAAGCAAATAAACAAAAGACACGGATGCAAACATCACTCTCTCGGCGGTTTGGGATATTGTTAAGCAGATGACGGGGTTGTCGGCATGGGAGGGGCGGGGGTAATAAGATGTCACTATTTCAAAACTAGTGGCCAACACGAGGACGGCGGCAAAAAAAAAAAAAAAGGGTGGAAGACGGTAGAAAGTTGGATGTCGGTGGCGTGGGCACAGGGGAGGGTGGGGTGGAAGACGGTAGAGAAAGTTGGATGTCGGTGGCGTGGGCACAGGGGATGGTGGGGTGGAAGAGGGGGGGGGGGGGGATGAAGTGGGGATGGAGAGTGACGAGTCAAAAAATCTTTCTACAGGGAGGAAAGGCGACGGGAGAGGGAAGGCGATGGGGTGGTGGGGGGGGAGTGGAGGGTAGAGAGGGGGGGGGGGGGGGAACGAGCATGAACGTCTTGATTTTCCACGCCCACTCACTGAGATAAACGGACATATTCACGCACTTTCGTTTGTCTGTGTGGTAATGATTTGACTGTTCACGATGTCCATCGTTTTTCTGGGAGGTGGATGGAGGAGAGGAGAGAGAACGAGAGAGAAAGAGAGGGGAGAGAGAAGGGGGGGGGGGGGGGGAGGGGGAGGGGAGAGGGGGGGGGGGGGAGGGGAAGGGGGTAGAGGGTGGCAATTGCAGCAGGCATATTACCACACACACAGAAAAGATGGTGGAAAGCAAGCAAAAGAGCTCAGATTGGCACGCCCACCAGACAAGAAGCCCCTCACCTTCTCGACCTCACCCTGAGGGTTCTTGGCGATGACCTCCAACGTGCCGTCGCCAGCAGAAAAGGTGTCTATGGTGAAGTGCGCCGGAGCGCCCACCTGGTTGCCAGTGCTACACACCCCTGGGCCGAGCACTCGCACGCGCCTTCGGATTGAGCAGCGGCTTCAGTCCTCCAGGTGTTCTGGGTCCGCTGTGGCTTGAGGGAACTGGCAGAGGTAGGTGATGAGAGAATGATCGTCCTCTCCGATCAGCTGCTCTGGGGTGAGGAGCTGCCCAACCGCATGACAAAGGGACATGCTTATTTGCCTTCAGTTGTTGACCTGCATTAAACGTGCATCATCGACGACTGAGGAACGTCTGAATTTTGCGTCCATGAATGACATTCACTCGAAGAAAACTGGCTCTTATAAAGGTCAATGAATGTTGCAAGGTAAGTGCAGTGTACGGTGCTTATTACAAGAGACCCACGGTTGTGGAAGATGAAATAAAATCAAGAAAAATATGTCAGTTCTCCCCAACTGGCCGTGGAGATATTTCTTAAAGAGATGTAATGTTATAACTATGTTGGATCACAGTAAGAAGTCAGCTATGCGACTACGTATGAACACTACGTCGCCCAAATACAGACAAAAAATTGGAGTCTAAAGTTACCCAAGCACCTTTGTAAACTTCAGAATACATGCTTGAGAATCTGCGTTCGACATTTACGTGAAGCAAACAGCATGTGGACACAGTCTTTTGTTTTCTTTCTTTCTTTTTTTCCCCTTCTATACAGATTATTCATTGTATAACGCGCCAAAACAAATATGATAAATTCAAATCGTTTTTTTCCATGGATCATTCTTTATATAACGAGCCCAAACAATATGATAAGTCACCAGATCAGAAAACACCAAAATGTGTCAACACATCACTATTACACACCACTCCGATTTCACAAGTGTTCTTCCCCTGTATTGAGCAAATAAGCCTACACGATCAGCGCTTTTTTCCCCCGTGAAAATCGCCAGATCTGAGGTTGGCAAATTTTGAAAAGGTCGCAAAATAGGTGTACCGCCCGCATGGCAATCATCAACGGAAAATGTTCAGCCTTCACACACCTGAACTGTTTTAGTATTATTGGCAATGGTTGTTCAACACAGCATGGCAAGTAGAAACCTGTATTTCACAGGTGAAATGAATCTGAAGCGAGATAAAGTTGAATTTGAACTGCCTGCTACTTTATGCGTAGCCCCTCACGAATCTTCCCGCCGTCTGACGCAAGCAAGAAGTGCAGATCAAAGGGCCTGATATGAACTGATTTATTGATTCTAGATATGAACCATTTCATTTATGTTTTACTTATCATATCTGAAACACATCGTTCTGTGTAAAGTGCAAGTGTGGTTGTGTGTGTGGCTATACGTTCCAGATTTTTGTTGAAACGTTTCAACATCTGACAGAAAAACAAATATTTACATAGTTCGCGCCTACAGGCAATCAACTTTGCAACACCCTGTCAGCAATCTGATGACGAATAGACTCTTAAATATTGTCATCACGTCATATCACGTGACAAATATGGTGAAGCTAGGGAAGTCTCCACCTAGTAGACTAAGGGTGCAAGAAACGTCAAAACGTTTTGTTTTTATCTTTGTTCTGGTTAACGTTTTTTTCCCATATGTATTCAAACAGCAGTGTAATCGTGTATGAGCAAATTCTGCATTCACAATTCATCTAACTTTGATGTAGAGATTAAAAAAGGGGGTTTCTGAGCAGCTGAAATCTGAGTCGAATGGCCCTTTACATCTAATACACTCAGTGACCAGCGGCGTGCTTCTTTGAGGTGTGCAAATGGTCAGCGTTTCTTTTGGTGAGAGAAGCGAGTGACAAGAATAGCCAAGTTCAATTCAAGTCATAACGTTTACAGCCAGTCGATCAGGAGAAACCATATCAGAGCTTTGCCTCATCAAGTCAATTCTCAACACAGTTGTCTGGAAGAAGAAGAAGATAAGATAATGTTGCTTATAGCCCAGCCGACCGCAAAGGGCATATCAGGGCTGTTGAAGAAAAGAAGAAGAAGAAGAAGAAGTTAAAGAGAAGGGGAAGAAAAAGAAGAAGAAGAGAATTTTGAAGGGGAAGAAGAAGAAGCAGAAGCAGAAGAAGCAGAAGAAGAAAGAAAGAAACAATGCACACGAAACCAGAATTTACTTTAACCCAAAAACTCCACACACAAAAAAAGAAATCTTCAATGAAACCTTTGATCGATGATAAATGTAACCTGTCAGAATTCACAGGTTACTAAGGTTTTAAGCAGTTTTAGTATGCTTTAAACAAAATAATAAAAGATAAAAACTTTCATTAGTGTTTTGTATATTTTGAGATAAAGACATTTACTGCTTTCCACTAGTATTGTTGTTCTATTTGTCTTGTTATTTAGCCGGTTTTAGTATTAAGGCACTTTTTATTTTTTCCTGTTTGGCCACTTCCTGTTCCTGCAAATGTGTTGAGTCAGGCAGACAGGTGGGGAAACGCTGTGTGTGGCTTGGTGGTGCTAATCCAGGTTAGTTACTCTAAGTATTAAAAATTTGTTTCTAAAAGATACCAACTGACTCTTTTCCTTTAGAACTGCCGTATATTTTCTATGCTGTCAGCTGGATGGCATTGATTTTTTGGTGGATTTTCCTTATAAGATTGCACTTGGCTTTAGTTGTTATACTTTCAGTTGTTAGAATTTTAGGCCCGCATGTTGAATTAAGTTTAAACCTAGCTGTATTATTTGAAGGTGAGTTCAGGTTATTTATTATTCACTGTTACTTTAGAATGTGGTTCACACCACATTGTTTCAGAAACATTTTGAGAGATTGTGTTTTAGACCACAGGGTCCTAAATAAATCTCATTTTCCTTTGTTCTTGCAGTAAAATAGTGTTTGTCACATCACATGGTTTTAGTGGAGGAAATGTCTACATCTCATGGTTTTTGTGTTATTATGATGGCGCATGCGTTAAGTTGGTACATGGTTCTTTGTGTTTTAATCATGGCACTAAGTTGGTACATGGTTCTTTGTGTTTTTTATCATGGCACATGTGTTAAGTTAGTACATGGTTCTTTGTGTTTTAATCATGGCACATGTGTTAAGTTTGGTACAATGGTTCTTTGTGTTTTAATCATGGCACATGTGTTAAGTTTGCTACATGGTTCTTTGTGTTTTAATCATGGCACATGTGTTAAGTTTGGAGAAGTTTTCCTTGAATTTCAGAGGATGTTTTATTTTTGCCTTTTTCAGTTGAAAAGGAAAAATACTTGCTTTTAAGGATTACTGTTATCCTTAAAATTGTTTTATTACTGTCAACTTAGACTGATTTTAATCAAAATGGCTTTTGGTAGTATGAAATTGGTTTTATGAGGGCATCTGTTGGAAAACCTGGGAGAGGAAAGATTGATCTGCTTACTGCCCAGTGGTTCAGTAGGATGACTGATAAAGGATGTAAGCAGATTTGCCGCCATGGTCAGGTGGCCAACTGATAGCGAAGAGCTGTCAGTATATTGGGATGCAACTCACTGTATTCAGTTTAACATTGGATCGGATCAAAGTGTGTTTGACATTACCATAACCAGGGTCAAGTGGATTTGAGCTTGATAAGATCACTACTACTTTGTTAGTGATGCATTGTCCCTCATTGTATGTTTTCCTAGTTGAGATTTTTGCTGAAGGCCTTTGATGGCTTTTGGTTTGGCCATTGTTATTATTTGTGTTTTTTCGCACACAGTCCTGTGCAGATTTTTATGTTTTGTAATTTTTTTGCAGTGCCCCTTTTGAGTTGCCCACTACCTTTCTTCTTCCCTCTGTCACAACCTAAAGTTCTTTTGTCACTAATCACATTAAAATTGAATCAGTCCATGTTTTAGGTTAATTTTTGTTGTTTGGATTTTTGTCTATTTAAACTGTTAATAAAAAATTTGGAGTATAATCGTACAGTCAGAGTTTTGGTTATTTGTGGTCTGGGTCTGTGCGTTTTAGGAACCTGGGGTTTCATAAATATTTTAGTGTCAAAAAACAACAAAAAGAATACATCTGGTGGAACGTTTTAAAGGTGTCGTATGTAAAGTGTTTGTCAGACATCATGTTAGCCCGACAACTCTGAAAGAATGTTTTATAGTTAGTGGTTCATCACGTGGAATGCATCACAGAACTTCTTCAGGGTCACGTGTGGCGGAAGGTTAAACACTCTTTAATGATGTGAACAGATCTTGAAAAAAAAACAAAAACTTTGTTTTCCAGAGGTGACAGTATTTTTCATATAAGACTAAGCTTCGGGTTTCAGATCGGTGTGGAGAACAGAAAATCTGGATAATTCTTTATTTGTGGAATCTTTGGCAAGCTCATCAGACGCTTCTTCATCACCAAATATCCTGGCATGACCAGGAATCCAAAACAAAACGTTGTAAGAAAACGGCAGTCTGGCTTCTTTCTTCAAACTCTTCTCGCTGTCGAGTGGAGTTAGCATTGTGGTCGTTCCATGCACCACTCAGAGGATGGTTATTGTTTCTCATGCGCCAGTTAGATGATGTTATCGATGCCGGCCATTTCCTCTCGCACGCAAGAGAGTCCCAGGACACTCCAGTAACCTCTAGCCAGTGTCTTGCCCTGGTAGCCGCGTGACTCTAAGAGTGCTATGGATCACCGTTTTCGCCAAAACTTCCATCAATTTCTAGCTTCTCGCCGTTGTGAAACGTACGTCTGGTCTTTTGCTCGCGGGAATGCATAAAATTTCACTCCCAAACAGAGAAAGACAACAGAACAAACAAACAAAACATGAAGAGCTCTTTATTTACCTTTGGGATGTTAAGATATGTTGCTGCCGCATCAATTGCTCTCGTGGCGTTGTCCACGTAATCAGTACGGTTCGCGGTTTTCCACATGTTCCAGTCGCTGCACGCACCTGCGTAAGACAAACGCCATAGAGTAGAATTATAGGGCGTGCAATACTACACAGTGGAAGTGAAGAAAATCAACAATAAAAAAAAAAGATTAGAGACAGACAAGACAGAGAGAGAGAGAGAGAGAGAGAGAGAGAGAGAGAGAACGAGAGCGACAGAGAGAGAGAGAGTGTGTGTGTGTGTGTGTGTGTGTGCGCGCGCGTGCGCGTGTGTGTGTGCGTGCGTGCGTGCGTGCGCCCGGCGAGCGCGCGTGTGTGTGTGTGTTAAAAGCGCTCATCATTAAAGCACCAAAAAAAAAAAAACTTGCCAGGAGCCAACGAATCCACCAGACCACCAAGGATCCGCCCGTCACGCCAGTCGGATGTGAAGTTGGTGATTCTGTACTCGGGCACTTTCATTCTGATCCAGTTCAGCAGGTACTCTCTGGTCGACTCGCCCTCTCTCTTGGGCTGATAGCCTGCCCAGATAGCCCTCTCCAGATCGTAGTGGTGCAGCAGGGTCCACACCAGCCCTAGGATCATCTTGGGGTCCCCTCTCATCACCATTTGGGAGTCTGAAGGGACAGAGAAGGAGAACGAGGAATCGGGCGAGTGCACGCGCGGAATGAAATTGAAGAGCATGAAAGGGGGAATGAATGAAATGAATAGATGATGAGGAAAAAAAATGATGATGAGCTATTCAGGTAAACGGTCCATTATTTGGGCATGTGATCGGCTTCTGATTGTTTTTTGTTTGTTTGTTTTGTTTTTTTTTGGTGACCCCCCAAAGCCACTGAAATCTCCCCAAACATACACACACTCACGAAATATGCATGCGTCCGCGAGCTCCCCTCCCCCCGCTCCCCCCCCCCCCCCCCCCACTCCTCTACCTAGACCCACCCTCTCTCCACACACACACACACACACACACACACTTTCTGTGACATTCATGTCCTGGTTTCGTGGCGAAATCGAACTTCGATGCCATCTCTACCTTGGGCTTTCACACCTGGGTTTAGTTTTGGTCTGGTCTGTGCTCAACCAGCCATAACGGAGAAAAATCGTTCCCTCGACATTCAGAAGTGACACTGGTCTGACCTGGCTGATGTAGGTCTGCTCTTTGGGAATGTATGCGCCATGAGCTATCATCCGTCGGTCGCTGATCTTAAGTTTTCCTCCATGTTGATTTTGTGCGGTTTTCAACCACTCGAGGACACTGATTGGTAAGAGGGTACTCTTCAAGGAAAGTAACTTTGTCAAATTTACTACAACTAACTTCCTGCATTTCGCCATGGAAAACTGGACGTGCTTAGCGTACCTTTTGTTTACGGTTTTGATCTTGTGTGTGTGTGTGTGTGTGTGTGTGTGTGTGTGTGTGTGTGTGTGTGTGTGTGTGTGAGTGCGTGTGCGTGCGTGCGTGCGTGCGTGCGTGCGTGTGTGTACGCGCTTGCATATGTGTGTTCGTATGAGTATGTGTGTGTGGGGATGGGGGGGGGGGGGGGGCGATTTCATTCGTGTTTTATGCCCTTTATGCCTAAAATGTGGTTACAGAATCATTCAATCTGGAGTCTGGAATCTTAAGCTAGTCGGTAATCTGGACCTCGACAGATTCACCATGTTGCTTTCAATGTAGCACTTCATGAGGAATGCGCAACAGAACACGAGACCTGGGGAGTCTCTTCCTTGCAGCCGACCTTCTAATCAGCGTCTTTTAACCACATGGCCAGCACACCACCTGGGATCTATTCAGAGATGTCGTTCAAGAAAACAAACAAATCAGCAACAACAACAAAATAAGAAAAGACTCACCCAAGTTTGTAAGTTTCACGCCTTGTTCCCTGATACAGTTGAGGGTCATTTCGATGTTTTCCAAGCGTCGAAATTCGGCTCTGGGTGAGTCAGGAACTATGCAAACGGACGGCGGCATCTTCTTCGCACTCAGCGCTTCGAACAGCCTGGCCAGTTTGACCCCGTCTGCGAAGTCTGTGTACAGGTCCGTGATTTCCACTTTATTTGGCAACATACTCAGTTTCCTGTTGACCCATAAGGTGAAGGTCTTCTTTTGACCTTCTTCGTCCAACCGGGCATGCTTGTAAGACATGATGCTCACGATCTGACAGCCGGGAGGCGGACCTTGGCGAGCAGTGGACTGCCTGGAACAAACACACGCTGGGAAAACCCAGTACAATGTCCATATATGATGTGCCAAAGTAATGCATGCATTCATCTAGTTTCCTTCAACAAAGATATGCGAACTACTAGGCTGTTCAGAGCACCCTGTTCACTTGATGCAAAATCGTATCATTCACGTCCTTCAACAATCAAGCCGAAGGGATGTTAACTGAACTGGATGAATGGAGTTAAGAAATAATAATTGTAAACAGATTTCAGACGCGCATGCGTTCTTTAAAAACGTCCCCTTAAACCTTTCATGCATACAGAAAATTTGTCGATTCTGGGGTCGATTTTTTCCCCATTTATTTTGCGGGTGGAAACATGTTCCATGTTCGGCCTACGTGTCATTTACGAATGTCGGCCCTCGTCTAGATATTCCGATGATGGTTTTGTTTCACGTGTACATAAAAAAGTAGGTGAATTTTTTTTTTTTTAATGAAGCTCCGAAGTGTATAGAAAAGATCCATTAGTTTTCAGTCACACGACTGCGTCAAAAAATATCAATGAAGGTGCCTGTAGGTGGGCTAACGTACAGATCAATACAATATATCCTACATAACAGAGTGTCCAGCACGTGCCTGTACCCATCGTCAACATAGCGCAGGCCTCCAAGGGTGGTACAGGACTGCTCTAAAGGCAGGTGAAGACAGTGGTTCTCTGGGTCCTCCCCAGCGCCTTCGGGTGTTTCTTTTTCTTCTTCTTCTTCTTTCTTCTTTCTTCTTCCTATCCTACATAACACACTATGACACGGCTGGTCATAAAACCATGCGATAAACAACTCAGCATGACACAAATATGTCTCAATCACAGGAAACTGCCCCCCTTCAGTGTGAATATAACGAAACGGAATGTTTACAATTTCAGACGATGAATTTCAATTCGCCGCACAATGCAATATCACTCGCGTAGAGAAAAAAAAAGAGAGAGAGAAAGAGAGAGAAGAGAAGAGGGAGGGGGGGGGGAGAACAAGAAAAAGAAACACTTTTTTTTCTAAAACAGTGCCAAACCGTACCGATGAGAGACTCAGCAATGAAGACAGAGGCGCTGTCAGCAACCGCTCTTCAACGCGAATGCGAGCGGAGTGCCGTTTGTCCCCCGTTGGTAACCGTTTTCGATTGCGTCACAGATTAATCCGTCATGACGCCTGTGCCTCTTATCTTGCTTCGTTTTCAAACAGACACACACGGGAACGGTGGGGAAGGGAGGGGAGGAGGGAATGCGGGAGGGGAACCGTTTTCGATTGCGTCACAGATTAATCCGTCATGACGCCTGTGCCTCTTATCTTCCTTCGTTTTCAAACAGACACACACGGGAACGGTGGGGAAGGGAGGGGAGGAGGAATGCGGGAGGGGAGGGGGGAGGGGAGGCGGCGGATCAGGGCTGGGAACTGCAAAGATCCAAGATGAAAGAGCAGATAATGTAACGGTCCGTGACTTCTGGATCTGATGCCACCAACCGTGCTGAATCGTGACGGTGTTGAATAGGAGAGGGAAAATCCCGATTATGATGTCCACTAGTCACATTTAGATGGTTTGTTGTTGTCTGTTTTGTACCTTGTTGCTTCGTGTGACGACTCAGTTATTCTGTGTTTGTTTTTATGTTTCAATTTCTGTCGTTCCCGTAACACTCCCCCCTCCACCCCATCCCGTTTGAAACCGTCAAAATTAAAGCACTTTTGGAGACCGACTGTGCACAGTTAAGGGCAAATGACTTATTAATGTGGCTTTAACAGCGTTTAGTGTAGAACAGTCATTGGCAGGTCCACAGAACAATGCGATATATATGCATTAGATATATATGATATTTAACATCGTTGAGCATATAACAAACTTCATAAGCAAGCCCACAGAATAATGAAATTCGAACACATCGAAAAAACAAACAAACAAATCTGAAATTGCTGGGCTACAAGCGCGATAGCGGCGCAACAGAAAATGTGTAACTAAATTAACCATACATAATCATAAATTACAAATGCGAGAAATGTGTGGTCGCGCTACAAGGCGCTTACTTACTAACCAACAATATGTAGGCCTGTATTTTTTATAGGGTGAGAAAATAGAAGAATAGTAGAAGAGGGTGGTTGGGTGGAGCGTGAAGTTAGATGTATGAATGGAGGCATGCAAATGCATCAGAAGGGCACACGTACACAAATACATACAAAAAAGAAAGAAAGACGCATGCGATCATCCCCACAAGGAGCCGCTCTCCATGGTCACGACTTAAGACACTGTTGCAGACCGACCCTGCACGGCTAAGGGGCAAAGAACATGGCAATGTAGCAATTAACAACATTGAATGTGGAACAAGCTTCATACGGAGATCCACAGCACCATGAAATGCATATGCATGTGAGAAATACCGTATAGCGTTCAACATCGATGGGCCTGTAACAAACTTCATGGGCAAGCCCACAGAATAATGAAACACAAACACATCGAAAAAAAAAAAAAAAGCAAATCTGACATTGCTGGGCTGCAAGTGCAATGGCGGCGCAACAGAAAAGGTGTAAACTATTGATAAAAAAAATCATAAATAAGAGGAATAAGTGGTCATGCTAAATGGCGCGCTAACAACACTCCGACCGACTCTGAAAACCACACACACACACACACACACACACACACACACACACACACACACACAAGAGAGAGAGAGAGAGAGAGAGAGAGAGAGAGAGAGAGAGAGAGAGAGAGAGAGAGAGAGAGAGAGAGAATGCACACTCTCAAGTAGAGCACGCAGCTTAAAAAAAAACAAACTATTCGGTGGTTCTTCTGCCTTTGTGGAATCCATCTTGTTCTTCAGCAATGCTGGTATCTGCTCGCGGTGGCAGTCTCACCAGCATGATCCTGCACATTCCTTTGCTGGCATGGCCGATCAAGCTCACAGTGTGGAAGTTCTGGACTGCTGGAGATTTCCGTTTCATGGGAAGGATGACGATTAGTGACTGAGGTCCCATTGTGGTCCTCGATGTGCCAGAATGTGTTGCAGACGGCAGTCAGGTCGTCAGCTACTGCATCTCCGCCGCGTTTTAATTAAGAGTTCTGCGGGGATGTTGTCGACGGCCCGTGGCCTGCCCACATTTCAGCGATTTCACTGCCGCTGTGACTGTGACTTCTTCACGGAGTGCTGGGAAGTCACCTTTATGAACCTTGTACGGTTAGCACATTTGGTTGTCATGCGCTCTGTTTTGTTGTAGAGTACAGAGCAATATTCGGTTCACCTTTTCATGATGTCTTTTTCCTCCGTGAGACAGGTGCTGTGTGCTGAATTTACTTTGGGTTGGTCAGATCATTCCCAATCTTTAAAGCTCTACTCTCTATTTGTGTTGTTGTTGCTGTTGTGATTTTTTTTATTTTTGTTTTGGTCAATGTCCTCACACTGTTGTTCGATCCAGTTTTCCTTTGCACTCTTCGTCTATTCACTGATTCTCTTGTTTATGGCGCGACATTCCCCCCTTCAGTCTTCTTGTGCGGTTTTCTGTTGTCACATATGTCCAAGATGTTGCTTGAGGTCCTTGCTTTCGATTTCCATTTGCTTATTCCTAGGACCTACAAAAGGGGGGACGGTGGGGGGGGGGGGGGGGGGGGGGGGGGGGGGGGGAGAAAGAATATACACATAAAATACCTCAGTGCGATTGCAAGAGGTCCTCACAGTCCGTCTTTAAAGCAGGACTGTTCATATTGTCTGGCCAGACGCGCCTTTCGTTCACTGATTTAGACCCATCAGTGGGACCCAGCTGATTGCGGCAGGCCTCACTTAGCATCAAAAGGAGAAACACTACGTACAATTCTGCTGTATTCTCACCAGCGAGGGTTCAAACACGCACACACTTCCGCACGCGCACACTGGATTGGCATTAGATTCTGTTTTTCTTAACTCTTCGCGGGAAGAAAACCACAGAACTGTAGGTGATGTGCAGAATTACAGGTGTGCGAAGTCAACCATACCGTTATTCAATTATAGCTGCATTTTATGAGCCGCGCTTTTTTTCTGTGTGTTTCAGTCAAATACGCATCTCAAGCAAACATTACGTTAAAAACAAAGACAAACGCAAACAGCAGGGCGAGGCAAGTAGCAAGGCAAGTAGAAAGGCGAGGGGAAAAAAAGGCTGAGCAAGCAGCAAGGCAAGCAAGGCAAACAGTAAGACAAGGCAAGGCAAGGCAATCATAGTAAGGCAAGTAGTAAAGCAAGGCAAATAGAAAGGCAAAGCAAAAGGCCAGGCACATGGCTGGGGAGGGAAATACCAAGGCTAGGCAAACAGTACTGCAAGGGAAATGCAACATAGGACAAACGGGCAAGGCAAAAGGCAAAGCAAATAGCAAGGCAAGGCAAGGCGAACAACAAGACAAGACAAGACAAACAAAAACAAGGCAAGACAAGTTTATTTTCATGCACCTACATCGAAAGGGATGGGGGGGAGGGGGGAGGGGGATGCGACCGATACAAAAATAAGCTCCACAACAATAATAGCGTCAAAAGCAAAACAACAAAACAAGAACATCTTGGCACTGACGTTTTCTCCCTCCCAACAAAATCCCCAGAACAAGAACCAAACCTGAGTGTACAGACAGGGACGGCGCAGTCTGTGGTGTCTGTCGAGGCACAACCTCCTCGCTCCGGAGCAGCCAGAGAAGTGCCAGACAACGGTTTTTTTTTTTCCAACGGACAAGTGACGTTTCCGTTGCTCGAGTCTTTCGCGACACGTCATATAAGTCCTTTATCATCAAACGATCTCTCACGTTTACCCTGATGTAGAAAGCGAATAAAACGACGAAACGTACTGTCGGTTTGCTGAATGTGAAATGAGAAATGTCTAATTTTATGTTATAGAAAAAAAAAAATCTACAGAATTTTCCTCCAGTTTTTTTTCTATCCTTTTTATTTCTTTTTCTTTCTTTCTTCTCTCTCCTCTTCTTTTATGTGTGTCATATCTTGTTTTCACAAGCTAAAATCTCCAGGATTCTTGTTTTTACTAAACACGTACACAAACACATAATGTGTGAAAGACACTTAGACACGCACAGGGTCCACATATACACACACACACACACACACACACACACACACACACACACACACACACACAAGGAGAGAGAGAGAGAGAGAGAGAGAGAGAGAGAGAGAGAGAGAGAGAGAGAGAGAGAGAGTCACACAGACAGACAGACAGACAGGGGGACAGAAAGACAGAGAGACAGAGATTGACAGACAGAGAGAGAGAATGGGAATGCGAATGTTTTAATGTGTTAGGCTTTGTGCCCATTCACATGGGGACAATGAGGGAAGGGGTGACTTAAGGAAAGATAATCAAACGATATCACTGTATACAATGGATGTCAGCATCATGACATGGAATCCAAATCAAGGTAATACACTTCATTGCGAGACTAATCTTCTGACCACAGCAGATCAATTCTACAGTCAATGGTTCCAAAAGACTTCGGCACAGTGATAAGAAAAGGTTAACAGCCAAAAACAAACTTCAACGTTCTTAACACTTCTACATCAAGATTTCCTTTCAAACCAGATCTGTGATCGCACGTTTAAACGACAATAAAATGTGCGGCCTCACGGTCACATCTTAAGCAAAACTTCCTGCTGTGGGCCAGAACAAGCTTAGATATAAAGGAAATTCATGGTTCTTAGGTAGCTTCTAAATTAGGATTTCCATCATTACCAGCACTACTGTCACATCTGTCCTTTCCGTCTGACTTGAAACCACCGATAAAATCGTCCGTTCGCTCCGATGTATCTTCAAAACACTTCGTTATGACTTTGTAAAGATCAGACACAGTAACTTGTGTTGTGTCCGCCGATTCACAGACGTCTGCGTTGCTGCTGCATGTGTCTTCGCTCTCTG
Organism: Conus ventricosus; assembly: GCA_018398815.1. Taxonomy (NCBI): domain Eukaryota; kingdom Metazoa; phylum Mollusca; class Gastropoda; order Neogastropoda; family Conidae; genus Conus; species Conus ventricosus. The sequence continues at coordinate 19,741,132 of CM031615.1, forward strand.
CCTCAGTCTCCTGTAGATGTGAGGGCAGGCTGTCGTTGCATTCACTCAGTGTAACTGACCGCGATTTATTTTCAAGTCTCTCAACGTTAACATCTGTGTTTTTATCTGACTCAGTTTGCAAAATACCACTGTTGTCATTTATTAACACAAGCTGAGGATTTAAGTCAATGGCAGCAGCAGATGATGATGGACAGCACCGCTGAATTACACTTGTCTCACGTGCACATTTCTCTACACAGGCAAGACTGTCGTCGTGCAAAATGTCCGACTCGGTGTCATTTTCCATGTCATAAAACAAACTTGGAGGCGTTGGGAGAAACAAACCAGAGGGAGATGAAGTGGGACTTGCCTTCTGTGTTGTCACTGCTCTGTGCACCTCAGCCCGTCTCCTGTCTCTCGAAATTTGTGAAGGACATTTCTTGCGGTAGACGACAGTGTTGTCTTGACCGGTGTGCGCGGCGTGCGGTTGACTTGGCGGCTCTTTCAAACGCAACACGACGACAGTCTGTGCTCCTCTTCTTTCACTGTTGAATGACAACAGCGATAGTTCTAGCAACAGTGTGTTCAGCACACATTCCAAAGATGTTGGGAGTCCTACAACAGGCATTGTTAACTGTTTCTTTCAAAAAGGAAAATATAATGTTCAGACCTCTTATGCAATGCTTCTTGCTGGTAGCCAAGCAAGGGGAGCCACTCGCGCGCGCGGGCGCACACACACACACACACACACACACGCGCGCGCGCGCGCGCGCGCGCGCACACGCACACACACATGGAGAGAGAGAGTCAGACAGACAGACAGACAGACAGACAGACAGAGAGAGAGAGAGAGAGAGAGAGAGAGAGAGAGAGAGAGAGAGAGAGAGAGAGAGAGAGAGAGAGAGAACCAGAAAGACAGGCAGACAGACTGCTGACTTGCTCAACATAATCTATTGCCAAGAAGTACAGTAATTTTAGTTTTCATCTTTCATTTCACAAAAGACAGTTGAGCATCAAATGACAGAGAAGAGTAGCATAGAGCCGTTTTATCGCTATTTTAAACTCCTTTGTTGCTGATGCCAGGATTACAGTAATCTGAAATTGACACAGGTATCTTGGCTGTCAATGAAACGCAGATAAGTTCTCAACTGAGGAAGCTTGAACATCCTTGTCTCATTCCATTAATATCATTCTGCAAGCAAAAAGTTGGATCTTTTAACTCACTCTACGTTCCTCCTCATGCTGTACTTGAAGCAGGAAAGCTTCTTAACTTAAGCAGTTAAAGAATAAAACATCTAAGGGTCCTGAAAACATACCCGCATTTCTACTCAGACTGGATCTACACTATCTTGTTAAGTCTTTAACATATGTATGATTTATCCACTGAAACTAAGATTTTCCCTGAATCATTCAAAAATGCCAAAGGCCCCCTCCCCCCCCCCCCCCTTCCGAAATCTAATGATTCTTTGGATGAAGGTAATTCTAGACCATAATCTTCCCAGTCAGTCCGTTCTGTTCAAAACCCTTGTGAGACACGCAAAAACATGTATCTCAGTTCACGGAGAGAAAAAAATTCTTTCACCTAAATTTTGGATTCCCATCTAATCACTTGCCTCACAGCATTATCACGAATGTGTCACTGATGGATTTTAGATATAAGCCAGCCACGAATGACAGGCGTTCCTTCCTTGATTAAAAAAAAAAAACTTTTGATTTTATTGATTAGTCCTTTCTCTTGCCATCGATCTTGTTGGTCATTTTATCCTCTTAAGAAAACTGTCCCATCTCTTTGAACCATTCCTCAACAGCCTCATTCTCTCAGTCGTACTTGAATGACGGGACTCAGTATTTGTTACTTAATGGCAAAACTTCCTCTACAGACTTTGTCGTAGTCCCACAGGGTTCACTGATAGGCCCCCTGCTGTTCCTTATTCTCACCAATACTGACCATTTTCCATATCTGACGAGAAAATCACAGCAAGTTTATTTGCTGATGGCCGATCATTCCAAACCGGTGGGAATAATATACGAACGATAGAAACAGATCTCCAAGAAAGTCTCATCGAGGTATCAGACTGGTGTAATTCACTCAAACTCAATGATGATACACCCTTCTGAAACTAAATGTATGATGCTAACTACTCGCAGTTAGCTCCTTTTTGCTATACACTTCATTTGTACAGTACGTCTTTTTAACAGGTAGATCAGCATCGTGTTTAGGTGCAATGATACATGAAGAATTAACATGGCGAGAATATCTATTTAAAAAAAAAAAAAAAAACGTTTCCTCTTGTCTCATCTAATGCGCCATATCAACATTACTGCATTTGAACTTTCCTCCGATGCACTCTTATAGTCGCATATCAATTATGCTTCAACAACTTGGGAAGGAAGTAGAGACGTCCTCAAGAAAGACTGAATTTTCACCATTGACGAGCAGCAAAGCTTCTCCTTCCAGTTGTACCTCTAACAACAGATGAAAAACGTAAAGCACTAAACATACTTCCTCTGTATAAGCAACTTGAATTCAATAAGGCGTCATTTAGGACCCATTGATGTTTAAAGTGTCAACAAGTACAATACCATAGTACATTAATGCCCTTTTTACAAGACTGAATAATAGTTCTTGTTTGCAGAAATTCTTTCTACCGTATCCTCGCAATGATCAGTACAAAACAAGCTTAGCTTACACGACACCATACGTGTGGAACTCACTTCCAACCAGTCTTCAGTTTACCAATTCACTAAACCATTTCCAGAAACATACACACAGCGATTCCCAAAACCGAAAATCCGTCGGATTTAAAGGATAAAAGATGAGCTTGATGGACAATCATCAAGGCCGAACATTTTGATGACGAATTACATTTTGTACTGAGAAAGAGAAAGAAAGAAAGAGAGAGAGAGAGAGGGGGGGTGTCAGAGGGGTGGGGGTGGGGGGGACGCGACCTTGTACCAGGTCAGAAATCTGACCCGATGACTACTACATGTAAATAGACACGCGAAGGTGACGAAGGTTTTGGAAATGTAACTGACAAAAAGAGGGCTTATGCTGCATTCCACTGACTCAGTACGGTTCGTATGATATGTTGTGAGAATGTCTAGGTCTTAAGAGCGAAAAACAAACAGAAGCACGTAACTATTCTTCCTCAAAAGTTCGGCTAATTTGTGCGCTAAAACTTGCTCGCAATAACAATGCTAGTCTCTGTTTTAGTGTTGTTCGTATAGTCGCTTGCTCCGATTGGCAAGCAGTGCAGCAGGCATATGTATACACAGTGGTTGCGAACACACACACATTTGGTCTGCTACCGCAAAAAGCTTCGGGCCAGAGATCTGTTGTGACGGAAAATTTTCAACGCCGCCCGTTTTGTTACCGGTTAAAGCTAAAAACAAAAACAAAAACAAAAACCTATCTGAACCGCTGCTGCATAAGGCTTTCATTTCTCAATAATTTAATTATTTGATTGAAAATCGTTACAGTATCCTCCACTGGAAAATTACTTCTGTTGGACGTAATGGGAATACACCATCTGAACAGTCACTCCGTATGACCGTTCTCTCCTCACCCCCCCCCCCCCCCCCCTCTGTGTGTGTGTGTGTGTGTGTGTGTGTGTGTGTTTCTCCTCCTCGCCTACTCAGCACGTCACACTAATATATATAATCTGTCGATATCAAGATGAGATTCACAGTGTTGTTATGTTGATTTGTCAGTGCTTATGATTTGCATTGAAATCATGTGTGAATGATAAGGACACAGATTGTAAGACAAGGCCCAGGCCTGAAATCTTCATCGTGGAGTATTAGAGATTAATCAACCAATCTCTCTCTCTCTCTCTCTCTCTCTCTCTCTCTCTCTCGTTTACCATATGAGATGGACGTACAAATACAAATCGCACCAATCGTATTGCAGTAAAAGTGTATTTTGACATTCGTGCTTGCTTGCGCGCGCCTGTGTGTGTGCGTGCATGTGTGTGCGTGCGTGCGTGCGTGCGTGCGAGCGCGCGCGCGCGCGCGCGTGTGTGTGTGTGTGTTTGTCTGTCTGTCTGTCTGTCAGCGTGCGTGCGTGCGGGCTTATACGTCTGCTAACAGAATTCCAGTGTGTATGTTGCGTGTGTGCATGCATGCATGCGTGCGTGCATGCGTGCGTACGTGCGTGAGTGCGTGCGTGCGTGCGTGTGTGTGTGTGTGTGTGGTTAGATTAAGATCTCCAACCACCTACATAAACTAATGACTGACATCTGAAAGGATGCACCGTTTCGCACGAAATCAGCTTTCATGAGAAGCACAACTAACGTACTAACCTTGCTTTCAACACTTGGCGACGGATCCAATCGCTGTCAACACTGGTACTGTGATTGGCATGGTTGTGTGGAACGACTGAATGTCGGCTGGCGTTAACTGACTGAGGTGTTAACTGACTGGGGTTTCTTGAACTGCTCTGATGAGCCACAGTGGAGTCTTTGTTTACGATTCTGTGGGGTCGATTTTTGCGGTTTTTCACGTAACTCTCCTCCGTGCTCTTCTGTTACGTAAGATGTCCGGGCTTGTTAATGGCCAGAATGTTGCGTGTTTCGTTTGCACTGTGTCCTCCCCCATGCATGCTGCCCAGTCTGCATTTAGAACCTGGATCTGCATGAGCTCTTTCACTTGTCTCCCAAAGCTTGTCCCCCTGCTGAATTTCTGCCCTCTTTCCTTTCCAGGTACCATTGTCTTTCCCTTTCTTCCTCGCCATCCTCAGAGAGCTGATAGCTCGAAACGTTAGGCGTGTTCAGTTTCATGGATCACTGTTCTCATCTACTTATTTTCTATTTTTTTGTAATCCAGTTGTCAATTTACTCCCCTTTACATGTGCGCTTTTGTAGGTCTGCTTATCAATCTTCAACCACTTAAATTAGAACAGTTCTTGACGACAATTTCACATGATTTTCTTCGTTAAATTTGCGTATGATGTCCTTCTGGTTGTCTATTTCCTTTATATATATATATATATATATATAGATATATATATATAGAGAGAGAGAGAGAGAGAGAGAGAGAGATGAACAATTAAGTAGTGGGGGAAAACAAGTGCAGGCCAACAATTCTTCATCATTATAATAATGACTTGGCAAAGATTGAGAAGAAAAAAAACTGAAGAAAATGGGGAAATATATGTTAAAAATGTGAAAACCCTTCGCTAACTGCATGAGGGAACCATCACAACTCCTCTTGAAGACAGATTTATTGGTATTGCCTGCTCCTAGGCCTTTCGTCCGCTGGATCGGACTCATCACGACTCATATATATATGATGTGTGTGTGTGTGTGTGTGTGTGTGTGTGTGTCTAATAAACCGAAATGTTTTGCGGTCTGCTCCTGTCATCAGTGAATATAACTTTACTAATTCTGTCTGTGGAATTCTTCTTCGCTGATCCAGTCTCCACTCAGCATTTCGAAAAGTTATTCACACCAGCAGAAGATAATTGACGGGTCTCCGTTAGGCCCTGTCTTCCATTCAAGGATAACTTTTTGGCTGCTAATCATCATTCTTCTTCTTTTTTGTTTTTTTGTTTTTTCTTCTCCACTGTTGAATGCACTCCGACCACATCAAAGCAGACGACATTTCTGGGATGATAATTCCTAAAACTGATTAAAAAAAAACCAACCCACACAAATCAGCAGTTACCTCCCATTATATGCCATCAACACTTCAATACATTTAGCTTTTAATGTACGTTCGATTTTTTTTCCTCCCCCAATAGAAGTGAGTGTAACATTATTAAGAATGAATACAAGCAAATAAAAAAAAATCATAAGCATCACTGCTGTCCATACGGGCTTTCATATTACGTAATCCCAAATAGGTACTTATCCACTATCAATTTTAGAATTGTGCAATGGAACACCGAGATATTTATTAATGAAGTCAGTGCTGTAAGACGTCCCAGAATGTAGTTTTGAATTTTACTTATCAATGATCGCACTAGTGTACAATTACATTTTTTTTTTTTTAATGTACTCACAAAATGTTTGCTTACTTTCGCAACAAATTAAGTGTTGTTGTTGTTTTTGTTGTTTTCCCGCTTTTGTGTGTAAGAAAATGATTTGATTCCACGTTGTGCATGTAAAAATTAATTTGTAATCATTGTTTATTGTCATTTAAAAAAAAACCATGAATTATATCACAGCCCCTAAAATCTCTCTTTCCTCTCTATAATACATTTTCAAACTAGCTGCCAAAGAGGTCCTTTGGCGTTTTGAGATGCCTCTATATATATAGAGAGTGTGTGTGTGTGTGTGTGTGTGTGTTTCTCTCTCTCTCTCTTCTTCTTCTTCTTCTTTCATTGAGTGTCCACCTTCATTGAGTTGAAGATTCTGACTTTTTTGTGTGTATGACCGTTTTTTATCCCGCCATTAAGGAAGCCATACTCCAACTTCGAGGAAGGTGCATGCTGTGTGTAACGTGACATCCATACCAACAGCCAAACTGGCCTTCTCTTCCGAAAGTTGGTGATGGGATTTTACGTGTGTGCAAGATGTTGTGCGTGCGTTCACACACAGAACCTCCGTTTATAGTATCATTCGAAGGACTGTATGGGGAATGGAGTCAGAACCATTGTTAACTCCGAGGGAAAAATTCCCCTGTACCGAAATTCGAACCCGTAACCTCAGGATCACGAGTCCGGCGCTGTACCAACTGAGCTATTCCGCCCCCTCCCCCCCTCCCTCTCCTGCCGGTGTAACAGGGAGTAGGCAGACAGTCATCTACCAGAATGGGTCCTCGGCCAGACCCTTTGCACTGTTCTTCAGGAGCTGTTCACAAATACTGTACTGCACCAAGTCAGTTTGATTGTGGCAGTCCGCGAGACAAGTTGAAAACATCCGTCCAGTGATTCAAAGTAGATTTGTGGTGGGTCCTGTGGCACGTGTGGGTGTTCAAACTAAACATCCTTCTTCTTGTCACTTCTTTCTCTACCCTCTCTCTCTTAAATCAGATGATTAGTGAGTGTCAGGCATCAGTTGTCTACCCTTTGGGGCTTATTGTTTACATCTGTTGTGATTTTTCTCTGAGTCCTACTGTGGCTTTTATCACAGTTGACTTTGTCCATGTTGCTTTCTGCAATAGCCAAAAGCCGTTTTATGCCTCACAGTCTGTATGGATAGATAATGTTGCTTATAGCCCAGCCGACCGCAGAGGGCCACATCAGGGCTGCACAGTCTGTATACATACATAGATAATATATATATATATATATGCTTTGGGGGTGCTGTTGGATTCTTTTTTGAATCCTTGGTGATGAGAACACCACAGAATTATGGACTTTGGTGTGTCTCTATTTGACACCAAGAGCACAGACACAATCAGCCGTGTCTCCCCGATGAGTCCGATCCAGCGGACGAAAGGCCTAGGAGCAGGCAATACAAATAGATCTGTCTTTGAAGAAGAGTACGATGGTTCCCTCAGGCAGCTAGTGAAGGGTTTCTCATATTTATAATATATTCCCCCCCCCCCCCTTTTTTTTTAAAAATTCAAATCTTTGTTAAGTCATTGCTGTAATGACTGAAGAATTGTTAACTTGCACTTGTTTTCTCCCACTGTTTAATTGTTCAGCAGTATATATATATATATATATATATATATATATATATATATATATGTGTGTGTGTGTGTGTGTGTATATATATATATACATATATATATATGTATGTGTGTGTGTACAGCCCTGATGTGGCCCTTTGCGGTCGGCTGGGCTATAAGCAACATTATCTTATCTTATCTTATGTGTGTGTGTGTGTTTATAATGGTATGTGGCTGTGCATGTTCATTTCATTACTTTTTGAGCTAAAGCTCAATTTTCATGTCAAAGAGTGATCTTGTATTTTTATTCATCGCCGTGCTATCATATAGTCTCATGTTCTTCACTGGCACCAGCTAGTGTGATAAAAAGCACATGTCAGTAAGATGTGCTTGTGTCAGTTTTCTCTGTCCCTCCTTGCTGTCCCCTTTCTCTATATCTCAGTCAAGATCTCTCAACATCTCTCTCTCTCTCTCTCTCTTTTGGTGTGTGTGTGTGTGTGTGTATGCGTGGGCACGCATGCTCACGTGTGCACACACTCGCACACATGTATGTGTATCTTTGGAGGGGGCGGAAGACAAAGGGTTTCACAATTTGCCCAAATTAAACGGTGCTCTTCACAGTTACTTTAGTTTTGTTGCTAAGAAACCGATTCAAGGATTCATATGTTGGGGAGAACAACATATTGGGCTGGTGCACTCAGCATGTTTGCTGACCATGGATAGAATTCCTGTAGGCCTGGACAATCTGTACGAGTTCACTGTCAGTTTGTGAGTTGCATTCCTCTTGCCTGACATCTTTAACTGATCAGAGATCGACAAGGATGTTTAAAAAAAAAAGAAAAGAAAAAGGGAGGCAATTCTGATTTCTTTCTGTTGTGGAGGATGATATAACTCTTGCCAATATGAAATAGGATTGCAGCTACTGAGAGCTCAGAGCTGAAGCAGCAGTGGTGTGTAGATCTGTGCACAAGCTGCATGATGGAAATCGTGATGATGGTCCGAGCTTCACAAAATGTAGCTGAAGGTTTGCTGCTATGTTCAGATATTGTGTCATTTACTTTGTCTTTTTTCTGTGTTTAAAGCAATCATTGCATGAGCCAAAATTTAAAAAAAAAAGGATAACTCAGCTGTACAGAAACAGTTGCTGAAATTGGTCATCTCATATTTATGGCCATTACAATTCAATGACATACCTACCAAGGAAATGGCTATGAAGGTCCTAACAAGACATCATTCTGCCAAGCTTGATCACGCTAATGGTTATAATCGCTTAGAAACTGCCATTGTTAAAAGTTTACCGCGGAACGCGTATGTAGGCACCAGCTCAAATGCACACACAGAGAGGCAACCAAACAATTATTGTGCAATTACACAGACTTACATGTTTGCACATGTGAATTAAAATTGTGTTGGTAACAAGAAATACAAATGGAGTTGCAGTTCTTGTTCTTGACCCGTCAACAAAACCTGTGATTTGAAGAAAAGCAGTGTGGGTCATCAATCTGTGTCTCAGTAGGCTTGAAAAGATTCATGAAAGAAAAGGGAAAGTTACAAAGAAGAGAGAGGGAAAAATGACTGGGAACATCATCTTTCCTTTCAAACAAGATGCTTCTTTCAACACAAGGCAAATCTCCAACAATGGGACTCACTCAGCAGTCTTTGAATTGTCCCATCTTGAAGGAAACCATTCAGTCTAGTTGTGTATACAAGAATTTTGTCAAATAAAAAAAATGCAATCCTCCTTCAATGAAATTTGTAATGCTGCTTGCATACAGAACTAAAATAAAGGCTCCACACCTCTGTGAAAAATGATTTACAGGTATAGGCTTTGAAAATAGCCCAGTCACAGGTGAACACACACACAAATATACATCTATCTATCTATCTATCTATCTATGTGTGTGTGTGTGTGTGTGTGTGTGTGTGTGTGTGTGTGTGTGTGTGTGTGTGTGTGTGTGTTACAGGCAGCACTAAAACATGCGTATATTTGTGATTAACAGAGAATGTATGGGCTGCAGATAGCACGTACCACCTTAGCATGCACCCGGTCGTGGTACACTGAGAGCTGGCACAGGTTGTTGAATACAGATGAAATCTACACATGACCTGGTCGTGGTACACTGAGAGATGTCGTACGTTACGGATACCAGATACTATATGAACATGTACATGGTTGTGGTAAAACGGTAGAGTGAGCATCTTAGTGAGAAGATTCTGTACTGTCTCTTCTGAAAGTGACAGAGTATGGACACATCTCTTCGTATTGTGCTAGTTAGGCTTACAGCGATTCACGATCGCACACCGCTCACATCCAGCCACACAGAAGACAACAGATCTGAGTTGAAGATGTTTACTGAAATCAGTTCAGGTCTCAGAGTGATAAGAAGAGGCACTTGTTTACAAACGTCACAGTCAAGAGCAGGGGCAGCCGGTACTAGCAAGAGAGGAAAAAATGGAAAATAAAACAGGTCTGACTGAGCTGATGACTTGGTATAATATTTCCAAACTCATTTTCTCTCTGATGTCTTATTTCAGAAATGAAAAACCTCAAAAAGATAAACAACACCCCCCCCCCCCCCCCCCCCCCCCCCCCCCAAAGGAATTCCAGTCTTATAGTTCTTGTCAACTGAGACTTGTCAAATCAAGCACAAGCTATGGGTCAAGTTTGTCAGTGTTCTGTAGCTGCTGTTCCACTGTTTGCTTGTAGCATGGACATAAACTGAAATATACAACATACGGAGTTCAAAGCAAAAAATGCAAGTGTCGGAAAATAAAAGTCAAACAAAAGGAAATTTACAGGACAGCACCAAAAAAAAAAAAAAAAAAAAAGAAAAAGAAAGAAAGAAAAAAGGAACATAACACAAACTGCATGCACAGTTGTTCAAGGCTCTGCTCTCTGAACAGCCAAATTTTTTTTATAAAGAAAAGCAGATTCAAATTTTGACTGTGAAGACATGAAAAATGGAAATAATATAAACTCAGTAAAAAAAAAAAAAGATCTTGTAGAAAATATTTTTTCCAAAAGAGTATAGCCATGTATAGATTTAATACAATATTTGGTTAAAAAAAAAAGTGATACCAACCAATTAATCGCATGCATCAGGACACACCACATGATTACATTACAAACTGTCAAAAGACAAAAATGGATTCAATGTACAGATATGAACATGAGTTTGTATATGAGTTATGAATACAAATATATGCAACAAGACAAAAAACGCATCAATAAATAACAAGAGCAATATTTCTTCCTATCATTCACACAGCACCATTTGAAATGAAAAAAAGTCAACACATCTGTTATACGTGTGTAAAGCAGCTAGCAAAGAAAATTTTATATCACCCTTGAGCACAACTGAAACAAGTTTAAGCTCATATTTGAAGTGCAGTTAATACCTCAAGAGAGGAGAACATTGTCAACCAATTTATCACACACTTCCACCTTGCCAGGAGCAAAATGAACAATGACTAGAGTGCAGTCTTCAAAATACTGGTGTCAAAATACTCTATCCTTAATGGCAGTGGAATACAAATGACCTTTCTCCAATTAGCTTGAAGACTTCAGTATTGCAACTAACAGAAATAATTTGATTCACAGTGTTCTCTCTCCCATGCTTCCCACAAATGTCCAGAACATGCCACGAAACCAGAAAGAATGTTCATCAGAAGCTAAGATCTGTACATGATCCGAGACAGCAGTGGTTACGAAAACTTTTCTCTTGCACATTGTTCAATGATCTACCTAAGAGGCGTCTTTAGTTTACAGCTTGTGTTATAAATGACTGATACAAGATAACAGCAGAAAGATTGGTTGTTGAGAATAGAAGCAACAGACCTAAACGCGTGGCGCTCACACAACCTGCACATTGAAGGGACTGCCAGGGATGTCTTCTTCGCCCCAGCGCACGATGAGGATGTAGCTACCCTTCATCTTGACATTGTAGGTGACGCTGTACTTTTTGTTGCCCACAAACTTCACCACCAGTTCGTCCACAGGCACCTCCGGACCCAGCATTCCCACAAACATCATGTTGTTGCCTGGACAGCATGGAACGAAGATCGGTGTGACCATTACTTCAATACACATAGACAGAGCGCAGACACAAAAGAACAAAATCATACTATGTTTATGACCCTGCTGACACAAACATCATCAAACAGCACCATATTCAGCAGCTTTAGAAAACCAAAATCAATGAAAAACGAAAAAAGTATCTGGCAAAAGGGTTCAAGGCTAGCACATGCAGGCCGCAACTTGAAGCCGTCTTCCACTTGAAACTGAACATAAGCCACGACTTGAAGCTATCTGCCATTTTAAACTGATCTTGATTATTTGTGAATGTCTTTTTTTTTTCTTTTCTGCATCATCACTGTTAAGCCATGACACATCAACATTTACTAACTTATAGATACTAATCCTAACAACAACAAAGTTTCATTAAAATACTCCCAGCTTAAAATCACCCTCCGTCCTGAGCTAAATATGACTGCATGATTTGTATTGTAGTTTGTCTCGGTTTCCACCGATTAATTCAATTTTCTTTTACAAGGTGTTTCACTATCCACCTGCAGTCATCTCACTTTGAAACTAATTTCTCATCAGATATGTATAACCCCCAAACAACCCAGTAAAATTAATAACAAGGTGCTCAAGGTGAAGATTTAGTTATACTGCTCACTCACAGACAGACATTCTCTCAGAACTGAAAACATACTCTCCCCACAAGATTAAGGCTTCCATGCTGGATGAAATAAATTTTGTTATAAAATACATATACAACTTTTGATACTTTACGCATGAAGATTCACAAGCACATGCACACGCATGGATGTACAAACACACATACATACACAATGATAACAAACACACACACAAAATATGTGCGCTAGCTCACGCACACACACACACATGCATGCACACACGTACGCAAACACACACACACACACACATGCACACGCACACACACACACACACACACACACACACACGCTTACCTGCTCCAGTGGTGTCGACAGAGAATGTGTTGTTCTGGCCGCAGACACCTTGGGTCAGGGCAGGCCCACTCGCGACACACTTGCTGGCATCCGAGGTGAGCTGCTGAAGGCCAGTGAACTTGGTGGTGGTGCTGGTCTTGGTGACGGTCTCCACCACCACCGATGCATGCTCCTGAACACCGCTGGGCTGTCCAGCGCCTACAAAAAAAACCCCCACCACACTTAGATCCTGCTTTTTTTCTTCATCATCAAATACCTACTTATTTATGCCACAGGCTTGCCTGGTACAGGTATGTCTCTGGCCGTGACACCCTATCCGAAACCATTCTCTAAGGTGCAGTGAAGAACAGGACCTAAGTTATCGCAAAGCCAAACACAAAAAAAAATCCTATCCTAAATGGACAAGGAAAAGGTCCAGACTGCATCCAGCAACTCTACCCTGCTGTGCATGACTGATTAAGCAGCAAAGATCGCTGATCTTGTAAATATATGTCGATGTCGCCCTGACCGTGTATAGATGTGGAATGATGTTGATCATGATTCAGTTGTTTGGGAGACGATGCTTCACAATACCGAAGATACAATCATGTACAGGCCCATCACTGCCTGGAACCACTAGCATTTTCCCACTAACTCAGCTGTTAGTGGCAGGTCACGTCAACAGGTCCCAGGGGTCCAACCAGGCACCAGGCACGCATGAAGCTGTTGTATGTTGTTGATGCATCAGGAACACAGAGCCAGTGAGATTATGAACAAATGCTTCCTTTGAACAACCTACAGTCAGAGAAAAGGAACCACATGAAATACTATGTATCACCGTCCTAGTTCATTGTGTCAGTTATCTTATAGCAATGACATTTTTTACTCTTACAGACGAACGCACTCAGAACTAGGCCATCCAGGCTGTAATAGGAATTCTTCCCCATGGAATGCTTGAAATTTCCTGTCTTGGCCGCATCTTGGCCAGGCAAAGATATGCGTCAGTGAATGAAGTGTTGGAAAGAGTGCACCAAATGCTTTGGATGAAGAAAGGAATGATGAACTACACATACAACAAAACATTCTGAAAATGATTCATATGATGATTTTTTAATTGACATAGTTTATATGGTGATTAACAAAACATTCTGAAAATGATTCATATGATGATTTTTAATTGACATAGTTTATATGGTGATTATCTATTGACATTTTAGACAGAGAAGAAAAGAATATTTGTGAATCCTTACAATGCACATTGAAAGAAAATATGAACAAACTATTGTTTTGAGTAAATTCGAGGGACACCAATTTGTATCTGTCCTTTGTTCTTTTTTTTGTTTATGCTTGGATTACATACTTCACCCCTTGTGTAAACTCTGCAAGCTTAGACTGATATTTCTTAGTCCCTTTTCCCATGTTTTATTGTTAAAATACTAACCAAATATACACAAGACCATTGTCTCTTATGTTTTGGTCATGTTGTTTCTGTCACTACTGTGCTGTGATATATTATCCAAGAGGTCTTTGAAAGTATACTGTGTGTAAAATTTGTGCTTTGCCCTTTCTGTTGATATATAGCAGTAGGCTGTTATGTGCATCATAGACACCGTAAAATCAATTCAAAAAGAGGCAGAATTTCATGCCGGCAACAACTAGTTGCCAGCATGTGCGGAGCACATGGTTGTGGGGAAGAGCATTGCTATGTGAAAGTGGTTGTTTAAGAATTAAGCTTCAGAGAGACAGTGACTTTGGTCATGTATCAGCAGGCTAATGCTACTGACACGGTCCTTCAAGTCGCTAATGGCGCACAGCACAGAAACTCCCTCTGAACACCCAGTTCCACTTTTTTAGATTCAAAGACTTCTTTTTTTTTCAAAAAAAATCAAGAGCAGACAGTGACTTTATTTTAGACAGCAATATAGAGTAATGTTCTATCTTTCTTAGATGTATGCTTGAAATGTCAAGATACGTATAATATGCATATTCAATGGAGTTGAAAAAGGTCTTCAATCAAAATCAATCACGACACTGTCTTTTCCTGCAGCCAGCATAAAATTAACAAATGAAAGTGAGTCTCAACAGTTTTTGAGTTTCCCACATTTTCTGAGCAATTACTAAGCAATAATATCAAAATTCTTCAAATAAATTTTTTTGTCTCGTTGAATGCATTCATTTAGGTTTGTGTTTGTAAATCACTGCATTAACAACAAAAAATATGTTTTTAGATGTGTGATAATATCCACTAAAAACCTTCAACCACTGGTGATTGAAAATCAAGGGAAGGAACTGCAGGGGGAGTGAACTGATACTGGTTTCCTATTCGTGTCACATACGCTGGACAGGACCGAATACGTACCCTGAAAGTGCTGACACAGTATCCTCTGAAAAATTCAGTCACAGATACTTAATGAATGACAATGTCACCATTCTTGCAACGTGTCCTGTCAGACCGAGCATCTGCTGCTAGAATTATCACAGCGTGTCATACATGGTGACTCACTCACTGCAGAATGCTGTGGCTTGCAAAAAAATTAAATAATCAACATGTTTACGTTTTTGTCTTGTAAAAATTAACATAAAATCATGTTTACATGAATTTAAAAAACAAAACAAAACAAAAAACCCAACATAACAGCAAATATTTGATACTGCGAAGGAGCGGCATTCTGAAGACAACCCTCCATCAAACTGCGAAGGAGGCGGCATTCTGAAGAGAACTCACCTTCCACTCTAGCCTTGAAGGGGCTTCCAGCAATGTTGACGCCAGCATAGCGGATGGTGATGAGATAGTCTCCTGGGCCTTGGGGCAGTAGGTGAACTCGTACCCTTCCTCCACCTCTCGGCACTCCAGTTTGACCTTGCTGGGCCCTTCCACAGTCACGGCCAGAGCTCCGGCCCCGGCGTTCACTGTGTTCACGATGAACTTGGACACCTGGCCTGTGAGTCGGATGGAATTTCATATTACTGCGTAAGCCCTTGTAATAAAATCACGTTCTTTGACTGCAGGAGTAATTGAGCTGAAGGGCACAAAAATGTGGTAATACGATTGTTGGAGGAAAAGTCTGTAATGTTTCATCCCGTAGGTGCTTTATCAGGCATTGGAATGGAGATTTTTTTCTTTGAGGCTGACATCATGAAAGTTCCAGCCAAACAAAATCCTGATGGGATGAGGGAAAAAGCTCCCTATCAACAGCCTGACAATGTCTTGATGGAATGAAACAACAAAGTACCTAAATTAACCGCCTAAACATGTAGTAAAGGAATGAAACAAAAAGCTCTATGTGAACGCCCTATAAGTGTCCCAACAAGGAGAACCCAAAAGGCTCTAAATCAACAAAGCGGATGAAACAACCCTTTCATCTTTCATCCAAGGATTATGTGACCATCTCTTCTTTTCACTCCTGTATCAGTGGGACAATAGTGATACGTGACAAGCAAGTGACAAGTCTTTTCACTCAACTTTTCTGACTTCACTTCCCCAACAGTGACATACTGTCATCCAGTCCAATGTTTGAATTGTATTTGGGCATCAGTTTGTTCTCTCCTTTACAGCACTCCTTAAGAAGTGGTCTTGATGACTGTCTTCAAGATAAACAGAGGTCTCATGCATCAGCTAGAGCATGTACAGGAACCTATGATAACAACAGCTGGATTATATAGGGGGGAAAAGGCATTGCTGGGCCACAGACATATGGACAGCTGGCGTGTCAAGAGAAGAAAAATGGAGGAACACTTTCAGAGATACATCTACGAAATGGATGAGACTCCAAGGTGTAGTCCCCTCTTCCCGCATGAGCGCAGAGTATACTCAACCCTGGACAGGTGACCAGGGCCACAATCCCACATTACTGTGGTTCTTCTGGTGGGTTCCAGTCTGTGACCAGATGTTGGTTCCTGGCACTAACCTCTGCCTCTTGGCAGCTGGTGAACTGCCATCAACACTGCTGTTTTCCTTGAAAACTGCTACATGTACCTGTATTCTTCTGTATACCTGGTATCAACTCTTGAAATGGATTTTCCTTTTTAACTCTCCTGGTATGTTAACCATCTTTCTGAACAAACCCCCCCCACCCCACCCCCCACCCTCCCACTCCCCTCCCACCCCATCCCTTCATATTGAAATCATATTTTTCTCCAAATGTTTCTGATACCCAAGCTGAATCTTTCTGTCTCAAATCTTTTAACATTAAAGCTCTATATTCTCTTTTAACTTTCCTAAAATCCTTTAGCTATGAAAACTGGAAGTAATGAAATTCAACTGTTGAGGTTCCTTTTGTTTAGGTTGAGCATTCTGGAAGGTGGATCCCAATCCTATCCATCAGCCGTTTTAACATCCCCTGAACTGAATTTGATATTGATTTTTCACTGGGTGAATACAGAAGGTTTTTAAACTGCAAAAATCAAATCCAACTGGTGAACTCATGAACATCCCCCTCCTACCCCCCCCCCCCCCCCCCCCCCCCCCCCCCCCCAGCAGTTTCCCTTGCAACCAAGTGCTTCATCCACTTAACTGCTGACTCCTCACAGCAAACTGACTGTTGACCTCTATTCCAAAGACAGCACAAGGGCTGGTACTGACCGGTTTTACCAGTGTGAAGTCCATCACCGTAAGCGGTGACCTTGCCGGCGTCAGCAGACACGACCTTGCCCACCATGACCCTGAAGGGGGAGCCAGGGATGTGGTAACCGTCAAACAGCACGTGAACCAGGTGCAGGCCATTCTCACGAGGGATAAAGCGCACAGCGTACTGACCTGAAAACAGCAGACCATGTCACTGCATGCTGTCTGATGACATATGCTGATCATACGTCACATTCAGACATACACATACAATCATGTGCCTGTGTGAATTCACACACACACACACACACACACACACACACACATACACATACAAACACACACACATTTTTCAAGTTTGCTGAAACATAAAGCTGTGCGTCTTGAGGCCTGTCAGTCCCCCTGGGGCCTTCGGTGCCAGCAACAGTCCATTACACTGTCCTTTCCTGGCCCATGCTGTCCAACTGGTTCTAGATGCAGTCCATCTGTCTGATATCCACTTAAGGCTCCGGCACCAAGTGTTTTTTGGGGCCGCTTCTCGGGTACCAGGTGGAGGACTGTGATGGTTGCTAGTTGGTTTAGATGGTGTGCGGCCAATGTATGTATGATGGCATATATGTATACTGAATGATGATGTAAGTATGATGTATGATGATGTATGCTATGATGGTGTATGGCCAATCCAGGCTCATTTTCTCGGAAACAAACTGTTCTTTGTTACGGAATCGAATGCTACACTGTCTAACGATTCATTATCACCCATATTCAAATCTGTCAAGAAACAAAAGCAAACACCATTTTCCTTCACAACTGAAATACTGCTAAACTGACAGACCACATATTACCCAACAATATGTAGCACATTGACATTTCAAGTGCAACACTTCAAATTCAAGCCTTGTACTCACATGCCATCTCACAAGTCAGACTCAGCAAGCACTGGTCACGCTTTGCTTTGCACATAAAACAATGGCAGAGTTAGAGGATGGAAATCTCGCTACTTACTGCATGGTTTGATCTCACCTACAAAAAAAGTCAAATTGGCCACCAACAAAACCACTCACTAAGGCAGCAAAACTGTCACCGTCTTTAGCTAATCTTCCTCCTCTCCTTACTGAACTTGGCCATTTTTTAACATAAATACATTAATAATCTTGGTTCCATTTATGCCACTGTTACGTCTATGAAGAGACTTTTGTTTTGTTTTGCTTTTTCTTCTTTATGTTTCTTCCATTTCTGTTTTGGGAATAACATTTTGTCCCAAAGTCTAACCACCTAGCATGTGCCTTCCCCGAAGCTGGAGTATGGCTGCCTTATTGGCACGGGATAAAAAACGGTCATACACACAAAACTCCACTCCCTTTGTTGGGTAGATGGGAATTAATCCTTGCCTGTGTGTACTGGGAGTGTCCGCAGGAGTATCAGCCTGTGTACACAGAACGAAAGGACAAATAAAAAATGCTGCTGAACTGACTAACCAGGCATTAAATATTGCCAAGTCTTACCATGAACCAAAGGAAGTAAATCACCCAACAACAAAAAAGGAAAAGAAAAAAAAGATCCTGGCAAACTGACTAACCGTTGTCCATCTTCTGCACTAAAGCCTCCTGCAGATGGCCGGATGGGGGCTGAATGCGAGCCTGCAGAGTCCCCTTGGCTTCATTGGGATTGACCACAAAGGTGGCCGTGTCGCCCACCTGCCCATGACACACCACAGCATCAGGTAGACTGGCACAGACATGCAGTCTTATCTGGTCTACGAGAGAAGCATTCATCATTTCTTTGTGTACTGTAGGTGTAATACTAATTTCTGTTTTCAAAACTTGATCGAAGGTCTCCACTCGGGTTCTTGCATATCACCTCTTTTGGCAATTCCCTTGGACATCAGGCTGGCTCTCAATTTATGTTCCAGTTTAGAGTAGGTGTAATACTAATTTCTGTTTTAAAAACTTGATCGAAGGTTCTTGCATATCAACTCTTTTGGCAATTCCTTGGCAGGCTCTCAAATTATGTTTCAGTTTAGATCAACTACAAACCATACTAATATATACATATGCTTACAGAATAACCTTCTACTTGTCAATCCCTCTCATACATCATGTTTTAAATGTTCTATCTATAACAGTTAATATCATCATTTACTAAACAATATTCAGATTTGTTAAATCTCTAAACGATCACTGCAGATAAACTAACAGTGAAGACGGGAATCAGATCAACCAGAGATAAAAGGAACAATGAAAGGTGACCCTCTGTGACTCACCTGCAGTCCTTTGTCCTGAAACGCAGACACCTGGATTTTGCGGGCGTCGCCAATGCTGGGAGTGATAGGAACTCTGAACGGGGAATCAGGGATGTGCTCGTCGTTGAACTTGATGGAAACATAATACTCCCCTGCGTAACAAACAGACAGTCTTGTGTGAAGATGGTGATGAGTATCTGAGTGATCCGTTTCAGTACAAGTTCAACAATTGCTGTCTTTCTCAGCAAGATGTCCAGCAGGGGCCGTAATCATCAACATGCTCTCTCAAATCTGAAACTATTACTATGACATCTGACATCACATGGTAGCTGATTATCATATCTACAAACTATACAAAAGTATGGCATCATGCACACCTTCCTTTTTGTTGAGAGCATTTGAGCAATGACACACCAGACAGGTTTTACAATACTAGTTCAAAACATGGTGTTTTCATCTTTTTTTGTGTGTGTTAGTAGAAAACAAACAACAACAACAACAAAAACCATCAATCTCATCAATCAAAGTAATTATGATATCTTTTCCTAGCACAACTGAAAATACTACAGCCTTCATAATCAGATTTGCTTATTTGAGAGGGTGAAGATGGGGGTCGCAGGGAGGGGGTTGGGGAGAGGAAATGGAGAGAAGGAGGCGCATTTCCCAAACCCAGGGACTTGCCCACAATCACCAGAGGTGGAGACAACTGATGCAGCGTTCATCGCTGCACTGCCCCTCCCCTCCCTTCCCCTCTCGATCCCTCAGAGCCCTGGTCAGCTGTGAGATCAGTGACCATAATACTGACATTCATCAAATGTGTACAATATTCTGTAACACCTGGTGAGCAAAAGAGTTCAGAAGCACTTTCTGTTGCAGACAAAGCTCACTGGGAGAAAAAGAAAGGAAAGTCGATTCACGGCTTAAAACAGACAAACAGAAACTTTTGACATAAAACTGTTTTCAGACATTTCACTTTTTTCCCCTCTTTTCCTTTTTTTAAGATTTTATTTCATTTTATTTTTTTCTTTGGTCTAATCTTCCACGCCCCCTCAGTGGTATTAATCCCTCCCCATACCCAGCTAAGTGCAGGTTTATCCAGTCACAGCCCCAGCATGGCAGTCACCAGGGAGTCAGCAATATCAAAACGTCAAGAGGTGACCCACCAGAGGATACTCTGCGCTGCTGCTGGAATCATTTGGTGGCCTTCAGCTGTGCCTGTTATCATACCTATCAAGCCCCTACTGATAATGATACCACTTGCTTACAGAGCCGTCATTCCCTTCCAAAGGACGCTACCAGACACTCTATAGATTGGCATACTGCTGGAAGTTTGGCAAGAGTGGACAAGTCTTTCGTCCTAAACAGCCGTTACCTGGCTCGGTGACCGTGTAGGTGACGCCACAGGATCCGTCCTTTCTGTCCTGGAAATCAATCTCTGCCTTTGATGGTCCTTCCACTGCGATGGACAACCCTCCAGCACCAGCCTCACGGGTGTAGATGTTGAAATCACCTGACCACAGAAATACAGGTAGTAAGAGAACGTTGAATTCACCAGAGAGAGGGAGGGAAGGAGAGAAGGAGAAGACAGAGAAGAGAGAGAGAGAGAGAGAGAGAGAGAGAGAGAGAGAGAGAGAGAGAGAGAGAGAGAGAGAGAAAGAGAAGAGAGAGAGGGGGGGTAGGGAAGAGAGAGAGAGAGAGAGAGAGAGAGAGAGAGAGAGAGAGAGAGAGAGAGAGAGAGAGTTCTTGAATTCTGGGAAAGCAAAAAGATGCAGGTACCTGAATGTCCTTCAGTTCTTCACTTGAGAACATGATAAAAAAAACAATTGTTGACATTAAGAAGTGAAATAAAAAAACAACAACAACAACAACTAAATGCCTAGGACTAAGCAATATTTTTCTTCTTGTTGTTGTAAGCTGATAACTGCACTGAACTAAACAAATTTCTTATTACTGCATTCAACTAATCAGCTCTTTTTCAAGTAAAATGCACACACTAACTATCGTGTTTGTAAGCATCACACCTGTACTTGCATACACGGATTTATATAATAGAGATTGTAATACAGAATTTCACACACACACACACACACACACACACACACACACACACACACACACACACACGTACACACGAAAGATAAAAATGAACAAGAACATCTGAGCTCCTTGTCATTTTCAATTAAGCACAGCAAACTAAAGGAAATCAGAAGAAAAAAAAATCTGACCCTCTAGAATTACAAATCGTTCAACCATTCACAATCAGGATAAGAAGACAGACCGCAAGACCAAAAAAAAAAAAAAAAAAGTGACTCTCTTTCAACACCCACAAGCAATGAACTGTCATAACAGTAAACCTCATGACAATAGCTCCAGCCATTCCCCAGATCCCCTTAAAGTAACACTGTTACGTGCATCCTCGTCTCAAAGCTGTTGACTGCTTGCCGAATGGGACAAAACCCAAACTCACAGGGCTGATTGACCTCCCCTCTCTCCAGTCCGGGGCCAGCAGCATGTACTTTGTGGGATCCGCCACCTGCTATGGGGCCCACTGTGAACTCAAAGGGACTGCCTGGGAACACACAGAACATGGACAATATCATGAAATGGGAAAGTCAAAGGGACTGCCTGGGAACACACAGAACATGGACAATATCATGAAATGGGAAAGTCAAAGGGACTGCCTGGGAACACACAGAACATGGACAATATTATGAAATGGGAAAGTCAAAGGGACTGCCTGGGAACACACAGAACATGGACAATATCATGAAATGGGAAAGTCAAAGGGACTGCCTGGGAACACACAGAACATGGACAATATTATGAAATGGGAAAGGATCTTATGATCTGCCAGGGACATGGACAATATCACGAAATGGGAAAGGATCTTATGATCTGCCAGGGACATGGACAATATTATGAAATGGGAAAGGATCTTATAATCTGCCAGGGGTACAGCTACAGTGAAAATGTATCATCATGTCACTGACAGAAAAGAGGGATAACTAGTTAAACTTGTTCGAAATCGAGAGGCTGTAGACAAGAAAACTCTGTATCTCTATAATTATTTATACTATGTGCAGAAACACTATACTACTACTATTACTACTACTTTCACTCACTCTCTCTCACACACACACACACACACACAGAGAACTGTAATATGCCGCTTCTAACTCACCTTCGCCCTCAAACCAGTTTTCGGGCGAAAGTGACCTAGAAGCGGCATATTACAGTTCTCTGACAAGTAAGACTTCAATAACCAAAAAATAACGATTATCTACAAACAAACATACTGTGTAGGGTTATCCGTTTTCAAAACTAATTTACTAAACTTTTCAGATTTCAGTTTTTGTTTAATCCTATGTTTTTCCTGATCATTTTCAATAACATCATTTTCGCGCAACATTCTTCAAATGAGTCTCTGTCTTTCATGTGAAATAGAACTACAGTCTTTAACTGTTCTCTAAAGTCTTTTAAAACTGAGTTATATTTTTGACATAAAATCCACACACTTATTCCAGCATGTCTTCCACTGAAAGCCAGTTTTGACAAAGTATTTCTTTTTTTAACTATGTCTCTTTCTGCTGAACAGTCATCTATAATAAATAGTGTCTGCGTTCCTTCAAACAGTCTATAAAACTGTTCTAAACACTCACTCAGTTTATTGCTAGGATTAACTAAATATATGTCATCATCTGTCCATATAAACCTTCTATCATGATATGCTTTGTTCCATTTAAGTGTTGGACAGAAAACCACAATATGATTAAAATTATAACGATAAACTGTTTGTAACAGGTTGAGGATAAATATTGTTTTTCCACAACCAGTCTGCCCACAAATCAATGAGCAATGAGGAGTTTTTGGCATAAAGTTTAACTGCTCCATGGTTTTATAGAAGAATTTTAATCTAATCCAGTTATTATTTTTATCATGTCCTCTGTTAAAACTTGTTCAGTATAATAAAACCCTATAAGGCCTAATGTGTAAGATTAATCCAATTCAGTTCTGTAAGATTGTTTCTATTTAGACTAATATTGATTTTGTTGCTTGTTGTTATGACCTTAATATCCTCGCCATTGTGAAGAATGACGACGGTAACTTTAAGTTTTTCAACGTCTAAGTTTTGCCAGCTAATTAGAATTCCCTTTAGAAGGACGTCACTAACGCCCACAACCCCATCCCTCTCCTTATCTTTTAAGACAGAAATTTCAAATATCATTGTGAACGTGTCTCCTAATTTCATTTGCGGAATGAACTGTAATTTTGTAGAAGCATCTTTCAAAACTGATTCTCTTCTGTGGAGGATGTACTGCTTTTTCCCATACGGCGTTATTTCAATTTCTTTCCGACTATTGTCGTCCGGCATAAGACTTACATGTAAAGGGCCAGAGTTGAATGCTTTTCTGAAACTTTTTTGGCGGCTAAAATATGTAAAAGGGCTTATGAATTCAAATTTTATTTCCCATTCTAAATATGGTTCTAAGTGCCATTTGAGGTCAGGTTTTCGAACTATTTTATATTCATACTGGCCAACATTATTTGCCTCTAGATTGCGCAGTTGTTCTAGTTTAGGAAACTTTTTGCTGTCGCTAACCTCTTTGCGTTTATAATCACCATCTTTAGTGTACTCAAACCCATACAAAGTGCCTATCTCACCGTTCTGTTCAAAGTCCGCAACGTCTGCAAGGTCTTTTAATTCTAAAGTTATACACCTCACAGGCGCTAATGTAACTCCTGGTTCTTCTGGCCCACGCGACATTATTTTTTAGTAACGTATTATTTTATTTCCAAAACAATGTGCAGGTTATCACATTTCACGACTTTCCCTGTTTTGTCTTTGATTTTTATAATAAATGATCCGACCCTCCCACAAACTAATCTTTTAAACTGTAAATTAGGGAATTGTATAATTTCATAATCGCAATATGCAGCTTTCCCTGACGGAAGAGCTCTTAAAACAGTTGAGGGCCTTCCATCATATAAGTTTTCATCAGTGCTTAGTTCGTCCAAATGAACATAGAGTAATGAATGTAATGCAAGATCGAGCGGGTTTTTTCCCTCATAAGTAGTTTTGTCTGGCACAACTCTAAATCTATGATTGTCATCTGCAAAGCCTAACATTTTAGCTAGCTCTACATCAAAAAGGTAATGTGCTACTTCTTCTTCAGGTTTGAATGTTAACTTGTTTTTAGATTTGCATTGTTAAGTTTGAGAGTAATGTTGAAATTACTCATTGCTTCTTTTAGGAACAAAACCCGTAAAAACCCATCGGGTATGGTTAACCGGCAAAACTACCTTCCCTTCTTTTTTAAAACTTTTAGGACTGCTTTTATTTTCCTGGATTCACTTATATTAACCATACGACTTTGTAAAATATTTCATGAAGTGCAACCATTTTGGCTCGCATTCGTTATCAATAGCATTTTTCTAAAAACGAAGGGCGGTCTTGGGTTGTTATTGTTACAAACATTTTTTTTAAACAAAATAAAAATGAGTGCATTCAAATATACTGGCGCAAATATTCTGTTGGGCCGCACTCAATCTTAAAAATATAGCAACTGATATCTTGAATTGCTGTGACCAGACTCCCTTTCTTTTCATAAAAAGGTTTGAGTACTCATTGAAGAGCTATCTTTCCCCCCCTTATTGAAAACGACCACATCAAGAAAGCGTGGTTTAGTCTTTCCGATGCAGTTTTATCAGAACCAGTTAACTTTGCTGTGTTTTGCGCATCAACTGGGTGTGGAGTGTCGTATGGCTGATCATTTAAATCACCATGATCCTTTGGTGAGGTCAGTGTATAGATTTCATTTCTATTACACCTTCAGACGTATTTTGACTGAATGCAAGCTCCATTACCAAATGAAAAACCCGTTTATCCATCAGCAACAAAAATAGACATGAAGGCTTTTGAAAGGATCTGTAACGAATTCAATATTAACACCAAGACAGGCTTTAGAAAAAAGTTGGATCATAATCATGGCCTAGGCGACCTTTATTTTCGGGGCACGCACAGAAAGTATAACTATGACTGGCTTCCCCCTTTCAAATCTTTCTTTTTGGCACAACTGTTGAGCCCGGGTCCCTACAGCAAGAGCATAAAACAGCATGGACAACATTTATCTTAGACACTTCTAAGGGCCTAAATTAGGGCGGGAATAGAACGAATAAACGCTCTATTCGTACTTAGTTTGGTGTTTGCTAGGGTCGCAAGCACAGGCAAGATCGAGCATAACTGATCCTTCAAACTGGCTTGACGCGCAAAAAAAAAATTTACTTAGCAAATTTAGAGGACGCCATTAATTCTACAGTTGATTTCCCTTCAAGTATTCAAAGGTACCAACATTTTTTACAATACCCCAAGATCGAAAGTAGACTTTGCTGTTGGCACTGGTTTATACATGCTGCCTTCTGACCTCAGACTCCAGATAGGTACAATAATAAACTATAATAAGGGAAATTTTATAGCAGGCAATGAACAGAAGGTTGGGAAAAAAACGCCCATAAATTCTGAGCCAGTAATATTAAAACAATAAAAGAAAAACCCAAGATTAAGTCATCCCAATCCCCGCGCCCCAAAGCCCAAAGGCCATTGAAGACTCAGAAAAGCTCGCGGACTCTGTTCGCGATGGCCATGAATATGAAAAGACAGCGCTTGTTCTTGGATTAATGGCATAGGTTTAAATTGGTCTTTATCTTACTAAATAGTAACCCAACTATTACAAGAACTAATGTCCATAAGTGCTCGGCCATAAGCCAACTACTTTGCTTGCAGTAGACAAAAGCCAGCTGACAATGCCCCCTAATATGCCAGGTAAAGCGGTCCACGGTTTTTACCGGCTAATTTTTTTAATAACTTGCAAGATGATCAAGCTGTTTTTTTACCCATGATTTATCAGGTGGAGGCGATGGAGGCACTGAACTTTGGCTACTGCCCCCTGTAATAGCCATCACCAGTGTACTTATTGCAAATCCTAAGGCTGTTATAACGCTTACTAATGTGACTCCCTGCTCTCTAAACAATGTTCTTATTCGTTTCTAGTGGTTTGTGTCTTATAAAAAATTTTTCGATAGTTTCTCTTATTCTATTTACTTGAGTTCGTAATTGGTCTCGGTTAGTAGTTAGCACTTCTAGTCTTGCGATCTTTCTTGTTCAAGATTTTTTAGTTTTTGGGGTTATTTTTTCTTTAACCCCAGGCCCTAAGTTGGCGTCATCAGCCTCAACGGTTTTTCTTTTTCTCTTTTTTTATGCTCATCTAGTTCACCTAGTTTTGCTAAATTGTTTGTTAATTCGCCTTGATGGTTCTTAAGCATGATCAAGGGCCTCTATTTCTCGCATGGGTAGCGGCGAGTCGTGTATAGTCTTTAATGCTGTTTCTTCTGAAAAACTGGATTCTGCTTCTATTACATTTATTAATTCACTGCTGATTGATTTAATTCTTTAAGTTCCATGTTTTGCATTTGGTTATCTGTCGGGAGTTCTTGCGTGTGTTTTGAAGTTTAGAAACTGCCTCCGCCCTTAATTTTGGCCTAACAAGGCCAAGGCGATTTTGTACGCTCGCGGGGAGTTATTTCTAATTGAACCACGGCTAAAAACTTTGATGGGTTTTTTAGTTGTAAGCTGAACAATTTGTTCGTGGTCGTCCTTACAAACAAATGGTCATCTTTTACTTCAAAATCATTAGGGTCTATAAATTCGGGAGGTTCTTGGCCTAAACTTTGGTACAATGTTTCTGACCTTACTTTCTGTTAATTCACGCCGCAATGAGAGCGTTTTGAGCGATGCTGTGTAAAAGGGATCATTTCACTCATGTCGTCTCCAAGATCAAAAACATCATAATCTCTGCATCTTCAAGCCTGCCATGGTTTAATTAATTAATTATTTTTTTTATTTTGTTTATAAAAATATGTCACAAGCACATGGCTCGATTCTTGACCGCATAGAAGACTGAAAGAACCCCTTGGCGTGAAGGGAAATAAGCGGACTATTACTGTTCCAATAACCCATCTACTATTGATGCGGATAAAATTCTTACTGTCAAATTTCCAGACCTAGGAGCAAATGACGTGATTGTGCCAGGCTCTGCGCGTTTACTTTCAAAATAGCGCTCGTTTCAACACAGACCCAAACAGGACAGTTGTACAAAATCTGGGACGGGCAATCGTTAAGAAATTTCTATAAAACTTGGGGGGAAAGAAATATTTTCTTTACACAATGCAGACATATTTTTAACCTATTCTGATCTTGGTAACCGGGACTAAAAGGGCTGACTTTGCGTTTAAGGAATAGAAATGAAGAAGCACTAAAACATAGAATAGGTGCCGCAGATACAAAAGACGGCAAAAAGTATGTGGCTGTAAATTTTGCGTTTGGAAATCGCTTTTCCTTTCCCCTAGATTTTGAGTTTTTAAAAAGCGCATGCGCCATACTTTCAGAGCATTAAAAGACAGATTGTCATATGAACTAATTTTTTAATGAATACAAAGGGGTTATCAATCATCAGACACCGAAGCAAAGTACAGCATTTCACATCTCGTTAGAGTTTGGTTTTTTGCACCCCTAATTTAGCAAGGCTGATTGAACAACAATATCAGTCAAAATTAGCAATATATTACGAAAGAGTTTCTTTCATACAACATTCCTAGAAGCAGGGCGGGACATATATGGAATTTTATTTTTTAGCGTCTCAGCAGATCGCTTAAAGGTTTTTTTTATTGCTGTGTGAAGTGAAGAACCATTAAAAAGAGGAAGTGAAAAGTTTTTTAATCCAAAATAACGAAAGTACAATGTTCGATTGAGGGCAGTCCTAACCAAATCTATGCTGCGGGCTTAAACCTTATCAGCATTTTGATGAAATAAAAGAAAACTGTTTGGAGGTGGGAGGTGTAGAAATCCAACAGTTGACCTTGTGGCTAAAGATCTACACCTTCACAGCGTAAGACTTGATGATTATTAACAACAAAATACGGTTTATGGATTGACCAAAGGTCAACGGAGGAAAATTTCAGTTACATGGAAGCGGAGAACTGTGAGAGACGTAATAACATTCAAATTGATAAAGAAGAAGAAGCCGATAAACCGCTTAATGTACATTTGTTTTTAATATATGATGCGCAGCTAAATTTTTGAAAATAACAGATTAAAAGATATACAATACTAAATTATTTTTTTTATAAAAAGCTTTGTCTGTTCAGGTTTACCCAACGTGCCTACAGCGCCGCCAAAAGAAGAGATAGTAGAAACCCCGACAAAAGCCTTCAGATTAACAAACATACGCAATGCACAAAAACTAGAGCAGGACCTTTCAAAATACAGCAAAACCAAACGAAGGTATTCTGCTGCCTTTAATTGCTGTTACATATGTTAATACTGGAGCATCGACTATAAGCGCTTTTATCAGCAGGAACAAGTGTTAGTCTCTTAGCAACGGGCATAGGCGCACCCGCAGCTTTACCTCTAGGGGGTTTGTCTTTAGCTCTCGGTCTGTGTTCATTAGCTGTAAGTGCGGCTGGAAAAAAATTAAAAAAACTAAACTCCAAAAGCACACAGCTATGGTTAAAACTAATAACGGCTAAACTTAGTTGTTTAAACTGACAATAAATAAAGCGCTTTTTGGCCCTCAAACATCACGGATGAAGAATTTAATCGTTTACGGGGCCGATTTTGATGACTAAAAAAGGGACAAAAGTTTGATCTTCAAAGAAAGGCGAGGGCAAGTTTTTCTCAACAGCGACGCCGAGCGATAAAAAAGGAATGTTTAAAAAAAGTAACGAGACATTAAACTCTGCTCTAAACAGCTCACATTAACAACACCAAAAGGTGTTTATACTTTAGTTTTATGGTCAACGCAAAAGACCGTTGATATTGGTTCTGATTAAGTATTTTTTTTTAATTAAATAAATATTTTGAGTTAGAAAAGAAACTCAACATGGCTAAGATTTATAAAGGGAAACAAGACGAATTGTTTGAAGGATGCTTGAGAGAGGCGTTTATCAAGAGCGCTGAATGATATTGATTTAGAAGTCATTGATCCAGCAAACGTACAGGCAAGCGTTGTTCATGTATTTCTCAAGTTCCAAGTTAAATAACAATAGACCCGCCAGTTAAAGTAATGTTAGCTG
Source organism: Conus ventricosus (assembly GCA_018398815.1). Taxonomy (NCBI): domain Eukaryota; kingdom Metazoa; phylum Mollusca; class Gastropoda; order Neogastropoda; family Conidae; genus Conus; species Conus ventricosus. Next base: position 19,770,579 of record CM031615.1, read on the forward strand.
TTTAATCGACAAATATAACAATAAATGAAGAAAATTAGAATTTCTGGTCTCAACTAAACAGCGACTATTCTTTCTCATAATGACTTAACACCCGGTTGGGCAGACCAACTGCTTACACAGTTTGATGTGGCCGTGAAAGAAGCCAAAATGAGAGGCTCTGGTTGGTCAGGGGGCGAAGTCTTAGAGATCAGTTTAAAAACAGGCTAAGTATGCACCGATTGTAGGCAGGTCTTACTTTCCACTACCTCCAGCATTAGTCGCAAAAAGAGCAGTTCTAAACATAAAGAATCAGACAACAATGTTTCATGTGGTGTGTTCTTGCAAGGCTGCTTTACCCCGCAAAACGCAGAGAGGGGTGTCTAACTATCCCCCTTACATCAATGTTTCTTAACTTTAGTGGAATATCCTTTTCCCCGTTAGCGTGGTTTTCTATTGATCATTTTGAAGAACAAAACAAACCAATAACTGTTAATATCTACACATGGGGATGAGGAAACAGATTTGGTGCAATTAAAGTGCCCAAGAACAGCCCACGATTGGCAAACCCAGACAAAAATCATGTTGACTTACAAATGAATGTTTTCACCAGCGGGTTACCGCTTTTACACATTAATACGCACAATGAGTAGATTATTGCGGCTACTTCAAAGCATTTCCCATAACAAGAATTCTGCAGAAAATGTTTAACAAATCCCATCTGTTCAAGCCGCAAAGTGAACATAAGAAACATTGTATTGGTCCAGTTGACTGTAATACAGAATAATTACGCCCCCCCTGGATCTAAGTAGTTTTAAGACTGGAAGCGGATGCAAATTCTCCATACGTAGTTTACGCAGACTTCGAGTCGCTTATTGTTCCTTATAAAGGGCCCAACGCCCCCAGAGACTTCCAAAAACAGCCATAGTGAGTAATCATCAGATTTGTTCATTTGCCTTTATCATTGTCAGGTCGGTTTGGCCCATTCAAAAACCAGAATTGTTATAGAGGACCAATGCTGCGATTTTCTAAAAAGCATGCAGCAAGTGCGTAACCCCTGTTCTAATAATCTGAATTTATTGAAATCATAATGACGCCTGAAGACCAAAACAGTATGACTCAGCCACACATTGTTGGATTTGTGGTTTAGAACTCAGTTGAAGAAGCAACAAATTCCAAAGTAAAAAGACCATGATCACATTAGCGGAAAGTTCAGAGGAGCAGCACACAGTAAATGCAATCTTCAACTAAAGTTTGATCCTAAGACATGGAAGCTGCCCATCTTCTTTCATAACTTGCGTGGTTACGACTCTCACCTTATAATGAAGCAGTAGACGATGCCTTTAGGGTGTCATGCATCGCACAGTCATCAGAAAAGTACATGTGTTTAATCTAAATAACATGTCTTTTTATGACTCTATGCGCACATAAATGGGATCATTAGAGGCACTGGTTTATGTCCTTAAAGTCCTGCCCAATAACGGAAGAATATTTTGACCCCTCTTGTTAGAAAGGGCGTTTACCCTTATGAGTACATGAACAGTTGGGAAAGGTTTGACGAAGAGACGTTTTCCCCCTAAAGGCGCGTTCTTTTTTGTCTTAGAGGAAAGGACTCAGCGATTCTGATTACCAGCATGCTAAAGATGCGTGGCAAAAGTTGAGTGTAAACGATGGAGACTATCATGACTCCTACTTGATGGCTGATACATGTTTGTTGGCGGATATTTTTGAAAATTATAGAAAGACCGCATGAAACATACAGCCTGGATCCCGCGCATTATTTCTGCCCCCGGGATAAGCTGGGACGCTTTCTTAAAAGTTTACTGGAGTACAGATTGATTTATTGTCTGACCTCCCTTTGATTCAGATGATTGAAAACGGATTGCGTGGAGGAATTAGTATGGCATGCATCATTACTGTAAGCAAACAAAATTACTTGGATCATTATGATCCGAGTAAAAGGTCTAACTTTTCTCATGTATTTGACGCAAACAATCTGTATGGTTTGGGGAATGGCGCAATCACTTCCATTACGTAACTTCAAGATGTACACAGGTACGAATAATATTCAAAAGGCATTAAAGTGGTTGGGCGTTTAAGCCTGATCAAACAGCGTGGTTTCATTCTGAAGTTGACTTAGAATTTTCCTCATGAATCCATGACCTGCATAATGACTATCCATTAGCGCAGAAAGTCTAAAGATGGATCCAGAGAGCCGCCTAACTTGTGCCTTAAACTTGTGGCAAAAAAATTTTGTCTGCCATTCAGACTTCTGCAATTTTATTTAAGACATGGTTTGAAGTTAACAGCTGTTCATCGCATAATGCTTTTGATCAGAACAGTTAATGAAACCATACATCATGAAGAACACTGATCTCAGAACTAAATCCACAGATGCTTCAGGAAAAGACTTTTTCAGTGAAAGAACAACAGCTGTTTTGGAAAGACTATGGAGAATCCGCACAAGCGTAAAGATGTCAGTTTAGTCACAAAGAGAACGAAGCAATAAGCTGACTTCTAAACCAAATTTTCAGGACTTTAGAAGATTCATGATCAGCTTTTCGGCATTAAAGATGAAAAAAAAAAGTCAAATTGGACAAACCTGTATTTTTGGTTTACTGTTTTAGAATTATCAAAGCTTTGATGTTAGAGTTTTTTTATGACTACTTTAAGCCCTCGTATCCAGAGTCCAGAGTGCTTTACACAGATACAGATAGTTTTGTTATAGTTATCCCCACTGAAGACATCTATAAAGACAGGAACCGAAGTAGCTAAAGGGCATGCAGGATGGTTGACACATTGATTACCCTAAAGATTCGCCTTTGCATTCATCCGTTATAGAAGGTTTTAGGAAAGTTTAAGGATGAATTATTGGAAAGGTGATCAAGGAGTTTGTTGGTTTAAGGTCAAAAATGTACAGTATTTCGAGCCAGGAGGAAAATCATTAAGAAAGCAAAGGGAATATCTCGCAGCGTTTTGCAGTCAAACATATCACATGACAAAATACAAAGAAGCTTGTTTGGCAATAAGACTTTTCATCATGACAACGTAAAACTGCGATACTAATCTTTCATGAGATCAACACAACAGTTGTAACAAAGAAGTCGTTAGAAAAGAACAAAACAAAAGCGTGTTTGTTAATCCAGAGTTTTCATATGCAATCGGGCACTGGAGGACCGCATTAAACAGGGGGGGTTTATATTTTTCATCAACTTTTATTATAAGATCAATCATTTGCTTCGTCCCAAATTTATTTAAATCTTTTCTCATGTTTGCTTGATGCGTTCGAATTTTTTTTATTTATTTCAAGATATTCTTTTTCCCCAAATTTTGGGGGTTTGAGTTGTAGGTGATCTGGATGATTTAGCATGCATTGATTAATTCCTCGAAAATGTTTCTTAATAGCATTACACGCAATGAAATGATTCCCGTATCATTTTCAAGGTCTCTTCCTTCACCATTCATGTTTCGTTCTGCACTTCCTTCTGAGCTTCCTTTTAAACTAAATATTTTTACGTAAATTAATTAAAGCGGAACTGTGTCGGTGGGATTTCTGCAGTTCTTCTTTCACAAAAGATCTTTGAGGAGCTGGTTGTTTTGTTGTGTCAGTTTCTCGTAAATAATACACAGGCGGATTCATTTTACAATTCTTTTTATTTATAGGGTCAACACTCCAAACTGGATCGGTTGCCTGTGCGAGTGTCCCCTTTGCTTCCCCCGGTAAATAAAGGTACCTTACTTTTAATCCAAATGGTAATTGTTTGCTGGATGAAGCCCCCTCCTTCAGCACATTTATTGTTTTTCTTTTGATTGCTTGTACTGGCTTTAGCCCTTTAAATTCTTCATTATTCATTGCGCGCAAAACTGGGGCAGTTTCTAAAACCCCCTTCTGTGTTACGAGAATTGTCAATAAGCTCTCTGTGTACTGGTAGGAGAAAAGTCTTTCGGCTAACTGTTTGTAAAGTTTTCAAATAAAGCCTGTGATCTGTGAACTCCTGGAAAGCCTCTTTTAATGGTAACTCTATGTTTTAACAATAAATTTATTTACTTGGCCTTTAAATTCTTTTCCCTCATCAACTTGAATCATGCGAGGATAAGTTAAGGGGCCTCGTTTGGGATATCAGCTGTATAGCGACAGCAACAGCAGAAGCACTTTTTGTGTTAATGGTCCGCATCTTTATATCTTGAAGCCAATTCAATAACTGTGAGTGCGTTTCTTAAATCTTTTTCGTCTAATCCTATCAGAGGGTAAAAATTAGAAGATTTCCATTTTATGGGTGTCGTTTGGAGTTGTGTCCAAAGTGCGGTCTCTGTATTCGTCTGGGGCAGGTAAATAAATTTGCCAATCGCTTGTTTAGATAACCATTCCTTTGCTGTTTGTTCACTGACTCCCGCCGCTTGGCTTAGCTTTTGTATTGCTGTGATGCCTTCCAATATCCTTTGGGCGAATAATAATTTTGTTTATTTTTTACTCAGCCAATATTATGTGCAACAAAATACACGACGGTCATACCAACGACAATAACGCGATTTTTTGCATCTTTTGTTTTTTGATGGTTTATAAAAAATCCTGAATTTTGGTGGGGGCAATGTCTGGACCGGTTTGCCTGTTACTAGATAATATTGTTTATTGCTTGATCAAACATTTTTAAATGTGTAAGCTGCATGCCCCTGTTCTTTCAATGTGTCATTAATAAAATCTAACTGCTCAAGTCTCTGCTTTTCTTTGGCGTCTTGTGGGAAACTGCTAGTTCCTCCATAGCTTTGTTGTCTTTTTCTTCGCCGTCATCCCGTAGTTTACTAAATGCGAAATTACTTCCGCTAAAAGCAAGCGCATTCACCACAGCGCCCTATCATTATTGCGAGTGAAGCCCTTTTTTTAAATGTATTTTTTTTTCTTACATATTTATATTGTCTGGAATTATTCCTTGCTTGATAGAAAATCTTTCGTGGCAACCCAAGCTGCAATGATAGCAATCAGCTTTGCTGAATCCTCAAAAATTAGTTTGCCAGATCTGCTGGTTTAATTCTTAAAAAGCTTTTACCAAGCATTTAGTATCCTACACTTTGACCTCCAATAACACAGAATGGTATACAAGGTTAGCAACAGTTTTTTCGGTGCTCATTTTTTAAAATAAAATAATTATAATTTAATAAAAAACATGAACAGCGATGATCTCCTACAGCTACAAGGCAGCCTAAACCTTCCTGAACTTATGAATGACCAGTTGATGACCAAGCTATTATGCCCAAAAAGGAGAGGCTGTATTCTTTGGAGCATGTGGAAAACAAAACAGTTCCTTTGGAACTGAATTCAGCATTGAACAGATTCAACAGATTTCCGCCCCAAGACATTTTAAAGTATCATAACAGGTATGAAGCGCAGCTAGGGTCTAGAATGGTGAAAAGTGTGGGGCAAACGGTCTTAGTTTTTACACTAAACTAGTCAGTAGATTTGCACCCATTGATTCTGAACAAGATCTTACGTATGATTTAACGCAAGATCCAGTTTTAAACAAAGTCATTAGAGTCTCTAGGGTGTGATTTATACTAAAAGATTTGGAACATTGTTATCGCCAAATTTAATCATGGGATTAATAACTTTTAATCATATAGATTTTATTTCCCCTTTAAAATGAAAGATCTGGAAAATCAGCAGAATCAGAAAACACTGAATCAGGTGGAGAAAGTAACCAAGCCAGAAAATCAGCAGAAAAACGCTGAATCAGGTTTGGGGACCATTAAAAATCCTGGGCGTGTGAAGCAGGAAGAAAATTAGCAGAGTGGAACAGACAAAAAAAATTAATGTTACAGAATATGACTCTCATTTCACCCCCAACGCCAGACAAGTTGATTCAATGCCAGCTATAAAACCATGTGATACAAGGGCCCCAAAGTCTTCATGGAATATTGAACTTAAAACTGTTGTCATTTTGGGGGCTCTTGCTGCTGCTGCTGGGGGCGGTTATTACGGTTATAAAATATAATAACAACGCTGGCAAAACAAGAGCCCAAACAATCTCCACCGCTAAATACAGAAGCCGAACACAATGCACACCAAAAACCCCCAATAACAAAACATCATTTTGATCCATTTATAATGGAATAATATTTTAAATTTTTTTATAAAATAGATCATGGCGTATTATAAAATGTGAAGTCAATAAATAAAGACCTGAGTCTATAAAAGACATTTCCATAGACCCAAATTGTAATCAATGCGGTTGCTTCGGATGTAGGACCTTCATTAAGATCTATGCAGGAACGCTGAGCAAGACATCCCTTTAAAGATGACACGTTTTTTTGAGGCGTGTGGTGTACTATCTTAGACATTACTATTTAAGATAAAAACATAGATTGTATTTTTTATAATTATAAGATAACTTAATAAGAACTTAGTTGTACTTAAAGGATGACTTAGTTATGATCTTGAGGTGACTTAATCAAGAACTTAATTTAAGAACTTATTAAGAACTTGAGTAACTTGGGGGACTTGGGATGACTTAAGGACAACTTGGAATGACTTAAGTAAAAACTTGAGGATGATTAGAAGTGGCTTGGGGCAACTTCAGTTAAGAACTTGTGGATGACTTGAGTGTGCATGGTGGGGTGGGGGTGGGGGGAGGTGGCGTGCGTGGGGTGGGGGTGGGGGGAGGTGCGTGCGTGGGGTGGGGTGGGGGGAGGTGCGTGCGTGGGGTGGGGGTGGGGGAGGTGCGTGCGTGGGGGGGGGTGGGGGGACGTGTGTGTGCGCGCACCTTTAATTATTTATACAAAACGAATGTTCAAATATAATATAGTTATTTTTCAGTAAACAACAAAACACAACAATAACAGCACACAGCACAAACATTTTAAAAAATAGGAAGTGCTTGCATAGGGAAATGGGAATGGGTTTTTATGGGTTTGGGGCTTAAGCGCGTAATTCAAGACGGCTGGCCCGGGCTCTCTTTCAAACTGAAGATTATTCAAAGCAGCCACCCAAATGCATTTATCAAAAACTTGATTTAATAAACATGACAGTTGAAAAAAGTACACTCTGTGGCCGCCCGAAGGCAGCCAAAAAAGTTGAAGCAGGGCGTTGGCGGAGCGTTGGCGGGGTAGAGGGAAGAGCAGGCACCACAACACGCAAAAGTCATTACATGGAGTAAGAATGTTGGCAGGCAGGCTAGCGTTCACGCCGTGAACGGTCGTATTTTTAGTAACTGACGTCTGAACAAAAAGTCATTACATGGAGTAAGAATGTTGGCAGGCAGGCTAGCGTTCACGCTGAACGGCGTATTTTTAGTAACGGACGTCTGAACTTGCCAGGTCTATACTATGTGCATATTGATTCTATCCAGCCGTCACGCATGAACGGTTCTATTTACTGGGACTGTTTGAGCCGCTTTGTATGCATGGATCTTGTTTCCAGACATGCGCAAAAATTTTGGCACTTGCAGCATGGCTTTGATTTCATTTAGCTTGCCAAAAATGAAACCCAAAGGGAAGGCCTACAAATAAAACTGGGTATCCATAAAGAAAAGCTCGCACGGCACGTTTAATTTTCGTGCGTGAAAATCGGAATACCGGTTTTTTCTTTCAACCAAACAGCCATGTTTCCTTCGTTCTCCCTTCTTTCCTTTCATTTTCCTGCCCTTGTTTACACAAAATCAAGGGAAATTACCAAACTGAACGTAAATTAACAAGGACTGGCATCTTGCCTCCTCAAATTTTTTCATCCTTTTTGTAGTCTTTCTACAATTTTTAGCTTCATTTTCTGTTTCAGAAAACATCTGTCAGTAAAAGCTTCTCTGGAAATAGCTGATTGAATGTCAGCCTGATTTGCCATAAGATAGTCATGTATTCTTGTGGCGTTGAAAGATCTGTTCTCCTTTTTTTGTCTCCTTTCTTTTCTTTTAACAATTGCTCAAGCTTTCTTTTAGGCTTCTTTGGCAAATCCTGCCCGGGCCTTCCCTTTTAATCTTTTTAATTATTTCTGTCATTTTTTTAAGTAGTCTTGTTTTTCTTGCAAATGAGCATTTTTCCTCTGTCCCAATTCCGTTGGTGTTGGCGGTGGTAATGGGGAAAATTTTGAGCTTGATCCATGTCAGGTAGAATTAAAGTTGATGGCTGTTTTGTTGAGAAATCTAATAGATTTTGATGAGCAACTTGCGATTCAGAAATTTCTCTCTCTAATTCTGAGGAAATGCTGTCTTTAGGGCATAGATAATATTTTGTTTAAGCAAAATCTTTACCGCAAAACACTCTATTTACTGAAACACGCCCTTCACCCCAGCACCACAACACCCAAAAGACAAGATAACTTAAGGCCCGTGTTTAACAACACTAAGTGCTGGGCGGATGTGACGTCTTTTTAACTATCACATGATTAAATTTGACTTTATGATAGGTGAATTTTAGAAACATGTCTATATTGTTTTACCCCAGGCGGGAAATTGCCACCGGGCCAGGTAACGCCGCCCTACCTTATGGCGCCATAATTACAGGTCATAGGATCCGTCCAGGGTACTGCTGCCACAAACCCAAGCCCTCTAATTAGGGGTGTTCGCACAGGGTCTCAGCCAAGTTTTGTTTAGTGACGTCTCTGCAAAAATGATGGTATTGAAAATGACTGTATGCGCGAAAATGATTAAGAAAACATAGTTTGAAAATCTTACTTGTCAGGAACTGTATTATGCCGCTTCTAGGTCACTTTCGCCGAAAACTGGTTTGAGGGGAAGGTGAGTTAGAAGCGGCATAATACAGTTCTCTCACACACATACACACACACACATGTGCATGCACAAACAACTTTTGTATTTCTGTCATCAGGTTTCAAATGGTTTGAAATCATGAGAGGTTACAGACAAAAAAACCCTATATCTCATTTCTATTTTTTTAAGTGTACTTAATTTTTATCCATAATGGTAAAAGAAAAACAGGTATTCAGAAAATAGCAAGGAATTTTACAGATATTTGACGTGAAGACATGGAGTTTTTACTGGCAGATGACGACATAAAGCCATTTGAAACATACGTTAGATGTTCAATTGAAGTTTGAATATCTTTCAGGTGTTATATGAATTCAGGTAAGTGTAATTTGCTCAAGAAGTAAGAGAACTCTGACATTGGGGACACGAATCATCTTGGAATGGGTTGGAACTCATCAAAATTTCTGATATCAGGATATGGTTCACCCCTGATTTGAAAGACTCTGTAAAATATAAATTGCCCTGACAAATTGGCAGATATAAGACTTGTTCGAAGTACAGGTTAAACATCAGCTGACATATCTCTTAGCAGAACAGCTATTTTGAAATCTGTCGTACTCAGAATTGATTGCAACCCCTCAAAATTTTGAATATTAGGAATATGATTCGCTTATGATTGAAAGACTGTGCAAACATAAATTCCCATGACAAATTGGCAGATATAGAGCATGTGTTCCAAGTACGGTAAAATGTCAGCTGACACCTCTCAGCAGAATAGCTGTTTTGAAACCGGTTTGTTTTACTTTCAAAATGGATACGCCTTCGGTTGCTTTGGTCAAACATATCTAACTTTGCTACTATATGATCTACAGTAACACACATGACGAATCATTTCCACTGAACATGAGTGAGCCTGATTATTCTAATATAATGTTATATACTATGTCCATCAAATATCAGGGAGGCCATTACCATTTGATTCCATTTATACACAGACAGCATGATCAATGATTTCTTGACAAGAAAAGGAGACAGCTACAACTGAGCCAAAAGATATGAAATGATCAATCATTTCTTGACAAGAAAAAGATCACTATTCTTTGATCCAGATCCAATGTAACCCAATTAATTGTTTTCTTTAAACATACACTGGCATGCTCGCGGCTCCCACTTACCAGGGATGTGCATGTCCTTGTGTTTGACACTGACGGTGTGGATACCCATCTCCTTCGGCACAAACTTGACGCTGTAGTGGTTGTCATCCAGACTGGTGACGTCACACACCTCCGTCACACCTGAGGGACTCTTCACCGAAGCCTGCATGTCCCGGGGACTGGTCCCTGCCGACAACAAATACAGAAACAGTCCATGATTTCTCTGACTTTTAAAAGTCCCACTTTGATTTCCCTGAAGGTTTGGAGATTTGAGCCATTCAAGCTGTTGAAGACATGCCAATCATGACTTCACTTCAAAGTAAGCTCTAACCTCTCTTTGTCTGGTAACCAAAAGCCTTTGTTACCCTGTCTACAGTCCATTGAACGAAAGCCTTTGTTACTCTGTCTACAGTCCACTGAACGAAAGCCTTTGTTACCCTACCTATAATCCAATGAACGAAAACCTTTGTTACCCTGTCTACAATTCACTGAACGAAAGCCTTTGTTACCCTGTCTACAGTCCACTGAACGAAAGCCTTTGTTACCCTGTATACAATTCACTGAATGAAAGCCTTTGTTACCCTGCCTACAATTCACTGAACGAAAGCCTTTGTTACCCTGTCTACAATTCACTGAACGAAAGCCTTTGTTACCCTGTCTACAGTTCACTGAATGAAAGCCTTTGTTACCCTGCCTACAATTCACTGAACGAAAGCCTTTGTTACCTGTCAACAGTCCACTGAATGCAAGCCTTTTTTTTAGCGCTTTCTATTGTCCAGTGAACGAAAGCCTTTGTTACAAACCACTGAACGAAAGCCTTTGTTACCCTACCTACAATTCACTGAACAAAAGCTTTTGTTACAATCCACTGAATGAATGCCTTTGTTACCCTGTCTACAATCCACTGAACATAAGCCCTTTTTTTTTTAGTGCAGTCTATTGCCCACTGAATGAAAGCCTTTGTCACCCTGTTTAAAATTCACTGAACGATAGCCTTTGTTACCCTGTCTACAATTCACTGAACATAAGCCCTTTTCTTTTGCAGTCTATTGCCCACTGAATGAAGGCCTTTGTCACCCTTTTACAATTCACTGAACGATAGCCTTTGTTACCCTGTCTATAATTTACTGAACAAAAGCCTTTGCTACCCTGTCTTCAGTTCACTGAACGATAACCTTTGTTACCCTGTCTACATTCCACAAAATAAAAGCAGTGGTGCCTACAGTCCACTGAACAAATCTTTGGTGACCCCTGTCTACAGTCCACTGAACAAAACCATTGGTGACCCTATCTACAGTCCACTGAACAAAAGCTATGATGACCCCTGTCTATGGTCCACTGAACAAAACCATTGATGACCCTGTCTACAGTCCACTGAACAAAAGCATCGGTGACCCCTGTCTACAGTCCACTGAACAAAATCTTTGGTGACCCCTGTCTACAGTCCACTGAACAAAATCTTTGGTGACCCCTGTCTACAGTCCACTGAACAAAAGCATTAGTGACCCCTGTCTACAGCCCACTGAACAAAATCTTTGGTGACCCCTGTCTACAGTCCACTGAACAAAAGCATCGGTGACCCCTGTCTACAGTCCACTGAACAAAAGCATTGGTGACCCCTGTCTACAGTCCACTGAACAAAAGCATTGGTGACCCCTGTCTATATAGTCCACTGAACAAAGGCTGTGGTGACCCCTGTCTATAGTCCACTGAACAAAACCATTGGTGACCCCTGTCTACAGCCCACTGAACAAAAGCATTGGTGACCCCTGTCTACATGGTCCACTGAACACAAGCATTGGTGACCCCTGTCTACAGTCCACTGAACAAAAGCATCGGTGACCCCTGTCTATAGTCCACTGAACAAAAGCATTGGTGACCCCTGTCTATAGTCCACTGAACAAAAGCATTGGTGACCCCTGTCTACAGTTCACTGAACAAAAGCATTGGTGACCCCTGTCTACAGTCCACTGAACAAAAGCATTGGTGACCCCTGTCTACAGTCCACTAAACAAAAGCATCGGTGACCCCTGTCTACAGTCGACTGAACAAAAGCATCGGTGACCCCTGTCTACAGCCCACTGAACAAAACCATTGGTGACCCTGTCTTCAGTCCACTGAACAAAAGCATCGGTGACCCCTGTCTACAGTCCACTGAACAAAAGCATCGGTGACCCCTGTCTACAGTCCACTGAACAAAAGCATCGGTGACCCCTGTCTACAGTCCACTGAACAAAACCATTGGTGACCCCTGTCTACAGTCCACTGAACAAAAGCATCAGTGACCCTGTCTACAGTCCACTGAACAAAAGCATTGGTGACCCCTGTCTACAGTCCACTGAACAAAAGCATCGGTGACCCCTGTCTACAGTCCACTGAACAAAAGCATCGGTGACCCCTGTCTACAGCCCACTGAACAAAAGCATCGGTGACCCCTGTCTACAGTCCACTGAACAAAACCAATGGTGACCCCTGTCTACAGTCCACTGAACAAAAGCATCGGTGACCCCTGTCTACAGTCCACTGAACAAAACCATTGGTGACCCCTGTCTACAGTCCACTGAACAAAACCATTGGTGACCCCTGTCTATATGGTCCACTGAACAAAAGCATTGGTGACCCCTGTCTACAGTCCACTGAACAAAAGCATCGGTGACCCTGTCTACAGCCCACTGAACAAAAGCATTGGTGACCCCTGTCTACAGTCCACTGAACAAAAGCATCGGTGACCCCTGTCTACAGCCCACTGAACAAAACCATTGGTGACCCCTGTCTACAGTCCACTGAACAAAAGCATCGGTGACCCCTGTCTACAGTCCA
>CM031615.1:19788218-19843218 GCA_018398815.1 Conus ventricosus
AGGTGTGTGTCTGAGTATGTGGAGTGAGGGTGAGGGTGGGGGCAGAGGAGGGAAAACAGGGGAGAGGGTATGTGTGTACAAGTGTGTTGTGTAAAGGAAAAAAAATAGATGTGAAAGTAGATGTGTTATCTTTCACCATGCTGAATCATCATGCACATTATCATAATTTATTTGGTCATCCTGTGACTGTTACTTGGTGACTATTAGTTTGGAGGACACACACACACACACACACACACACACACACACACACACACAACACATACACACACACGGTAAGTCTGGGTTTTCTAGCTAATACTTTAAGCAATGTTTTTTTCTTCCATCTAATTTTACTTCCTTCAAGATATACATATATATTAAGAGAGAGAGAGAGAGAGAGAGAGAGAGAGAGAGAGAGAGAGAGAGAGAGAGAGAGACAGAGAGAGAGAGACAGAGAGAGAGAGAGAGAGATGCAACTGAGTACTTGGCAACGCAGAATGCCTTTAAACCTCAAGTATTGTGTGGCCTACACCTCCACGAGTCAGTGGAACCTTTTTCTATAAGTACTGTACCTATGCACAGTACATCTAATGGGAGATTTTCAGAATTTCTTTTGTCCACCTCTCCACATGAAGAACTTCATTGTTTCATCGATCCTCTTACCATGACACAAAACTATGCAACACATTTCTCTCTCATGCCTTGTACATTCTAGTTCAAACTAGCAGCAAAAAAAATCAGTCTGCAGGTAAAAAAAAGGGTCAGAAAGGAAGGGAATAGGATGGTAGAGGAAGGAGGGTGGGATGGGGGTGCAGGTGAAAGCAACACTTATCAGGGATCCTTGTTCCTTTCCTAGTTTGTTTACATTCAGTAAAAATCATTAATTTTCATTCTAACAGCAAATCCTAGACAGAGAGGAAGAGACAAGAACATCTATGGCCGAGCCACGTAAACCCACGTTTGCCAGTCATAAGTACAATACTCCATTCCCTGTCATACAACCAGAGAGAGAGAGAGAGAGCAAACAGTCCAACCTTTTGCCCCAGGGGTAAAAGGGTACAGATGGTGAAGGTTGCTGTTGTAGGGCATCCTGATAGGTATGGTCCACATTGTCTTGAGTCACACACCACTTTCAAATCAACTACAACACCTGGTCACAACATCAGCTCCCTCCCCACCACTTCAACTGAATAGCCAGGCGACGGTCATGATGACTTCCAGGTCCACCACCTGCTTAGTGGTTAAACAAACCATGCCGGCTCATCAACAACAGACTGTGAAGTGGATCAAGAAAACGATCTCCCAGTTCACCGACAGTTTGTGACACCACTGCAGTCTTCACCTCTGTCACGTTCCTGAGAGCTAAGCGGATACGTTTCCGCAAGACTGGCTTTCAGCTGACGGCAACTTGGTGTTTAAACACAGAGTTTAACCTGTTCCATGTGTAAGGACACTAGAAGGCGATTTCAGAAAAGGGATGAATCAGTTAAACTCGCTTCCCAAAAAACCACAAGCAAGCAGAACTGATTCTGCATCAACTGAAATAATCTACTTTAAAGTTCACGCAGATTTTACGCTTTCTGAATCGGTTTCTCACAGTCTCTTAAAAAGATTCTTCAATCGCTCGCAATTCAAAATTTAAGCAACAAGTTTTGAAGACACTGACTTTTAAGTGGATCACGCTTATAACAACATCCTGACTTGTTTTACTGCAAGAGGAATGATCTGTATATCAAAGCCATAAGCACTGCACAAAAAAGGGGGGGGATCCTAATGCAAAGGTTAAAGCAAAGCCACACAATGGGCACCCCAAGGGCTCCACAGGCTATGCCATCATCTGATGCACTAATATCAGTGACGAGGAAGCTCAGGTGTGCAGGTGCTAATGCCAGAACACAGGGTCCAACCACACAGGCTAGTAGCAGCAGCAGCGACACTGGAGACTGGCTATTCTCTGACTGAGAGAAGTAATCAACCTCCCCCCCCCCCCCCCCCCCTACTCAGCAACGTGGTGCCCAGTGCTCACACTTCTCCCCCCCTCCCCTCCCCTCACAACTCTCTCCCTTCCTGCCCTGCCCCCTCTCCACTCTGGGCCGTCCTATAAAAGGTCAGCAGGATGGACTGCCAGTCAGTGTTTGTTCAGTTTTCACTCTTGCTTTTCCTAAAAATACCTCTCACTTTCAGCATTCCTCTGGCACTGACTTAAACCTGGGTTTCAACCCACCTCCTTCCTCCCCCCCCCCTCCTCCACTCCATCTTCCCTACCAAAACTCCACCTCATTTTGTCTGGATTCTTCCTTTGACTCCTCCATCCCCCATCCCCACCACTCTCCCCACTACCCCACCATCCCTCCCTCCTTCCCCCTCTCTCTCTCTCTCTCACTCACTCTTAAGTGTCCATCCTCTTTCCCTTCGTTTCCCTTACCATCACTCCATCACTTACCTTGTTTTCTTTCATATCTTCTAATCACCTTCTTCTTTTAACCCCTTACCTCCCCACCCCCTTCCTCCCCACCCCCTTCAGCTCTTAGAAAAAAAAGAAAAATGAAGATCACCACATGGAAGTACTTGGGGACTGTTAAAGGCAGACAGCATTGTACAGACGGGAAAGTGGCAGGAGAAGCAAAACATTGAACCCACGCAGGCAGCAATCTAATCAACTAAAATTGACTTGGCGCTTCTTCTGTCTTGTACATTACTAACACAGACCCCTGGTACATGAACCAGATCAGAGGTCACACAACCATGTGGCTGTGTGTGTGTGTGTGTGTGTTGTAGGTGTGGGGAGGAGGGGTAGAGGGTGCATGTAAGTGTGAGGAAGGGGGGAGGGGGGGGAAGAGAGAGAAAGAGAGTGAGAGAGAGAGAGAGAGAGAGAGAGAGAGAGAGAGAGAGAGAGAGAGAGAGACAGACAGACAGACAGACAGCAGAGAAAGTGTACTCTCTGTGTGTGTGTGTGTGTGTGTGTGTGTGTGTGTGTGTGTGCGTGCGTGCGTGCGTGCGTGCGTGCGTGCGTGCGTGCGTGCGTGCGTGCGTGCGTGTGTTTGTGTGAGTGAGTGAGTGAGTATATGTGTGTGAGTGAGCGAGTGTGAGTGTATGTATATACAAGCATAGATATGTCAGTGTGTGGCTATGCTATATACAGTAGATGAAGTGGTGGATGAGGATGGGGGGTGGAAGGGGAAAAGAGTGGAGGATGAACACATGTTACGATACACATGTGTGTTTTTGCATTCCACAAAAAACTTTTTTTCATCACAGAAATGCCTAAAACTGTTGACGTTTCCATCTGTCATTTCAAACTTTTCCAATTGTAGGTGCACTTGTAATCGCAGAATGATGTAGCGTTTACTCGATGCTACATGGCCAAAGACATAAAAAGAAAACACACACACTTAAAAAGAAACATCAGCTTGCCAAGAGAGGCAAGGACGACCTTGTCCAGGTCACACGCCATATGTCAGTGCATAATTAGCCTGCCGTGCAGGTCGTTCTCCTACCCATCCCCTCCCTCTACCCTGGCCTACCCCCCTATCTTTATGATTAAGACAGAGAACTGTCCATACACTCCGCATGACTTTGTGAAAACGAACTTCTGGCTTTCCTCTGATGTTACCCACTTGCAAAGCACACCAGTCAAGACATGCAAAATATTTCCCAGTTTCTATGATGTAGTAAAGCACTGTCTTTCAAAGCCACAAGGAAAGCAGATGGGGAGGGGGGGGGGGGGGGCATCGCAGGCAGGGGAGCAGGGCTGATGTCAGTGTGGTGAGAACATGGGTGATCTTTTCCTGAATTCTGATCCTTTTTCTGAATTACATTTAAAATTAAAACCATGCACATGTCACTGTGCCCATCCAGCTTTACAGACAGTGGATTGAAATGGATTGCTCAGTCCTACGCTGTCAGTAGGGAAACTGGTCAACTGGCTTTTTACAGCGTTGAAAACTGGCATTTTCAATTTTGTTCTTACATTCTAATTTACATTAATGGGCAGAATCCGGTCCTCACAGCTCCATCTTGCTGCAAAGCTCAAGAAACGGTGATGATATGCCCCAAACAATGACCCCTCAAAGTCTTCCTCGCTTCCCTCGTTTGTTTGTTTTTTCTTTTGCTGTCCCGTCTTCTGTGCCACCTCAGTGGCACTGCACCCATGCTGCTCATTCTGATCCCTTGTCCACAGCCACAGCCCAGCCCATCCCACCCCAGCCCTGGCAACAATCCACAGGGAGAAGTCAAAATCAAGTCATCATGAGGCAACCCCCCTGAGAAGACACTGCACTGCTGTCAGATCACCTCAAGGGTGCCTGTTCTGATTCAACATCTACAGGACACCGCCCACTAAGACCCCTACTGACGACAATCATTGCGTAGTCGCAGAGCCCACATGAGTGAACTCTCCCTCTGGAGGGCATGACTACATCGATCCAAAAGAAAGTCCCCACAAATTTGCCGATGCTGATGACCTTGCAGAGCCAAACCTAGACCATATATGTGGAGAGGCAACTGAAACTGAGGCAACCATGACGGCAGTGCATGAAGACTCGCAGAATTTGAGACTTTTTATAAAATGCCGATCGATGAGGATGAGGATGATGAAGATGATGCTACGGGTTTCCATTCAAGTCTGAGACTGCATGGCACCCCCCTGTTTTTCTGGGCTTTGTCCATGTCAAGCAGGACAAGTGCTGAGCAGAGTAACAAAATTCAGTTTCTTCTGCTCCTTCAGATTACATTGCTAATACTTGCAAGTTTGACTCCTGCTAAATGTTAAATGGAACACCCAATCTGTTAAGTTCACAATTCTCCCACAAAGGCCAAGATTTTCAGAAGAGAGTCTCTGCCTAAAGTTTCGTCTCTGAGCTTCCTCTGCTTTACTGAAGGATTATATTAAGATCAACACATGACACATTTCCCTGACAAAAAGTATATATCTTTTTCTTTTATTAAAAAAACACCATATTTTCCCACCTCTTTTCTTCTGGTAAACGTTCCGTAGGCTTAATAGTGAGAGAAGAAAGGTTCAACTCTTTCACGACTTTCTACACAGTCCATGACTATGATCACCCCCATCTTACAGAAAATAACTATAACCGTCTTTTCTTTCAATATGAAAATTTGGTAATCCACAGTAGCATTCCTTTCTTCCTCATCAACATATTAAACACATTTATTTCTATATTTTTAAAAAGAATAATACACTTTTACTACTAATACCAGTGCAGCTCCTTTTCTGTGTCTGTAACACAGATGAATCACTCCCTGTATTCCAAAGAGGCTTTACAGGCAGTAATGTCTATATTCTAAGACCAGCTGCTGATGGCAGAACCATTTCCTCTGCCTTGCTCCTGACCTGATCTGCTTGATCAATCATTTTGAAGATTTCTTTGATGAAGTGAAATCTTTTTCATTTCACACCATAAACAGTAGAAGTGGAATGTTTGCTGAGATCACGAAGGTCCAAAAACTGAAATATTGAAGTGAATGATTCTTCTTTAAGAACACAAGCAAATGGATGTAAACATTGCAAATCAAGGTCCAAATATGATGGGAATCCCATCATAAAACATCAGAACATGACTGGTCCATAAAACACACAAATGGAGATGAATGGGGGTCAATCTAGGTGATTTGGTCTCTGATGGGGTTAAACAATGGTGGGAAAGAATTAAGGCAAAAAGATGATCAGAAGGGCGGAAAAAAAGTTCAAATGTCTGAAAGTGCAGATAGCAGACAATCAGACATGATTTTCAGTGAACAGAGAAAAACAGAGAAGAAAACACACACACACGCAAGCATGCACGCACGCACGCATGCACGCACGCACGCACGCACGCACGCACGCACGCACGCACGCACACACACACACACACCACACACACACACACACACAAACAGACAGAGACAGAGAGAGTGAGAGAGAGCAATACAGACATAAGAAAAAAAAGTAGTCGATCATGGACAGAGGCAGACCAAATTCAGACATAATTATATAGTAACAAACAAGATCTGAATTTTTCAATGTTCTTATCAGATCAGCATAAAAGCCTGAGCTTCTCTCATGTTCATTATCCTTTCTCCAGCTCAGATTTTTTTAGATTTGTTATCCCCAAAACCAGCAGGGTCTGTGCCTGTATTATTTGTGCCACCTTCTATCTGTTCCGTGGAAAGCGATCGCTATTTTCCATTACTTTGAACTTGTAAACCAGTCCTGTGCTGCCCTCCTTCTCTCTCTACATAAACATTTCCAATGACATAGTCCACACAGTGATTGTTGTTTCAGGCAGCAGTTATGATATATTTTCCTTTTTGAAACAATCCAACTTAAAGATCATAATGTACAAAAATTACAAAGACATGTGACACTTCAAAATACATCATTATTTTTGCAAAATCTTTAGAGATTTGCTGCTTACATCAATTTTTGTATTCCTAAGCAACGAGGATCAGGTGTAGGTTGGTAGTTGGTATTTTTGTCAAATGATGGCTTTCTTTCCATGATTGGTAAGGGCTCCCTGATGGTTCTTTTTCTTGAAGCATTATTTCATTTTATGTTCCATCATATGAATCAGTTTCCTGTTTGTTTACAATGTTTCCTGATCGCTTTCCATAACACTCTGTGCAATGTTTTGTAATTCTCTGACTCCAATCCCAAATGCTCTGGCTTTTTTTTTTCAGTGTTGCCACTGTTGCCATCATGAAAGACCATGTGACAAACTTGAGTATCTCAGAGTTTATGACACAGTGTGTTTTTCCAATAATATTGCTTCATCTTCGCTTGTTTTTCAGCCTATGAACTTAAGGAATAGACTTCCCTTTCTTCTTGTGTTCCTATTGTAGCTTGGGGGGGGGGGGGGGGGGGGGGGGGAGAAGAAGGGAGAATAATGAGCCTTACTTGCAAGTTGAAGTCTAATCATTTTGCTTATTGCCGGCCAACCTTACTGATGACATAGACAAGAATTAAAACAGAAAATCTAAATATCAAAAGGCTTCGCTGAAACTAATGAGAAAACTTGTACACAAACATGTAACCAATTTTCATTACAGAATATCAAGATTTAGGAAACCGAAAATCATGGTTCAGGAAAATTAAACACAAGCAAGACCGAAGAAATAATGTGCGGGAAAAAAGCCAGAATTCTGTTGAATTTTCCCCACCTACCCTGTCCAATCCACCCTCCATGCTTACCCCTTCTCTCCTCTTCTCCCCCTTCCATCTCCACCTCCTTCCCCTGTAGCTCTCTCTCTCTCTCTCTCACTCTTCTTCATGCTGACAAATACATACACTAAGTGCTTTCAGACTAAGATGTGCAGTAATGCTGAAGCTAGTCTCACAGAACAAGCTCCTTAATGAAGATGTCAAGAAAAGAAAAGACAATGTTAAGAGACAAATCTCTACAGATCCTGCAAGTAAACATGGTAATAATACTGTGATTTAACTGTTCTAATTGACTGGATCTTCATTACTAGGTTTTTTGTTTGTTGTGTGCATGAATTTTGTTTGTGTGTGTCGGGGGGGGGGGATGTTTGGATTGATATTCGTCAACATTAATCTGAAAGGCTTTTCTGAATGGAAAGGTAGCAAATACTAGGTCGATTTCTTCATTTCTTAAAAGTGCCGAAAACATAGTGAATACATTTGGTTTGTTTTGTTTTGTTCTAGATTCACGTGTCTACCCTTAGGCCAAGATCTTGGTCAAAACTGAAATAAATCTTTTTTTTTTTTTTAGGCTTTTTTTTTTTTTAGGTCTCATCTCCCATACCACATCAGCAACCTTACTGCCACACGGCTCATTCTGTTTCTCTATCCACAGCCATTGGCTAGTCCTGCGACAGCCTGGGCACCAGCAATCCACAGGAAAAGGAGACACTGCACTGCTGCCGAGTCACACTATGGTGTTCAGTGATGCCTGTTCTGATCCAGCATATGCAGGACACCCTGCTCTTCCCTTACTGACAGCAATCATTGCTTAGCCATGGAGCCAGCATGTGTCAGCGTCGTCCCATTCCTGATGCCACCACACCCGTCCAAATGTCCCAATGAACTTGCCAACACCAATGACCTTGGTGCAACTCAACAAGCATAGATAAGGAGAGAAAATCAAAACTGGAGTCACCACGGACGCACTGCATGAAGGGCCACAGAACTGGAGACTACTTTGTGCTGATTGACAAGGATGATGAGAACGACAACAGTGCTATGAGACTACTTTGTGCTGATTGACAAGGATGATGAGAACGACAACAGTGCTATGGAGCTCCATTCTGGGCAGAGACTATGCTGCACCCTATGCTTCCTTTCATGATAGACCCAGCAACATCAGGCTAAAGACAAGGAGACACTTGCAGTACGGGTTAGGACATTTGAGCAACACACTCAGGGATACGTTCATTCAGTGGATGAAACTCAATTTTTTGTGGTTTAGGTCTCTTGATCTGAGCTCATAGCAAACTTAACTGTTGGCGGGAACCAGATAGGACCAAAAAAAACAACAACAAAAAGATGGATCTGATAGGAATTGAACCCATGATCTCCCAGCCTGTGATCATATACACTAACCACTGGACCACAGTGGCTGGTGTATTCAGAAAGAATTTAACAGAAGCATAAGCAACTTTTTACCACCTACAGAATACGTAAACAGCTATTGGCTTCAACTGCATAGGAAAATGGGTAAGTCACAGTCTGGGTTCCATCCAGTATCACTAAATCAGGCAAATGTTTTCAATTTCTTTTGTTTCAATCAGAAACTTTTTTTATGCACAGGCTAATATAGATTTAGAAAACAAATGAGGTGTTCCCACTTAATCACAGAGCTTCCTTCTTTTTCCTCACCTTGAAGCTCAATATCACACTGATTTCTTGTGTCTTTCAATTCTTAGTTTTGAGATGGCTGAAAACGGCAAGAGAGTATGAATTTGTGTGTATATATATATATATATATATATATATATATATATATATATATATATATATATATATATATATATATATATATATATGTGTGTGTATTAAATACTGAAGAAGGCCATCTTTTCAATGACAAATGACCACATCTTCATTTTTTGACCAAGGAAGTTATGTTTTTACCTGAATGTGCTACCACCTTTATTCTTCTGTCAACAACTTTACACAGAGACAACAGATTTCAACAAAATTTGATGGAAAGATAGAATATATCACATGTACTAATCCATTAAATTTTGGTATTCCACTGGGGTTTTGATTAAAGGGCAGCTTTGAGAGGCATGCAGCAAGGTTAAGCAAAAACTACTGAACAGATTTTGATGAAACTTGGTGAAAAGACAGAATGTGACTCAGTGAGAGACTCGCTAAATTCTTGTGGGGACCCACTATGCAGTCAAAGATCAGAAGACGGATCCAGGACCTGTTCGACCTTAGCTAAGCTCTGAGCTCTCATGAGAGTCCTTCTAGCTCTCTTAATTTTCTTTCTTAGTGTCTGTGGACAAACTTTCCAACCCATTCTATACTGTGGTACAACAGATGACACTTTCCTAAAGTGTAGTCAGGATTAAATATAGCTTGGTTCTCAGTTGTAACCTTAATTGTATGTACATAATCTTCTTTCTCCATTACACTGTTATGTAAACATCCCCAAGAGCTGCAAAGGTAACTGTGCCTTTGTGTACAGTTTTTACAACTTGAGAGACATCACAGGCAGTCTTGGGCAAGGTTTCTTTAACTACACAATCAATTTTTTTTATACTAAACCCACATTTAGAAAGGAAAACTTGAATGGTGTTGTTGCTGAACAGATTAATTCAAATGCACCCAGACTTGGAAGAGCAGCTAAATGTTAAGCAACTATTTCAACGTCTCTGCACCTTCACATTTGTGACACTTTCTTAAACATCCAACGACTAAACCTGGAGATTCTGCATCAGAATTGTACTGCATATGATACATACCTTAATTCCTTAGAATAACATACAAAGACATAGAGTACGAACCCATGGAAGAAAGACTCCCTCCTCAAAGACTTGTTTAGTTTCTTTAACATATCTCTCCTCTTAGATTTGCTTCCCAATTCTTCTCGTTCTCTAACGCCATCATAATTTGGTGACCAGCCCTTAGGTTGAAACTGCACCTCTGTTTCTCGGCAGCAGCATCCTGATGGCACAGCAGAGGTTTTAAACAGTACACCCCCATTTACTGCTTCTGATAAGCTTTTTCAACAATAAAGGGTTGTGACCTCACAGTACAAAGATGGGTGGTGAACGTGAACTTCTTCCTTATTAGGCATTCTCAGGATTTCTTAAGCATAGGACACACATCACTTGATTTAACTAAATCCAAGTTTGCTTTCAAAACAAAGGAAGCCTTCTATGAGACACAGAGACAAAACATTAAATATTGAAGAACAGAAATGTCAAGTCTATACTGTTATAATTAAACCAAGGCTGCCTGCAGTACCCATTCAACAAGCGGACGGACACGCAGACAGGAGACACAAAGAACAAACAAGGACACCCTGGCCCCCTCCTTTTCCCCAGGAAACACCCAGAGCTTGCCTGCATGCCCACCTACCACTTGTCCTCACAGAAATAACAGTTCCAGAAATGTACGTATCAGTAACTGGCATAGCCTTTTGTTTGAGCTTTGGTACACGAAACGCACAACCAATCTTACACAAATGCAGATGACATCAGAAGATATTTCTGGTTGGCTGGTTGATTGTTTTGTTGTTGATGTTGTCTGTTTGTTTGCTTATTTTTGTCATCCTGTCATAGCTCCAACACTGGCAATTCACAGGCAGCCATCAATACCAGATTACCATTGGGCAACCAAACAAAAGGAGACGGTGCAGCACAGACGGCGAGTTGCTTCAGTGGTGTTCAGAACCCATTCTGATTCAACATATGAAAGACGCCGCCTACTAAGCCACCTTTTGATGAAAGTAACTACTTTGTCACGAAACCACAGACATGTACATGGACAGGAAATCAAAACCGAGGTCATGGCAACAGCAGGGCATGGACAGCGCAGAATGCAATATTTCATTCATGATGCTAAATGAGGGTTATGATGATGAAGGAGCTGCCATGGAGTTCTGTTCTATCAATGAAAAGACAGACAGATCAACTGCTCACACACACAATAAACAAGCAGACTGTAAACCATGTTTCTGTTTGTAAACCGGGCGCAGAGTCAGGATTAGAAAAACAAAAAAAAGCCATTGCACTTACCAGGGATCTTGAGGCTGAGTTCACATTCACTGCCAACATGGCTGACATCAGCAGCAGCCCTCTGGCGAGTGATTCTCTCGGTGATCTTAGCAGAAGGCTCTCCTCCTACTTGCACTGTGAAAGGGCTTCCTGAAAAATAATGAAACATCCTCTGTTTTAGTTCTGACGGAACACTGCAGTCCTTTTCATTATGTTTGGTAAAGAATGAAAGCATCTGTAGGCTGACACAGTGGTCAAGTTGAAATAGCTCTTCTGTTGTATATGCATGTACACATAGAGTACATATAAATAAATACATGTGCACGCACACGCACACACACACACACACACACACACACACACACACACACCACAGAGAGAGAGAGAGAGAGAGAGAGAGAGAGAGAGAGAGAGAGAGAGAGAGAGAAGAGAGAGAGAGAGAGAGAAAAACAGGATTCTACTGAGAGAAAAAAAAACAGGATTCTACCCACTGAAGCATGCTTTCAAATGACTGATTTCAAAGAAAACTGAGATGTGGTCCTCCAGTTAAAGCTCACTGTGAAGTATTTCATTTTAGTAAGAAAACACAACACAGATTATAGATGACATTAAGCATAGTTCTTCAAAACTCAAAGCACTCGACATGATAACATCCTTGCAGTGTGCAATCGAATCACACTTGTAGTATCTTTTTTTGATCCTCAATCTAATGATGTTCAAACAATCACAATGCAGATAAGCACATGACACACCTGCACACACACACACACATACACATACTCACCTTTCCCAAAGATGTTATACTAACACACACACACACACACACACACACACACACACACACACACACACACACACACACAAATTTACACACAAAATGACTCTTGCACATATGCACACCCAGAGACTCCAAGCAATGGAAGCAGCCCCAAACACCCATTCCCCCAAGCACGGCCCACGATTTACCTGGGACAGGCTGATCAGCAAACTTCAGGTTCAGGACATAGGTGCCAGGCTCAGTGGGGGTGTAGGTGACGCGACAGGTTCCGTCGGGCATGTCGTGGCACTCAATGTCGGCCTTGCTGGGCCCTTCAATCGACATGCTCATGTTGCCGTAACCTGCACAGTGAAGGCAGTAACGCAATCGTCACAACAATGTCCAACAGTAACATGCAAAGAACAGAATCTGATCAGCATAAGGAAACAAGTTAAAAACGATATCATGGGAATCTGATCAACATAAAAAAATTTTTAAAAAATTAAATAAATACTAAGGACCACAAAATATGACCAGCAGATTTCAAGATATTCATACCCTGCTGTATCTGGGCCATTTGAATCATTCACATTTCAATCATTCACATTTCAATCATTCACATTTCAATCATTCACATTTCAATCATTCACATTTCAATCATTCACATTTCAATCATTCACATTTCAATCATTCACATTTCTATCGATTTTCTTATTTGTTTGTTTTCTTTTTCTTTTCATTTTTTTCTCTACTAATATTTTCCAATGTTCTCTCAGTAACATGAATCCCCATCTACTCGTTCTAACTGTCCCAAACAAAGCCGCACTCGTACTCAAGCTGTTGGTATCCCTGCACCAGAAGTCGATGTGCAGCTCTTAAGATCAGGCTGGCTACAACACAAGACACTGAACGTCTGCCAAGTCATGCAGATGGGTGCAGTTATGCGTGTTCTGATCTGACAATTTTGCTGATTAAAAGACTGCTGGGGTCATTTAGGAACGTCAGCTCACAACATCAGAAGAGCGGCACTGTCAAAAATCTGATCACTCTGAGTGTATTTATGTTGCTGGTCTACAAAATCCATTCCTCCAAGAATCTGCTGGCACAGGTAAGACTTTGACAGGAAGTCACCACAGGTTTAGTTGTAGAGGAAGAATTGAAACTGAAGTGACTTCAAGAGCAGGGCCAAAGGGACGCTGCCTCTTTTCTTCCCTTTTTTCTTCTTTTTTTTTTCAAATAATGACAGATACCCTTGACGGAGGAGATGATGAGTATTAATCTGGTTTAAGGCAACAAGACTGGGCTACAGTCTGTAAACTTCCTTCCATAGTGCATCAACTCTGATGCCTGCAGTGCTGATATGTATCGATCAATGGATAAGACTGGTCTTTATCCCTGTTTTCCCATTAGCTCAGAGAACACTGAACAACTGTGGGTTTTTTCTCGTGGCCTTACAGCTACAGTCTGTGACTCTGACCTGAGTGATATGGTGGCTACTTTAAAAAAAACCTCACAAAGATAATCATTATACACAATACATACATCAAGCATGTCAAACATATGCACAAACATACTTTACACATGTACACGTACATTTAATCATGTACACACACATACACACACATGCGCACACATACTCACACTCACACAAACACACATACATACATGCGCATGCGCACACACGCACGCTCGCACACATGCACATACTCATGTGCGCGCACGCATGCACGCACGACGCACGCATGCACACACACACACACTCAGATATTTGCACTTACCAGCCTCTCTGGTGTCAACGAAGAATTCATTGACCTCATTGGCCATGCCCTCTTTAATGCCCTTTCCGGTCACCTTGACCTTGCTGGCATTGCCGAGCTCACTCTCACCCACCATGACCTTGAAGGGGCTGTTGGGGATGTGCTTGCCGTTGCGGAACACACTCACCAGATGCTCACCTTTTTCGCACGGCGTAAAGGTCATACCTGCATCACAGCATTAAAGGCATCCTGTAGACGCAATGTCCACTCTAAATCAATAATCAAACAGGAGGAAAGGGAAAGAAAAACAGAAACGATAAGGTTAAGGGGTTAGAAAATGCAGAAAGAGAAAAGGGTGAGGTAGAGTGTGTGAGAGGGGTCGGAGATAGGGAAGGTGGGGAGAGAGACATAAAAAAGTCAGATCATGGAAAAATGACAACAGAGAGTCTAAAAGAAAACACTGCAAAATGCAATCGTATCATGACGTAAACAATGATTCAATTACCGATTGATGCTAAAAAATCTTTCCATTGCTGTTTCACTTCCCAGAATCGAATGAGGACCGTTCTATAAACAGCTACAAAACAGACTTCTTTGGCACACCAGCAACAGACAGAACACACACAGGTAGGACGATAATCTGAATAGTCTAAAGGCTTCCACAAGAAGAGTAATGGCTAGAAACTGCACACCCTGTCAAGAATCCAACGGTGTATCAGGCAATCTTTCTTATCTTCTTTCTCTGGAGCAGTCTATTCAACAGGGCTGCCACTGTGAAAGTTCATGGAAAGTCGGCAACAGGAAAGCAGCAGCCACTAATATTCTCTTGATTCCCATTCCTCCAGACACATTTGTTCTACAAATATACCAAGACCAAACACATCCAGATGTGCTGGTCGCAACACAACCTGAGGCTTTCAAAGGGCATTACAAATGTACATTACACAACGAAATAGGCAGTGGATGAACAGGACAACACAGTAGCGGACCTCAAGGTATGTCTGCATCCCCATTCCACCCCGACTAATCTCTTCTGAACATCCTTAGAGCTACCTTGGCCTTTTTGCTTGCCCGCACCAACATGGTGCGCTCTGTGACCCAGACACTTACAAACAACTGCTGGAGAGAAGGGTTGGCATGAAGTTGAAAATGCCTGCAGACTCTGCTATCACCCGTCTTATCTCTTCTGGAAGGCGAATGCCTGTAGGTGGATAGTGTGGGAGAGGAGGCATCATTTTTCTTTTCTTAAAGAGGTGGAGGGAGAGTGACAGTGACACTTAAAAAGGTAGAGTTTTGGGTAAAGTAAACACAGAAGAGATTAATGATGGCTAAAAAATGGATTTGAAAGAAAGGAAGAGTATTTGAAATGGCCTTTTTTCTTTCCTCTTAAATTGAGAATATTGGGAACAAAAAAAATGTTATACTCAGGCACATACGAACATGACTGCTCTTTGTGCTTGCACACACACACACACGCATGCACGCACGCACGCACACATACAAACACACATAAACACAAACATGCATACACATACATACACACTCTCTCTCTCTCTCTCCCCTCCCACTCACTCTATATCTATCTATCTGTCTACCTATCTATCTATATCTATCTATCTGTCTACCTATCTATCTATATCTATCTATCTGTCTACCTATCTATCTATATCTATCTATCTGTCTACCTATCTATCTATATCTATCTGTCTACCTATCTATCTATATCTATCTATCTGTCTACCTATCTATCTATATCTATCTGTCTACCTATCTATCTATATCTATCTATCTGTCTACCTATCTATCTATATCTATCTATCTGTCTACCTATCTATCTATATCTATCTATCTGTCTACCTATCTATCTATATCTATCTATATATTTCCTAGCTCTCCTCCTCTTCCTCCTCCTCCCTTCATCTCCCCTTTCCCCTTTTCTTCTCCCCTCCAACTCCTCCCCCTTCTTCTTGTTCTTTGCTATCAGACCAGCCAGACCAACAAGGCATCAACTCCTGTTACCAAAGCTGTCATTTCACAGCAGGCTTCCTGGGGGTCAGTGAACCAGAATGTGTTTTCTGGGGGAAAGGATGGCCTTGGTAGATTTGTTATCTGTTTCACATAAGATACCCATGATACACAATGGGTGCTTCAGAACAGGGGTTCAGCCAGTACAACTTAACCTACTGCTACAACACATTCAACAGATTTAATAAGAGATGGTACAGCATGTCACTTTTACCGTGTTGCTGTACTGTATGTTTATTCCATGTACTAATGATTAAAGATTTTCTTTAAAAACCAAGACAATGGTATCCTGGGAAGTGAGTAAAAAAGCAGTTTGGCTGATATTAAAAAAAACAGCACGATCTGTCTGTACAGAAAAATTAACCATTTTGTTTAGGTAAAGCACAACCATGTGTCAAAGAGCGCTGATGATCGGAGGTCTAGAAATGGTGAGCTCTATGACTGCACTTCAATCGACTTCACTATATTTCAACAAGTAATTACTATTCCAGCAGGAAAGTGCATAATGGCAGAAGGATCTTGACAGGGAATACCTGCACAAAGTGAAGACTCACTTCTCGGCAAAGCAACACCAGTTGTTGAATTAGTCCTCAAATTTCCATTAGCGTAAATTTCTCTATTTGCTGTAAGATCTTGGGAGCAGTCCCAGGATTTCATGAAGCAGACACTCTGATGCGCCATCATTTAATGCTTTCTACTGGTTAATTAACATGTGAATGGTCATTTAACTGACCTTAAGCTATTTCAGGACATAATTTCCAAAGAATGTAATAATCTGCTACTTTTAACTGGGCAAAATACAAATGGATACGCAGAACATAGTGTAAAGTAACAAATAAATCACATAACACAGACAGGCAAATCTTTGGCAAATTTTTTTTCTTCTTCAGATGACGCAAACAGCCAACAAAAAATGCACTAAGTGATATTCTCTAGCTGGCAGTAGGCATGAGAATCATGTTCCCAAGCTGCAAGTTGACTGAGCGGTTCATTGTGCTGGCATGGGATTTTAAGTGGAAACGCCTGGGCTGGGGCCCCCTGCGGAGCGGACAGCCACCTATAACCCTGGCAGCTTTGAATGAGCAAACAGCGACACTGTGGGCACATTCACTGTCTACTCAACGCCATGCTGTCTGCTCCATATAGACAAACGCTCTAGACAGTCCCTCTGCATCTCACACAGTGAACATACGACAAACAATTAAGATGTCAAGCAGCAAGACAAGACAGATGCTTCTGTTATCAAAAAAACACAAGACTGTCTGACACAGACATGCATACAATTACAAAATTACAAACTTTTGAGACATCTTAATGCGCTTCCTTGCCAAATTTTCTTGACAAACTAAAAATATAAAAAACAGAAAAAAAAGAACAAGAAGTCAACTCAGGAATGACCAGCTGGCAGTCATGGACTTGGATGTTGTGTTCCTTTGCAAAGGTCACAGTGACCTTGGCTTTGTGGACATTGGTGCTACCAAGAAGGAAAAGTGTCTTGCAGGACACAACAGGCCAGTACTTCTGAACTATTCACAAAGATTTTTTTTTGTCCCGTCATACTTCACAGTGCTACTTTCTTTCAATAATTTAAGTGATATGAGACATTAAAAAAAAACAGTTGCATTCACACTGTTTCTTTCTTTCAACAACTGGATATGCAGGAATGTGGAGGAGACGTACATCATTTCGACAGCAGAAAAGACAGCAATGGCACATAAAATCTCTCGTTCTTAAAAACAGATATGTCTTCAAACGTACAAAAGTATTTACCTTCAAACATTAAACAAAAGACAATGTCTGCCTAAGAAAAATACTGTTAACATTTTGATTATAAACACATTAAGGATAACTTGGATGGAAAACAAACCTACAACACTATCTCTCACAGACAACTGAAGCCTATTGTTCTCACACTAACTTTACATTTCTCTTTCTTATGTTCTGCACACTATCAGCAACACAAGAAGTCTCCCCCCTCCACATCCCTTCCCTCTAAAACTGATCTGAATTGGAGAAAAAAAACAACAACAAAACCCAGCACAAGTGGTGTGTGGAATCTGACAGCCAGCCAGCTTTAATCAAAGTGGTATTCTTTGGCATCTAGCTGTGGGTCCCACACATCCAATGACCCTGATGTGACCTCGGAGTCGGCTGGGCAATAAACATGACTCAACTACAGAGAGCTCCCCTCTTTATTGTCCCTAAACCCTCCCATGCCAGCCCCTTGGAAACATCAAGGAATGGGAATCAGAAATGGAGATACATCGGAAATACTATGCAAAAGATGCGAATGTGGGGGGGGCCGATAGCTCAGTTGGTAGAGCGCCGGACTCGTGATCCTGGGGTTGCGGGTTCGAATTTCGGTCTAGGGGGATTTTTCCCTCGGAGTTAACATTGGTTCTGACTCCATCCCCCTATAGTCGTTCGGATGGGACTATAAACCGAGGTCTAGTCTGTGTCACATGCACTAAAGACCATACACGGACTCTAAAGATCCCGATGCTCATGTCCTAAGACGGGTGAGTACCGGCTACACGAAAATACACAATGCATGCAACCTGTGTGCCAGAATAGTCTACTTGAAGACTGTGGGCACGGGGCAGGTTAAACATCCCCATCTGAAAGAAGAAGAATGTGGGACTTCTATAGCATACAACATGAATTACAAGGCTGTTTATCAGCAAATTATTTATCAGCAATTATAAGCGGGAAGACATACAAAACATCCATGCTTCACTCCATCATTTCTTTAAATAATGGAAAATGCAACTGTCATTAAGGAAATGATTTGAAAGCCTTTTAATTTTTCTTTCAGATACAGTAACTAGAAAAAAGAAAAAAAAATTAGAAAAAAACTGCTGACATAAAAACAGGGAAGTTTTCATTCTACTGTCGAAGATGTGTTGATGTAAGAGATGAAGAAACAGGTCAGCATTTGTGACACCATCACACACACACACACACACACTCACACACACACACACACACACACACACACACACACATTTTTCCTCCTTCTATACCTGAAAGCATTGTGCAGAGAATTAAAAAAACAACAAAAAAAAGACACATTTCAACATGACCTGTGCTGAACTTGGTGTTCCTATCTTACTTTAACATCAGTTTTAGTATGTACATTTTTGTTCATTCATTAGGAATACTAAAACACAACATGCCATAGGTAAACACTCACAAAAAAATATCACAACACAAAACACAAACAAAACGCATCACCCCACAATACACCACAGTTTCCAGACTAAGAGGCCATTTCTTTTTTTTTTTGGCAACATTCTGACCAGGGCAATTTAAATCCCAAGTGCCACCTGCATGGTTCAGTGAGTTCTGGCAACCAATTATACTGGCCAAATTGCACGAATGAGCTGCAATCACGATCAAGGTGTGTGTCAACACCCCCAACCCCCCATCCCCCCCATCATTGATTATCCCATGAACATATCAATCCAGCACGCATACCATGGCAGTTCCGGCTCTAAATGCTCAGCTATGGTCACATTTATATTTCCTGTATGAAACCGGAAACTGCTATTTTTCAACGCCTTCTTCCCTGCGCTGAACTCTGAAGCGATCTGAAGCGATCAAAGCTAAGTGAATTTTCGTTGTTTTATTCGTTTATGTCTCACCTGAAGAAGACCTAAGAGGTCGAAACGCGTTGTGTTTTGTCTTGTGACACAGCAGAGGTTTTAAACAGTACACCCCCATTTACTGCTTCTGATAAGCTTTTTCAAGAACCTTCTCTGACAGATTTATTTTGCATGCAGTTACATTATTTTATTATTTATGCAAAACATTGATTTTTTTTCCCCGTGAAAATTAAGGGATGCCCCCTAATTCCAAAGTGCCTTCTAGTCCAGAAATTACGACGACTCCCCAACAACGTCCCACACATGAACTGACCCAAGTGTCCATTGGCCAGGCGTTTCAGCAGACAGGGCTCCTCACGGCCGGAAGGACTGCGCACAGTGGCGGTGAGATCAGAGATGTCCGTCTCCCTCACCTTGAGGGAGACCTCACTGCTGGTGCCCACAGAAAACTGGGCACGCTTGCGGGGCTCCCCTGTCCTTGCTGCCAACACCAGGACAGAAAATGGATGGTCAGGGCCTCACACAGCATGCCAAAATGTGGACTGTACATCACTGAGAACATCAATTACAATGAAGACAATATGCAAAATCAAAACAATGACTGAGTATGAACATGTACTGGATTTACAGCAAGGAGACTGCATAGATTTGATTGTTTTAGTCAGAGATAAGGCAAGGTAATGTAATGTTGCTTATAGCCCAGCCGACCGCAAAGGGCCACATCAGGGCTGTTTAGTCAGAGGTACCGCGACTGCTGTCAGAGGAGAAACAAAACTTCCGGTGTTTTGGCTTTACTTTGGTGGATGGGAAAAGTGAAGTTAAAAGGTTAAAGCTTACAGTACCTAATCTGATGGTCATTGGGGAAGTTAACTGTAAACGGTCTACCATGTCTAGAGCGAGAAATTATGGAAGGCAGAGCATAGCTCTCTCCATCCACAACACTGACATTCCCTGAAGGGATTCCGCATCTCTTTCACTGTTGGCTGTAGACAGAGTGGGTAATCCAACTGCACAAGTGGTCAAACTAACAGCCATCACCTCCACAGCCATATTCTCCTATCATCTGACTGTGGGCCTCTTGTAAGTGTAAACTACTTTCTTTTTAAATGTCCTTACTTTTTAAGATTCAGCCCAGGTATGTTAATTAACCTTATCATTGCGAGAGTTTATATCAAATCTCTTAGAAAAGAAATGCACGAGACCGATAAAATGTTTTGGGAAATACGTCTTCTAACTGTTGCTCTTCTGAAGAAAGCGACAACTATCCCATCATTTACTGGAACATGTCCCGCACAAAATGACGTCTGCAAATGTAGAAAGTGTAACACTGCCATTTCTGATCACTCACGCGCAATCTTGGCAGTGAACGGGGAGCCAGCAATGTCCTTGTCGGCAAACTTGACGGTGATGGCGTATTCGCCGGGGGCCGTGGGCAGGTAGGACACGGTGCAGGTGCCATCCTGGTTGTCCACACACTTGATCTCTGTCTTGGAGGGCCCCTCCACTGCCAGTGACAGGCCACCTGCGGCACACAATCAGCAGGCTGTAGCAGCTATTCTGTGGCACTGGCCTTCGTGCATGCAGGCAAGGGGAAGCAATTGTGGCCATAATGCATGCCAGAAAAAAGACCAAAAACCCCCCCAACAAACACACAGAATGTCAGAATGACATCATGCAAATGCAGCTAATCATAATATTCTTTCATATTCGAGTGAAAAGAACATCAATCAATTAATCAATATAGTGTACAGTTAGCTTAGAAAACCAAACAGGAGCAAAGCGAAATCATTCAGTCAAGACAGATCACTAAAGAAGAAGCCACAATAATATTTCAGCCAAGTCAATGAACATGTTCAGAGGAAAGGAAAAAAAACATGGGTTTAATTTTCAACTGCCATGCAATTTTATGCCACGAAAGAATCAGTGCACTCAGTTCAGAGACAAAACAACCTACATATTCTGATTTCAAGTACAGGTGGGAGTAAGTTGCCTAGATGATTAACATGACAAAAGAACTGCTGATAACCACTGCAACTACTGACAGACGTTATGCTAGTCTTATACTCGGTCAAACCATCTTGCACTTTCCAGACAGTTTGGTAACAGAAATGGCAGCTGAGTGGTCAGAACATTTAACTCTTAATGAAAGGGTTACAGGTTTGAGCCCCTGCAGCCCCTGACCGGTGATGTGTGGAGTGTTGTTGTTTTTTTTTGTTATCTCCATGGCTGGTATCTGCGCAGGCGTTTTACTGAGTGATCCCCCTTCAATATTATGCACACAGATGTTCACATACACATATTGCAGTTCTGTTATCTACATCAGCATTGCATGGGTTTGGGAAATGTTGAAATACTCAGCATGAACTGGCACACATGGAGAGATGTGCCATCAAGTATTATAGTGAAGTAAAACATGCCCTCAGAAGAGGCAGTATCTGTACTCTCTATGGAGTCATTCCAACACTGAATCTAACACAACCTCTCTTCACTCTCTTACCCACCCCTACCCCTGTCCTCCACGACACTTTTGGTTTTGCTTGTTTGGTAGAGTGTGGTGCATTGCAGGCCCGGGCATGGCACCAGGCTGTGTCCAGGACTGCGTCAGAGTTTTAGTTACATGGAGCTTGAAACATGTGCAGCCTGCCAGTGGCCATATTTCTTACAGCAGAAGGTAGTTGTCTGTCCCTGGCTCTATTTTGTTTTGTTGCTCTTTTTGTTTTTTTCTGTCCTTTTTTTTCCTTTTTTTTTGCTCCTTGACGAAGTGAGGAGTAATCTTCAACAAGTCAAAGGTGTTCACCAGGAGGAAGAAGAATTTGGAGAATTTCCCTTGTCAACTAAAATGTGGCAAGGAACACTCGGACAAGAACACCACACTAATTCAGTTGTTAGTCACAGAACCCTGTCAACCTGTTGATCATGAGATAACATGATGGTGAAAATGTTTTGCAAGTCAGTTTCAAAACAGAGTGACTGAGGGCGGAAAATGAAGCAAAATTTCCAAAGAGACGGGGTTAATTACCGCCAAGGACACAGACGAACATTGCACAGGACAAGACACTGTGTCTTGTAGACAAATGTCTTGTCCTGTGCGATGTTTGTCTGTGTCCTTGGCGGTAACTAGCCCCCTCTCTTTCGAAATTTTGCATGTCAGGTTTTTTAGTTGTTTTTTTCAGAAGCCATCGTCCAGGGATTAGCTTTCGTTCGTTTGTCCACCTTGACATGCTTTGTTTTGTGGCTGTTCAGTCTCACCTGGTCCAGCCTGTTCACCTTGACATAATTTGTTTCGTGGCTGTTCAGTCTCACCTGGTCCAGCCTGTTTGGTGTTGATGGTGAAGTAGGCAGGTTCGTCCACAACACCATGACTCAGCCCAGGGCCGTAAGCCGTCACATAGCCGCTGTTCACCGCGTCCACGCGGAATATGAAAGGACTGCCTGCAACAGCACATCAGCGGTCTCCACATTAACATAATTAACATCATTAACTCTCACCAGTTTATTCCTTTGGGAATCAAAACAATTTCAATGATGACATTTTCCACTGCTCCTGAATATGTAGATTATATTCATATGAAACTGTATGACTGAAATAATACAATACGACAACACAAGAGGTGATTCTTATTGTGTCAGAACTGAAATCTAAGCTGAAAAATGTCATTTTACTGTGCTCATTATTTGTCATCAGTGTTGCCATCTCCAGAGTCACAAGCTTGGATTTTACTGGCATTTCATTGTCAACTATTCATTTAAATTTTCAAGATCAAATTCTTCTTTTCCCAGCTGTGCATGTGTATACAGATAAATTCTTAAGTTCAGAGCTATTTTATATAGAGTATTTCATACTGTAGCAGCTCAAAAAACAGTTCACCTAAAATGAACTGTATGGGATCACTGACATCATAAATTTCAGCTACAAAGCAATGAAGAAAATGTTTTTCATGATCTCAATAAAGAAAACATTTACTTCTTTTTTTTTTAATCTAATGAAAATATGAATATTAAAGATCTGCAAAACAATAAGTTACTCAGCTACACATTTTCTACTTGTTATTGGTTTTCTATGAAACTATATTCATTTCTCTTTAAAATGATGCATTACAATGTGCACTTCTTGCGTTGTGCTTGTGTTCCATTCATTCAACGATTAAGTAACCAATGTTAAATTTTGGTAAATTTCTAAAACATAGGAGTTTATAACTTATATATATGACCTCAAATCATCATAAGTCATGGCACTTGAAAAAAAAAATACAAGGATGTAAACTAACGAAACAAAATAAAAAAAATCAACAGGCAAATTTGTGCTGTCACTTCCAATCTCACATCATCAAATGCATACATACACAATGTTACAAACATACTTCCTTGACTGATCCTTCCTTGCACACAACTTTCAACTGTGTATTTACAGTACTGAACCTCAGACATGACATCTCTCTGTCTTTAAATGTCACACAGTGTTTCCAAGACATCTCTCTGATTCTATATAGTACCATGGGCCTCCCTATCAAGAAATTAGTGCCAAAACCTAGAAAAAAAATGTGCTGATTTCTCATTCTCATATCATTTAACAAAACATAGAGTCCAAATGGCTTTCCAGTCTTTTTTTTTTCAAATAATCATGACACGTTTATTTCAAATGACATTTTAAACAATTACACCTTATAAGCACTTGTTTTTACAAAGTTTTCAAGATTTCTTAAGTCTTGATCTATTCCTTCTCATAGCGAATTTCTTTCCACATAACTATGGTTATCAATCCTTTAAAAACATTTTGATCTTCGTCACAAAAAAAACAAATTTTCAATTAAAAAAGAAAAAAAAACTGGATAAACAATGCATGAATAGTCATTTCCAGTATCTGATGTGATTCAGAAACAGTTGGAACACAGCAACAAACACTCACACTTCACTTTCATCACCATCATTTTTCAATGAATACCACCTCCTTTCTTTGCATTTCTTTTTTATCCTTTTCAAGTCACAACACACTGCCCCTCTCCCTATGAATTAGTGAGAGCCTATGGTCTCATTTAGATGAAGTAAAGATATACGTATATGATGATAGTAATGATATAACTTAATAAGGACTCAAACAGATGACAGCCAGACTGACATTTATTTTGCCACAGATTCTATCACATTTGGCGATTTATCATTATTTTTCTTTACCGGTCTAGTACATCTTGTCCTATAATGACCGACAGCAATCACAACACTGTGTACTCCGTACATGCACATGAACAGAGTTTGGTGCATGCATTGCAACAGTCTTACCTTCTATACTCTGGTTGTTGTACATGATGTGAAGCTCATGCTGTCCAGTTTCTGTGGGCTGGTACCTCACCGTCACGGTGCCATCACCATTGTCTTCAATCTTCGGGTAGTCTTCTTTGCCCGAAGGTGTTCGCACCATAGCTGTGATGGACACAATTCACTTCTTTTCAGATATGAATTTACCGACCGTGTACGTGCAAGTGTGAATCTATGTGAATGTAGATGTGTGTGTGTGTGTGTGTGTGTGTGTGTGTGTGTGTGTGTGTGTGTGTGTGTGTGTGTGTGAGTGTGTGCATGCATGCATGCGCGCATGTGTGTGTGTGTGTGTGTGTGTGTGTGTGTGTGTGTGTGTGTGTGGTGTGTGTGTGTGTATGTGAGTGAGTGCGTGCGTGTGTGTGTGTGTGCGTGCATGCGCATGTGTGTGTGTG
The DNA here is from genome assembly GCA_018398815.1 of Conus ventricosus. Lineage (NCBI taxonomy): Eukaryota > Metazoa > Mollusca > Gastropoda > Neogastropoda > Conidae > Conus > Conus ventricosus. The sequence continues at coordinate 19,813,234 of CM031615.1, forward strand.
TGTGTGTGTGTGTGTGTGTGTGTGTGTGTGTGTGTGTGTGTGTGTGAGTGTGAGTGTATGTGTGTGCGCGCATGCGTGCATGTGTGCACATGCCTATACACATGCTTGCAAATATGTATGAGTGTACAAGCATATGCAAGTGTGTGTGGTGTGCAGGAGACAGAAAGAGAATGTGTACATATATGTATGTGCGTCCATTTGTACATGCCTGCATCTTTAAAACATATATGTCCATCCATCTGTGAATATGTGTATGAGCAAAGAGTTTTCTTTCTCCTTTATTTCCTTATTTGTGTGTGTGTGGGCGTCTCCTTTTCCATATTCTATCAATGACATTACTTCTGTGTTGCTCATTTCAGCTTGTTCATGTTAGCAGCCAGCCACAGTTCAAGCTCCAGCAGCCCCTATTAGGGAGCTGTCAGTGTCTGGTCATCAACAGAACACCCACCAGAGCACACAGAGCACTGCTGCTGACTCACTTTGGTGGAGTCCAGTGGCACCTGTCCTGGTCTAACAGAAGCAGGACACCACCTGCAAAGACTGTGCTGACAACAATACTTATTTTGTAAGTGTACAGTTCTTAATCAACATTGTCTTCTTGCAAACATCCAGCTTTGATTTTATGCTGGTGTATGAAAACAAAAACATGTCAATGCGAAAAAAAAAATACATGCTGGGGCAGATCTAATTATATCAGGGGGTGGTGTAGATCCAAGATTATTTTCATGAGGTCTAAACCCAAAACCACAAGTAAAGGGAGTGCGGAGGATATGTGGATATGCACCAAACTCGCAATGTACAGAATGCTTTCAGAAGTGAGTGAATATGAGCACTAACAATTGCCGTTTTTGTTTGAGGGGAAAGAACAGAAGGGAGTTAACCAGGATGAAGTTCCACAAGGCACTGTCTCTTCTAGCGGGTGGTCTGATGACAGACACCAGTTCACCCCTGTGAGCTGCGGGTGCTAACAGTGACAGGGTAAGTTCTTAAGTAGTTGTGTTATGTGGGTGACATAACAACAAAGCTGTTGTGACAGCCAGAAGTTTGGACACCAATTTGAAAAGAAAAACGAGAAAGACGACATTTCCCCTAACCAGAATTCGTTTCCACTCACCTGATACATAGTTGAAGACAGGTCCGACTTGGAAGCGAAAGTCGACGGTCTGGTAGGGAGCCCCGGCACCTGGAGCCCCGGCACGCAGGTTATCCACCATGTCAGGTGTGATCATGTCCTCAGTGGCGCCCACCTGGTCAGCAACATGCAGCCGCATTTAGTCTGTGACTAGGCAAAACCAGCTCTGCAGTTGTCTTTGATTTTTTGACAGAATGGAATATATTGGGCGGGAAAGAGGGGATGGGGAATCACATAAAATTACTCTCAACATGCTTATGGGACGCACAGTGTGTGCAAAATGATGTGAATATAGATTTGTGTCTTGTTCAAAGAATGAGTCCAAACAGGATAACTAGATGTTGATCCGAACCTAGGATCCCCTCACATCACCCAGCCTGTCCCCCTCCCTACCCCCCTCTCCTCCCTACCCCTGCCCATGAAAATGGCACGTTCAGAAAGCCCTAAAGATCATTAACACATCCTTGGACTATTACAAGGAACATGTCACATGGTTCTCAGATAGTTACAGAGTTCTTCCTTCATTTGGAGATACAAACAAACAAAAATCATGCCAGTGCATCTCGTCAAACATCAAACAACACAACTGTCCATGATACAGTATCAGAAACACGGAGAACAGCTTCAGTCACATGCAGGAAAAAGAATGTGGTCAGTTCTGCTGATTGTGCTAACTGTTTGGGTGTATTTTTCAACAAGTTGGAAAGGTGCTGTCACAGATGACTTTTTCTGCAACAACTAATGCCTCATAAACATCAAGCAGTAAAAATCTGCAGAGTTTGGCCCGAACTGTACGCTTAATGTATTCAGCGCAGAAACTGGGAGATGCAGCAGCTGAACTTATTGCTACATTTATCTAGATACCCACTCTGATCATACGTTCTTCCCATCTGGACGTTACAGTCTAATCTCCACACCACACTTCGAGCCAAGGCATGAAGAAGAGAGAAGCTCAAAGTGTCTGATGTTTTCATACGTCAAGAGAAAATCTTGTTTTTAATGACAAACTCTGAAGGTGAGGACCTCCTTTCTACAGTCTGAAACAGGCGAAGTCAGGCCACCGTTCGTTCTTTGGTCATAATCACCAACACCGTTCATGTTCTATAAAAGACAGGCCTGTTAACAACACCCTTATCCTGTTGAGCATGACTGAAAACTGAGAGCTGCCATGTCACGATTATTGTTTCTTTTTCTTATTCAACCAGCTGCCATGTACAGTAGCTAGCAGTTCAGGTTTGCAGACTGGCAGATTGTGGGTTAGATTCTCATCAAAGGCACCTGTGGATATTTCGGCCCTGGCTGGTTTCCAACAAGAAACGAGAGTGCTACAGGGTCAAGTAGGAAGACTGGAACCGGTGGGTAATCCACTTATTAAAGAACGCATCTCAGACAGTGTTCACTAGTTAAAAGACATTTCTCTGAAGTGTTCACTAATTAAAGGACACCTCTGAAAGTGTTCATTAATCAAAGGATGCTTCTCTGAAAGTGTTCACTAATTAAAGGACGCTTCTCTGACAGTGTTCACCAATTAAAAGGACACTTCTCTGACAGTGTCCACTAATTAAAGGACCCTTCTCTGACAGTTTTCACAGATTAAAGGACCCATCTCTGACCGTTTTCACCAATTAAAGGACCTTCTCTGACAGTTTTCACTAATTAAAGGACCTCTGACAGTTTTCACCAATTAAAGGACCCTTCTCTGACAGTTTTCACCAATTAAAGGACCTTTCTCTAACAGTTTTCGCCAATTAAAGGACCTTCTCTGGCAGTTTTCGCCAATTAAAGGACCCTTCTCTGACAGATTTCACCAATTAAAGGACCTTCTCTGACAGTGTTCACTAATCAAAGGACGCTTCTCTGACAGTGTTCACTAATTAAAGGACCTTCTCTGACAGTGTTCACTAATCAAAGGACGCCTCTCTGACAGTGTTCACTAATTAAAAGATGCTTTTCTGACAGTGTTCACTAATTAAAGGATGCTTCTCTGACAGTGTTCACTAATTAAAGGACGCTTCTCTGACAATGTTCACTAATTAAGGAACGCCTCTCTGACAGTGTTCAATAATTAAAGGACCTTCTCTGACAATGTTCACTAATCAAGGGACACCTCTCTGACAGTGTTCACTAATTAAAGGATGCTTCTCTGACAATGTTCACTAATTAAAGGATGCTTCTCTGACAATGTTCACTAATTAAGGGACACCTCTCTGACAGTGTTCACTAATTAAAGGACCTTCTCTGACAATGTTCACTAATCAAGGGACACCTCTCTGACAGTGTTCACTAATTAAAGGATGCTTCTCTGACAATGTTCACTAATTAAAGGATGCTTCTCTGACAATGTTCACTAATTAAGGGACACCTCTCTGACAGTGTTCACTAATTAAAGGATGCTTCTCTGACAATGTTCACTAATTAAGGGACACCTCTCTGACAGTGTTCACTAATTAAAGGATGCTTCTCTGACAATGTTCACTAATCAAGGGACACCTCTCTGACAGTTTTCACTAATCAAAGGACGCTTCTCTGACAATGTTCACTAATTAAGGGACGCTTCTCTGACAGTGTTCACTAATTAAAGGATGCTTCTCTGACAATGTTCACTAATTAAGGGACACCTCTCTGACAGTGTTCACTAATTAAAGGATGCTTCTCTGACAATGTTCACTAATTAAGGGACACCTCTCTGACAGTGTTCACTAATTAAAGGATGCTTCTCTGACAATGTTCACTAATTAAGGGACACCTCTCTGACAGTGTTCACTAATTAAAGGATGCTTCTCTGACAATGTTCACTAATTAAGGGACACCTCTCTGACAGTGTTCACTAATTAAAGGATGCTTCTCTGACAATGTTAACTAATCAAGGGACGCTTCTCTGACAGTGTTCACTAATCAAAGGACACTTTTCTGACAGTGTTCACTACTTTAAATACACTTATCTGACAGTGTTCATTAATTAAAGGACACATCTCTGACAGTGTTCCTTAATTAAAGGACACTTCTCTGACAGTTTGCTAATTAAAGGACGCTTCTCTGGCAGTGTTCACTACCTGAAGGACACTTCTCTGACAGTGTTGTTCCAATGCCTGACCAACAGAATATGTGTCTGTGTCTCTCACTGACACCAGGATGTATTATGAATGGGCATCACTTAAAGAAAAAGAAAAAGTAAGTCTCAAATTCTGTAACCCGTCATGCCCTGCTGACATGGTGCGCATGAAAGATGTGACAGAAATACACAAACCTTTTCACCCATTTACTTATTTTTCTCGACAAACTAACTGTTCCAAATTCAAGAAAAGTTAATGTGTACAAGTTTAATTCTGTATTATTCCCTATCCACTGCAGATGATTCTGTATGTTATTTGTATCCACTGCAGATGATTCTGTATGTTATTTGTATCCACTGCAGATGATTCTGTATGTTATTTGTATCCACTGCAGATGATTCTGTATGTTATTTGTGTCCACTGCAGATGATTCTGTATGTTATTTGTATCCACTGCAGATGATTCTGTATGTTATTTGTATCCACTGCAGATGATTCTGTATGTTATTTGTGGTGCAGAAAGCAGAAAGACTGTCAGTTTTTAAAAAGTTTTGGGACAGAAGAATGAAGAAGATAGCCACTTACCGGCTGTTGGACCAGGAAGTCGGTAGAGATCTCCTCAGAGCGAGCCTACAAGAACAGTGAAAGGGAAACACTCCATCAGGACCCTGCACATGCATTACAAAGGTCAACTGTATGAGCCAGTCATCTTGACGGACAACACTCTGTGTCTTGACGTTGGTGCCAAACACCATCAGCCAGGGGAAAGTGCTTTCGTATTGTAAAATCAGGGTTCATTCACGTATTGCGTCTTTTCATTGTGGAATGTCCTCACCTGCCTTATCTTGTAAATTCATCTTTCTTTGAAGAATATAGTTAGGAACTATCAAAGCATGTCTTAACATTCCCTATTTTGTAATATTTCTTAAACCTATCAACTCTGCTGTGCGAACTCACTGCAAAATACACTGGTCTTGTGTTCGTGTTTCAGGATCAATAACCACACACCAGAAAGTGAGTTCAACTGGTTGGACATTGACTCCGACCATATTCTTCAATTCTTCATTTCCACAGAACAAATGCTGACGATTTCTAAGCTGCTATCCTGATATCCATGGTGTAGTTGATTTATGAGTTTGTTTGCCTGCATATGAAAAATAATTCTTTACAACTGCACACGTCACTATCATTTTCTAGCTGTTGTTCTAATGTTGCCTGTCAGGAGCATTATATAGGAGCTAGTGTGTGTTTGCTTCAGTTTATTTTTGCCACATTTCAGTTTCCAAAATCCAGTCAGACATTTTATTGTTCCTTTGACCTGTCAATGTTGCATTTAGTCAGTTTTATTTTTAACAGCAAAGTTATAACCATATCAGCTACAGTCATTGGGTGTGAGTTTTCTTTTTTTTTTTTTTTTTTTTGTGCTTTTCTTTTTTCAGATGTCATAGCTTCCAGTTATTTTTCTTCTTTACTTTCTTACATACATGGCTCGGTAGTCGCTGAATTTGCCCCTGATGAAACTGACGTATTTCAAAGAATATTCTCCTTATCCCTCCTTCTTTTTTGGTTGTCATCACACTGCCCCTACCTCCTCTCTCATCATCACCATTTCAACAGAAACAGCAAGTTGTATGGACTGCTTCTTTTCAATGTAATGGTGATCTGGTAAGTCCATGTGATCTTACACTTCAACCCTGCATCTAACAATTATATCGACTGATTCATGATTCTCCTTCTTCTCCTGTGTTCCAGCCTTAGGGTCACCAAAGAAATAGCTGGTAAATCCTGAGTTCTGCTGATCAGAGAACTAACGATCTACCTGAACACTCAACTTTTATCATGACCATAATTGATAGTGCTCAACTTCTGTGCTCTCAATGACCAAAGCTATATGCTACAAGCATCTCCTGTTACATTTCCTAAGAACGCATCTCGTTTCTTTTCATGACTGAAAGGCAGGGAACAAATCACAATGAAAAGTGCCAGAAAGAACTACCAAAGAGATTACATGGTGGTAACGGAGGAACGTTGCCAATATCGTGCAGTCAAAGACAGTGGTAACAGAAAGGTAAGAGGGAAAACGAGGGGTAGCTGGAAGTACCTGGAGGTGACAACTGCAATCCAACAGCAAATCAAAGCAGTGTTTACCTTGCAAACGCTCGTAACACTTGAGACAGCTTAGTGATATACAGCAAGGACCATACAGCACTTTTCTTTTCAGCCTACATGAAAAAAAGTAGATTCACTCTTTGGCTTGTTTAAAGCCAAACAGTGAGCTGACTGCAAAAAAAAAAAAAAATTAAAGACTGTCATACAGCCTGGACTACTTAATGAGGTACATTCAATGAAGGGGTAGAGGTGGGGGCAATGCGTGTGTGTGCTTGGCCCCTTCATCAAGAAAAAGTGCTGTATGGTTTCACAGTGACAGCTGTCCACTGTACTAATTCACATCATTTATTAACTTATTGTAGCAACATAATCTAAGCCCTTGACTGCCCCATCCATTTTAAACGGAGCCGTTTTCTGGTATCTCAGGCGCCTTAATCAGTAAATTTCACAAGGCAGTTTTGTCAGCAAACTAAGAGGTGGAAGCATTCCGCAATACTTCAACAAGATCACTAATTGTTTTCACTTTACCAATAAGACATAGCTGCAGCATGGTTGGAACCTGTCGGTCATTGAGTATCACCACCAGCCATGTCTGCCTTAGTCGAGTGTTGGCTTCATGCCTATGGTTGTCTGTTTACTCTCTTTTGGTTTGCGCATGAAAAGTGGGCTGTGCTGACAGCTTTTAGGGCTGGACTACATCTATCTGTAGTTGTCTGAATGGTCAGTGAACGTTTGTAGAACTGGCTTAATAGGTAAAAACCCTCATTGGGGGCAAGCCACCAGCTTTTCTTTGCACTCACTGTAAAATAGTGATAACACCGTCATTTGCATTTTAGTTCTGTCTAAGTAACTTGAGGATTCTGTTTTTCATGTGGCAATAGACATTGTCACAGAAGAATTGAATCTAGAGTGTGCTTCTGCCCGGCATATACAAATGCCAATGGGCAACAATTCCCTGGCAGCCAAGAGGTTGATAACAAAAAAATTTTCCAAGCAGTTAAACACTCTTCTGAAATACAGGATCAAAATTTCTGTGTTAGACATAGAACTATCAGTGCCAATTTCAAGTTGCTCAATTCATATAATTATCTCTTCCACAGTACATTTCTGACAACGAGCATTGTACAGCAACACAGCTGACATACAGAATAATTCTGAACATAGTTCTACACTCTCCACAGTTCTCCAGTCAAGCAGTCAAGTAAGAACTATTAACTAAAGCAACAAAATACAACCTGGTAACTATTACTTTCATGAGATATTCAACTCATCCAGCACTGCTAGCAAGTGTGGAACTGTATTGTCTTTTGTTTTTGCATTCAAGTAACTCCCATTTTCACTCATTTCCACAAGTCTTTGTCACACAACTTGTCCTCCACTATCCCTCGCCCCGACCCATGCTTCCCTCACATCCACCTCCCTCCCTCCCATTTGGGATGCCGTAGTCAAACAGGTGTGGAAGAGGTGAGACGAAGTGGGAAGGGGGTGGGGGCAAATTATTCTGTGGTTATAAACCAAACCACTACAGGCAAACACAGAAACAGAAAAACACAAAAGATGACAACAACACTGAACAACAGACTGTCTACAAAGCAACATAAGACTACCCAACACAAAACAATGATGGTAAATAAAAAATCTAGTAACAAAACTCTTTATTCCAACCAAACCGTCTACATTTTAGGACTGTAACGGCTAATGCTAGCTACTCCATCTATGAAAGTTTGAAACAGCTGTTTAGTGATGCAAAACTAAGAGCTTTTTTTCTCCTTCCTATGCCATACTGTTTACGAACTGTTCTTTCATCCACACCACTGAGCAAAAAAGGCAGTAACTGAAACAACAGCTGATAACACAAAAGCTGAGTGTGAAACCTCTCAATAATGACATCCAGAAATTTCTTCTTTTTTTTTTTCTTAGAGGGTTTTTAAATCGTGAAGTTATTAGAAGTTAATAGAGGCTGAAAAGTGCTAAATATTCCACATCAGCAAATCCTAAGAAAGGAGCTTTAACAAGGAAGGACTTTTTTTTGGAGAGATTTCACTGCATAGTAAGATGCATTAACAGCAAGCAAATATAAATACAGAAGCTTACACAGTCAGGAGAAACAACGTCTGGAGTAGACAAAAAAACATGGAAACAAACATGGCATGCAATAAGCATACATCATTCAAGACATTTTTACATCAAACCAAGTATGGAAAGCTGCAAAAAGCTAAAAGATCTGCCATCCAACAGAGCATTCTCTCCTTTTCTAATATGTTAAGGATCCAAGGAACATGCTTTGCACAAGGACAAGTCTCACTGTTTGAGTCAGTACTTTGCTCAGATGCAATATCCAGCATGCCAGTGTCACCATAAAATGAAGCAGAATGCCATCATAACTGCCAACCTTCAGGAGTCCAAGATAGAAAGCCAGGAAATCAACTGTGAAGTTTGCTTTAAAACGGAACACATTACACACTTTATCAGTATACCTCATCAGGAGAAAAAGAAGATACGTTCCACTACTATTGTTGTCAACAATTGAGGAATACCATTCCAACTGTGGCAACATTTCATCAGTCTTTTACAAAAAAGTCAGATTTGGCAAACTTTTGAAATTCAGGATTTCTTCCACCAGTTCCAAGAATTCAGGCATGATTTTCAGAACAGGGAAAAAAAAGAACAATTCTTCAAGCGTCGGCAGTTATGCTGATGAAAACAAAGACCAAGTGCCAAAACAGGAACAGAATTTTAAAAAGAAGAATTACGAACATGCAAACTGCCCCCATGTTGTGTTCTTCTGTAACAGCATGGAAAGAAAGGAAGAGAGTACAGGACACAGTCTACCTGTCCTACCTGAATAGTGTACTCTCCTTCAGGCACCAGGTTGCCACCAAACTTGATCTCAATCGTGTAGTCACCGGGGAACTGGGGGGTGAAGGAGATGCTGAAGGTGCCGTCATCCTTGTCGATGATGTCGATGTCGATCTCACTGCCGTTGGGTTGTCGGATGCGGCAGGTCACCTTGCCGTTGCCAGCTTCGGCAGCATCGACGGTGATGACGGTTTCTTTGTTGATGGGGACCATCCTATCCGCTCCCTCTGTGGATTTGGAGACATGAGTGTTTGAGGTTTGTTGTAATGCAGGAGTATGTTCACAATTATATAATAATCTGTTTATATCAGGATTTTTTTTGTTTAATGCCAGAATTTGTGCGTGTGTGGTCACATACGGTATTACACACACGTACACTTTCAAGAGAACTACACAGTCTCTCTCTTTCCCTCTTTCTTTCTTTCTCTCTCTAACACACACACACACTCACACATGCGCTCATCTTCACATACAGATACACACATACGCATGCATACACACACACACACACACACGCACGCACATAGTTTAAAGCATCAAATAGCAGTCAACTGCTTGAATTCTATAATAAAACAAAAAAAAGGCTATTCTCAGCAACAGAAGTTTTCACACGCACAAATTCACTCACCTGTGATCTTACACTTTGAGGCATCACCAACGGGCGTGGCCTTGACAGGGAAGGGAACGCCAGGCACATCCTGTCCTGCATACTTGACGACGACGTTGTAGACGCCCAGATCCTCAGGTGTGTAGCTGACATCATAGGTGCCATCCATGTTGTCTCTGATGGCGGGACGGATGAAGGTGCCATCTGGACGCTGATGGCAATACAATACCATTGTCAGTGGGACGACCTCTTTCGGGGTCACAGTCCAATGTCAGAAGGATGATCTCTTTTTGGGTCGCAGTCCATTGTCAGTATGATGACCTCTTTCTGGGTCACAGTCCATTGTCAGTGTGATGACCTTTCTGGGTCAGTCCATTGTCAGTGGGATGACCTCTTTCATCACAGTCCACTGTCAGTGAGATGACCTCTTTCAGGGTCACAGTCCATTGTCAGTGAGATGACCTCTTTCTGGGTCACAGTCCATTGTCAGTGTGATGACCTTTCTGGGTCAGTCCATTGTCAGTGGGATGACCTCTTTCATCACAGTCCACTGTCAGTATGATGACCTCTTTCTGGGTCACAGTCCATTGTCAGTGTGATGACCTCTTTCTGGGTCACAGTCCATTGTCAGTGTGATGACCTTTCTAGGTCAGTCCATTGTCAGTGGGATGACCTCTTTCATCACAGTCCATTGTCAGTGTGATGACTTCTTTCAGGGTCACAGTCCATTGTCAGTATGATGACCTCTTTCTGGGTCACAGTCCACTGTCAGTGAGATGACCTCATTCTGGGTCACAGTCCACTATCAGTGTGATGACCTCTTTCATCACAGTCCACTGTCAGTATGATGACCTCTTTCTGGGTCACAGTCCATTGTGAGTGAGATGACCTCTTTCAGGGTCACAGTCCACTGTCAGTGTGATGACCTCTTTCATCACAGTCCATTGTCAGTGGGATGACCTCTTTCAGGGTCACAGTCCATTGTCAGTGTGATGACCTCTTTCTGGGTCACAGTCCACTGTCAGTGAAATGACCTCTTTCATCACAGTCCACTGTCAGTATGATGACTTCTTTCTGGGTCACAATCCATTGTCAGTGAGATGACCTCTTTCTGGGTCACAGTCCACTGTTAGTGTGATGACCTCTTTCTGGGTCACAGTCCACTGTCAGTATGATGACTTCTTTCTGGGTTACAGTCCACTGTCAGTGAGATGACTTCTTTCTGGGTCACAGTCCACTGTTAGTGTGATGACCTCTTTCTGGGTCACAGTCCACTGTCAGTATGATGACCTCTTTCTGGGTCACAGTCCACTGTCAGTGAAATGACCTCTTTCTGGGTCACAGTCCACTGTCAGTGAGATGACCTCTTTCTGGGCCACAGTCCATTGTCAGTGAGATGACCTCTTTCATCAGTCCACTGTCAGTATGATGATTTCTTTCTGGGTCACAGTCCACTGTCACTGAGATGACCTCTTTCTGGGTCACAGTCCACTCTCAGTGTGATGACCTCTTTCTGGGTCACAGTCCACCGTCAGTGTGATGACCTCTTTCTGGGTCACAGTCCACTGTCAGTGAGATGACCTCTTTCATCACAGTCCATTGTCAGTATGATGACCTCTTTCTGGGTCACAGTCCACTGTCAGTGTGATGACCTCTTTCTGGGTCACAGTCCACTGTCAGTGAGATGACTTCTTTCTGGGTCACAGTCCACTGTCAGTGAGATGACTTCTTTCAGGGTCACAGTCCATTGTCAGTGTGATGACCTCTTTCTGGGTCACAGTCCACTGTCAGTGAGATGACTTCTTTCTGGGTCACAGTCCACTGTCAGTGAGATGACTTCTTTCAGGGTCACAGTCCATTGTCAGTGTGATGACCTCTTTCTGGGTCACATTCCACTGTCAGTGTGATGACCTCTTTCTGGGTCACAGTCCATTGTCAGTGAGATTACCTCTTTCTGGGTCACAGTCCACTGTCAGTGTGATGACCTTTCATCACAGTCCACTCTCAGTGTGATGACCTCTTTCATCACAGTCCACTGTCAGTGTGATGACCTCTTTCATCACAGTCCACTGTCAGTATGATGACCTCTTTCATCACAGTCCACTGTCAGTGTGATGACCTCTTTCATCACAGTCCACTGTCAGTGTGATGACCTCTTTCATCACAGTCCACTGTCAGTGTGATGACCTCTTTCATCACAGTCCACTGTCAGTATGATGACCTCTTTCATCACAGTCCACTGTCAGTGTGATGACCTCTTTCATCACAGTCCACTGTCAGTATGATGACCTCTTTCATCACAGTCCACTGTCAGTGAGATGACCTCTTTCTAGGTCACAGTCCATTGTCAGTGTGATGACCTCTTTCAGGGTCACAGTCCATCGTCAGTGTGATGACCTCTTTCATCACAGTCTACTGTCAGTATGATGACCTCTTTCATCACAGTCCACTGTCAGTGTGATGACCTCTTTCATCACAGTCCACTGTCAGTATGATGACCTCTTTCATCACAGTCCACTGTCAGTGTGATGACCTCTTTCATCACAGTCCACTGTCAGTTTGATGACCTCTTCATCACAGTCCACTGTCAGTGAGATGACCTCTTTCTAGGTCACAGTCCATTGTCAGTATGATGACTTCTTTCTGGGTCACAGTCCACTGTCAGTGAGATTACCTCTTTCTGGGTCACAGTCCACTGTTAGTGTGATGACCTCTTTCTGGGTCACAGTCCACTGTCAGTATGATGACCTCTTTCTGGGTCACAGTCCATTGTCAGTATGATGACCTCTTTCATCACAGTCCACTGTCAGTATGATGACCTCTTTCTGGGTCACAGTCCACTGTCAGTATGATGATCTCTTTCTGGGTCACAGTCCATTGTCAGTGTGATGACCTCTTTCTGGGTCACAGTCCATTGTCAGTGTGATGACCTCTTTCTGGGTCACAGTCCATTGTCAGTGTGATGACTTCTTTCTGGGTCACAGTCCACTGTCAGTGTGATGACCTCTTTCTGGGTCACAGTCCACTGTCAGTATGATGACCTCTTTCTGGGTCACAGTCAACTGTCAGTGTGATGACCTCTTTCTGGGTCACAGTTCACTGTCAGTGAAATGACTTCTTTCTGGGTCACAGTCCATTGTCAGTATGATGACCTCTTTCTGGGTCACAGTCCATTGTCAGTGTGATGACCTCTTTCTGGGTCACAGTCCACTGTCAGTGAAATGACTTCTTTCTGGGTCACAGTCCACTGTCAGTGTGATGACCTCTTTCATCACAGTCCACTGTCAGTATGATGACTTCTTTCTGGGTCACAGTCCACTGTCAGTATGATGACTTCTTTCATCACAGTCCACTGTCAGTATGATGACCTCTTTCTGGGTCACAGTCCATTGTCAGTATGATGACCTCTTTCAGGGTCACAGTCCACTGTCAGTGAGATGACTTCTTTCCGGGTCACAGTCCACTGTTAATAAGATGACTTCTTTCCGGGTCACAGTCCACTGTCAGTGAGATGACTTCTTTCGGGGTCACAGTCCACTGTCAGTGAGATGACCTCTTTCTGGGTCACAGTCCATTGTCAGTGAGATGACCTTTTTCTGGGTCACAGTCCATTGTCAGTGAAATGAACTCTTTCAGGGTCACAGTCCATTGTCAGTATGATGACCTCTTTCAGGGTCACAGTCCACTGTCAGTATGATGACTTCTTTCTGGATCACAGTCCACTGTCAGTGAGATGACCTCTTTTATCACAGTCCATTGTCAGTGTGATGACTTCTTTCTGGGTCACAGTCCACTGTCAGTGTGATGACTTCTTTCTGGGTCACAGTCCACTGTCAGTGTGATGACTTCTTTCCGGGTCACAGTCCACTGTCAGTGTGATGACTTCTTTCATCACAGTCCACTGTCAGTATGATGACCTCTTTCTGGGTCACAGTCCACTGTCAGTGTGATGACCTCTTTCTGGGTCACAGTCCGTTGTCAGTATGATGACTTCTTTCTGGGTCACAGTCCACTGTCAGTGTTATGACCTCTTTCATCACAGTCCACTGTCAGTGAGATGACTTCTTTCAGGGTCACAGTCCATTGTCAGTGTGATGACCTCTTTCTGGGTCACAGTCCACTGTCAGTGAGATGACTTCTTTCAGGGTCACAGTCCACTGTCAGTGAGATGACTTCTTTCAGGGTCACAGTCCACTGTCAGTGAGATGACTTCTTTCAGGGTCAGTCCATTGTCAGTGTGATGACTTCTTTCAGGGTCACAGTCCATAGTCAGTGAGATGACTTCTTTCAGGGTCACAGTCCATTGTCAGTGAGCTGACTTCTTTTAGGGTCACAGTCCACTGTTAGTGAGATGACTTCTTTCAGGGTCACAGTCCACTGTCAGTGAGATGACTTCTTTCAGGGTCACAGTCCATTGTCAGTGAGATGACCCTTTCTTGGCTCTAGTCCTTCTGGGTCACAGTTCTTCACTTACATGCCTCACTTCTTTCAGGGTCACAGTCCACTGTCAGTGAGATGACTTCTTTCAGGGTCACAGTCCATTGTCAGTGAGATGACCCTTTCTTGGCTCTAGTCCTTCCGGGTCACAGTTCTTCACTTACATGCCTTACTTTATGATACATTACATCCTGTGTTTTATTTTGGGGTCCCCATCACGGTAATGGCTTGCAGTTACAAAAGTTCATCAAGATTTGAAGAAAGTTGTTGTAAATACCATATCTGTCAAGATGAATCACTTATAATCTTTACGACTGTTTCATGAGTATTCCTGTATATCGTGGCAATTTGTGTTCTTTGGACCACTGCAATCTGAGACATGAAATCAAGTTTCTGTGAGTCTTATTTCCATCAAATAAAGTTTATCAAAATGTTAAGGAACCTGAAATGGGCACAGTCTCTGTTGACGTACCCTTGCTGATATTGACAAGTCTGCATTGACATCCAGTGAAAGCCCCTACGTCAGGGAGAGCCATTTTCACATCAGAAAGGATTAGTTCTATATCTCTGTTTTATGACAAAATGACTGCAAATTCTGAATGATGCCTGGTGAAGGAATTATCAACTTTGGTTTGGAAAATGAAAATTATTTAACATGTAAAAGTTTGATCAGTAACAAGCTCCATATCATCAAACAGACAAATTTCATGGGGGTTAAAACATTCTTTATTTGTTTTTCCTCTAGGGATTCATTTGAGTCATTGCATGTTGCAGCAGGAGCAAATCTGGGAACTGGGCTTTTCTCTGAGCTGTCACAAGTAATGGGATTAAAAGCAGACACAGGAATGCTGAAGACCCGGCAAAAAGGCTGAATGGTGAGACAGAGCAGAAATCACAACTTCATAGACCATAAAATCTGGCTAAAGAGAGATAACTCAAGCGCAGGCATAACCTTTATAGACTGTGTGATCGTGCTTTTCACTTATTTTTTTTATGCATCAGTTACTGCACCCTAGAATTTTCATGTTGTGGCATTACCCAGGTTGCTGAACCAAGTGTTACATTATTAAAGTTTCAGGCCTGAAACTGCTTGGGAAAAGGGATAGGTAGGTGACTGGATGAGGTCAAACTAAGCCAAATATTGTCGCAACGCTTAAACAACCACCACAATTATTCAGATACAACAAACGCGCAGGTTATGCCTTGCTCACATAAACCATGAAAGGCTGCGATGCTTAAGAGGATGCAAGACCCAGTGAAGGGTTTACCTGGACAAAACACTCGAGGAAGGCCTGTTCGGTCTCTCTGGTGTCCACAGTGAACTGCGCGGGAAGACTGGCCGGGGTGGTTCCCTGCACGCCGGGCCCTGTCACCTTCACCTTGCTCACGTCCACGGTTGGCAACACACGCATCTGGAACGGGCTGCAAGGCCAAAGCACACTGTCAGTTCTTCACGAAAGATACATGTGTATGGAACAGGATTATGGTATGATCAGTCATTGAGGAAAAAAAAAAATTCTTCCTTCATTTTTTATCATTGTAGGGATTTATTATTATGCCCCTGCTTACGGTCAGGCTCAACCCTCTTTCACACTCCATTTTCATGCTGTAAATCAATATGTTTCTTTCATCAATCAAAGGGTTTGATTTTCCGGTGCTGGGGCTGCAGCCGGGACCGACCAGGCTGTGGCTGTGGACGGGGTGTTGGAATGAGCAGCATGGGTACACTGCCTCTGAGGTGGCAGAGAAGTTGGGACAGCAAACAAAAAAAAAAGAAAAAAGAAAGTTTGATTTTTTCTTCATTTTACTTCAAACAAGCAAAGCTGTCACAAAATATCATAATCAAATATTAAGTCACCCCATACAACCAAGAGGAAATGAGAGTGAGGATTCAGCAATTTTAAACACTGTTTCTATTTTTTTTTAAAAAAAGAATCAAATATTTGAGATTCAACCCATATGGCATGAATATATATTGTCATAGAGAAGAAAAATTTGTCTTTAATATCATTTCATACAGAATTATATTTTTCATGGACCATTTCATAATTAACCTTTCCAAACCTTCTTAAGTCATGCACTCAATTTTCCTTTACAAAAAAGCTGAGGAAATAATGTCAAACTGGTGTTACTATATCAGGAACAGTTTCCTGAAATGACGGGGAATCTTTAACAAAACAGCACTTGTTTCTATAATCTGAGCAATCCCACACCATGAAATCTCCGGGGTGGCGTAACTGATACATCGAAAAAACGAAAAGCATGATGACATAAACCTGAATTTTAAAAAATGCTGATGAGAACAGAGAGAGGACGCACCTCTTGGGGACCTCAGTTCCGGCGTACTGCACGTCTACCTTGCACTTGCCCTCAGCCGATGGAACATAGGTGGCCTGGTACACTCCCTCCTCCACTGGCACCACGTTGGCTGGACGAGTGGCACCTGTCATCAGTTAGAACACAGTCATATCAGTCATAACGAGAGGCAGTACTGGAAGTTTACACTGGTTGCCAGAAGCTGGAACATATGAAGCCTGCCACATGTACTCCCTGCTGCTATGGTCTGACAATGCAATGCCCTACTTGTACAAATGGGATTCGATAGTAAGACAATTGCAAGAGAAATATGAAAACAGCTATCAAAAGGCTGTTCTGAGCTGGAAATATACTGATGATAACAAAGCGGAGAAACAATAAAGCTACCTCTCGCCTTCCTCCAAAGTTGAAAAGCAAGATGCTTAGGTACAGAGGCAAAAACTAGACAGCCTCAGTTTCATTCACAAAGAAGCTGGTGCATCATACAATCCAAAAGGTCTAACATCTCTTCCAGAAGATCAAAGTGTACAGCTTGCAGCTATAAACCCATGTAATCTGAGAATAACAGCACAACGTTTCTCACCTGTCTGATCGGTGTAGGTGACCTGGAGCGGAGCTTCACCAGCCTCTTTGGTGTCCACGGTGAAGGTTGCTGGAGCACCAGCAACGATTCCCTTGGCATCCACACCCGGTCCGTAGCACTTCACCTTGCTGGCATCCACTTCGCTGGTGACTCGGACACGGAATGGAGAGTCTGGACACATGCATGCGCTCATGCATATACATCAATGCAAGTGTCAAAGCATGCATTCAAAAATTCATACGTATGTATGTAAATGTGGACACAGATCCAACACAGACACATACATAATGCATAACAAACCAAGACCTACTCACTGTTTTCTATTTTTTCCTTCAGATTTGTCTGGCACAAAATTTAGCATAAACGCAATCTCTTTGTGTTTAACTCCATCAGCATCCATTGCTTTGCAATATGTGTGCTTAAAGAATCTTATACAGTGCTTATTCTTCATTGCATCACTTTTGTTTATACTGACGTTCTGAATATTATTCCATGCTACCCGTCTTCCCTTTCTCTACTTTTCCTCTCCTCCCCCATCTCCCTCCCTTCACCCTTCGTGCTCCTCTTCTCCTTTCACACACACACACACACACACATACACACACACATACACATCCAGCTCACTTCTAGCGTCCTCCCTTCCACCTATTTCTTCTCATACTGTCTCCCTTCCTGTCCCCTTCCTGCTCTATGTTTTTTAATCCTGCTTACTTCCCTTCACTTTTCATACATTGTCATTCTGTGGCTGGCTGCCACCAGGGGAGTACCATTTTATACTTTTTTTTTTTTTTTTTAAATTTTTACCGTTTGTAACATTTGAAGAAGACATACTAATCGAAAATGTACTTGTCTATTTTGTCTTGTCATAAAATGTGCATAACTTTGCACTTTTCTTTAGTGTGTTTATCAACACTTTGTATTGTCATAAAATGTGCATAACTTTGCACTTTTCTTTAGTGTGTTTATCAACACTTTGTATTGTCATAAAATGTGCATAACTTTGCACTTTTCTTTAGTGTGTTTATCAACACTTTGTATTGTCATAAAATGTGCATAACTTTGCACTTTTCTTTAGTGTGTTTATCAACACTTTGTATCGTCATAAAATGTGCATAACTTTGCACTTTTCTTTAGTGTGTTTATCAACACTTTGTATCGTCATAAAATGTGCATAACTTTGCACTTTTCTTTAGTGTGTTTATCAACATTTTGATCTGCACACTGCATTCTTTTCAGTTTCTATAACTGTGTTAAATTTTAAAAACATATGAAAAATGTGTTTTTGTTTTTATTCAGTTGAGTGAAGATTGTACAAGTTATGCTAGAATTGGATAACATACCCATCTCGCGATCATGCTTAGAGTTATTCAATAAAAAAAATATCTTTTTTTAACACTTAGATATATAAGTAACTAGATTTTTGTTGATTGCCCCTAAAGGTACGATAATGAAACTGTAACATCACCAAAACTCAACAAAATCCGCACATCTTTAGAATTTAGAAACTTAGAACCAAAACAAAGAAAAATCGCTCAAAATTGCCTAACAAGGTGGCCTTCAATCTCACCAGGAATAGGTTTTCCTGCAAAGTTGACGCTGACATCGTAGTTGCCAGGCTGGGTGGGGAAGTACTCCACCTCGCAGGTGCCGTTGTGGTTGTCTTTGCACTGCATCTTGGCCTCCGTCGGGCCCTGGATACCCAGGCCCAGCGCCCCTTTGCCGGCCCCCTTCATGTCCACGGTGAACTTGTTGGGCCTGTTGCTGATGCCCTGTTCCAGGCCTGCAACACACCCGACATGGTACAGTGTCCGTCTTCTGCTTCACATAGGCCTAAAGTCTATCAACAAAGAACATTAGAAGGGTTCTTTTTTCCTTAACATTTCAAGTCGTGATTTAGAATACAGAAAAGGGAAACTTTATGTAGAGGTGATTTTCTGTAAGGACAGTCAGAAGGAAGTGCGCAAGAAAAAAATAAATGAACAGAAAACATCAACAACAACAAAACAGATAAAAATGAATGAGAGAAGAGCTAAAAAGGGCAGGCAGAAGAGCACCTTGATCGGAGGTCTTCTGTAGAAATCATCACATCTAAAAAACATGTTTTAATTCATAAAACAGTTTACTGAAACAAACCTAAACAAACACATTTACCATGAAAAAAAACATCTGACAGATTCCAATATTGCTGCAAAGATACTGCACAGAAAATGCAAAAAAAAAAAATTCAAAAACTGTTGAGATTTAACCTAATCTTGTTAAATTTGGTTTCAAAGAGTTTCAGAGTACTCTTGCTGACAGACAGACAAGAGAAACCAACCAACAGACATCTGTGAAAAATTAAGTCTCCCTGGCGGAGGCAACGAACTATGAAGTGAAAAGATTCCACTCTGAGGTTGGAGTCTCACACAGAGCTGGGGTTTCGTTCCCCCTCTTCCTTCCAGTTCTGATTAAGCAAATCCTGTGGGCAACATGTAATCAACACACTTGAAAGAACCCACAGCAGTAAGTCAGTTCGAAATCCAACACAATGAGCAAAACACAAAAACATTTTGTTATCAAATGCTGACAGACAGAGAAGATCACTCACCAGGTCCATAGGCACGCACTCTGTTGGGATCATTGCCGGGTACAGCGTTGACCTTGAAGGGACTGTTGGGGATTGGAGTTCCATCGTAAGTAACATCCAGAGACTGAGGACCTGTGCAACACACATTCAATGACTTGAGACTGGATATACACAATGAACGCACCACTGATTTGATGAATTGAGACAGCATGCATTCAGCGACTTAAGACTGGATTACATGACCTGAATAACACTCATTTAAGACTGGATTAAGTGACCTGAATAACACATTTCAATGACTTTAGACTGGATTAAGTGACCTGAATGACACATTTCAATGACTTTAGACTGGATGTGTGAAAACACATTTCAATTATTTAGGACTGGATTACACGACCTGAATAACACACATTTCAGTGACCTGACACGGGATGCAACCTCCTTGCACAAGACACATTTCAATTCTACTAAAAACAGAATGGACGCTGCAGGTGACCTATGCAGAAAATATTTCATTGACTTGATATGGGACTAAAGTGACATACTTAACAGTTACTTCAATGACTTTAGACAATATTTAAGGGACCTGCTCCACAGATATTGCAAAAACTAAGTATGATTGTGCAGATCATCTGATGAGTATTGAGAATTCTCCCCTAAATTCAGCAGTGCTGTTTTGCTTTTCTCTCAACACTCGGAGAAATATTTTGCATGGAAATGAAAAGGGCATAGACTCTTCTTTTCAGTTTTTTTTTCTTTTCTCAAGAGTTATTTCTTTACCTGTAGAGATGATTCTTTCCTGGCAAGGCAGAAAAAAATGGCTTATCAACATACTTATTATTTGGAAAAAATAAAACCTCAAGGAAGGAATATGAACATTTATTGGGTATTTCTGAGTTTACTGGCTTTCCTCAAGCCACCATGTATCATGTTGCGAAGAAAATGGATGTGGTGAAGAAATGAAGAAGCAGAAAAAGTATGGAGGCCCAAACATTTGAATGAAAATGAAAGGAGAAGACTCAAGTCAAATGATCTGCACTGGGAAGTACAGAACAATATTAGAACAGAAAAGAGTTGTTTGACAGGGAAAGCCTTGCTGTGTCAGGATAAACTGTTCTGAATGAACTGGGAGAAAAGAAATGCAAAACCAACTCTAACACCAACCAATTCACTCAAACTCTGGCAGTGTAACTGGAGCTTAGCCCACAGAAACTTCAACCAGGACAATCTTTTCACAGATGAAAGTTCTGTTTGATTCAGACCCATTTTCAAGCAGAAGTGGGGGAAGAAAGATAAAACGCAAGTTTTCCAGTGGCTAAAACACCATCCAAAATTTCTCATGGACAGGAAGGAAGATGGGGAAGGGAGGGGATTCCCTAAGAGAGGCTATATGCACAAGCTTTATATGAAAATCAATAGTGATTGCTTTGTAACAACAACCCCATGCATACTGCAGCCTGCGTCAAATACTGGATTAATATGCATGTCATTAAGCGACTGGGCAAGTCTAGATCTACATTTGATCGAGAACATTTGTGTACAGATGAAGGGCAAGTTGTACCAGAAAAATATTGAAAATGTTGAAGAAATGCAGCAAAAGGTGGTAAAAATATGGGACAGTATGTTGCATGATTTTGAACAAAGTTTCGTAACCAGCATGCTAAAGAGAGTCGGTTCCTGTGTGCAGGGCCAAGGAGGAAAAATTCCATATGGGTGACAATCAGGATTCAGGCCAAGCATCTTTCTTTTATCCGAGGACAATTTATCATCTGTCTGCTCTTTTTCTTCTTCTTTCTTTGAGTGTCCACCTTCATAGAGCTGAAGATTCTGACACTTGCGTGTGTATGACCGTTTTTTATCCCACCATTATGGCAGCCATACTCCAACTTCGGAGAAGGTGCATGATATGTGTAACGTGTCATCCATAGCAACGGCCAAACTGGCCTTCTCTTCCGAAACTTGGTGATGGGATTTTACGTGTGTGCAAGATATTGTGCGAACAACAATGTAAAAACAGGATCAATCAAACCATTCTAAATTTTTTGCTCAAACTGTGCATATGTGGCCTGCATGCGCATTTCAATCGCTCAAAAGTTGATGTAAGTGCCTTGCGTAACGTATTTTGCATGTATTTCATTTATTCTAATCTGAATGTAATTAGCTTTCATTGACAGATTTAACTGACTTGAGAATATATGTAGGTGGCCTGAGCAACGTATTTCAATGACTGTAGTCTGACTCACATAGCACACATCAATGACTCGAGTCTGGATGCATGTGACCTGCATTACCAACATTTCAATGACTTGAGCCTGGATGTAAATGACCTGTCTACACACATTTTGATGACTAGAAACTGAATGGCAGTGTTAATGTCATGAAGAGAACATGAATCTAAAGCTAACATATGAATAACATATATGAACTCATACAATACAACATGATACACATAGCTGTTTAATTTCTACATAGCAAGAAAAAATAACAAGCGCAGAACCTTGAGCTTACCTTTCTCCATAGGTGTGTAGAGTACGGGATAGGTACCATCTTTGTTGTTGGACACCTGAGTCTGCACTTTGCGTCCTGTGGGTGTGGTCAGGATAGCCTGCACCTTACCTTCACCTGTCGGGGTCACTGTGCGAGCATCAACTGTGAACTCTGTAGGAGCTTCCGTAAAAACACCTGAAAACCATTTTCATGGATGTTAGCTGATAATGCACAGCATAAGGATTACATGTATTTGTGTATGTGTTTGTCTGAGTGTGTGTTTGAAAGTAATCTTTTTTTTTTTTTTTACAATGAAGTTAACAAATAGCTTCTCAACTGGCAATGTAAAAGATGACGGCAACATCATGAAGATACAACGTGCAATGAGTGGGCTTACCATCAGGAGACAAGCCAGGTCCGTAGGCAGTGACTCCGCTGAGGTCCACACCAGTGGAAGGCTTGATGCTGGCCGTGAAAGGGGAGCCAGGGATGGGCTTCTCCGCATGGGTCACGTTGATCTTGTAGTCCCCAGGGACTTCCGGCAGGTACCTCACACCACAGGTGCCATCCCCATTGTCCATGCATTCGATCTTGGCCTCCTTCGGCCCCTCCACTGTGACCCCCAGACCACCGGGCCGCGTCTCCTCCCGTGTGTCGATGGTGAACTCCGCAGGCTTTTGAGCTTCGCCTCCAGTCAGCCCCGGGCCATAGGCCTTGACCCGTGGGGCGTCCCCGGCTGGGGCGGCAGTGCTGGGTTTGATTTTGGCGGTGAAGGGAGAGCCTTTGATGGGGCGGTCGGCATGAGTGACATTGACCTTGTAGTCACCGGGAACCTCGGGCATGTAGGTCACACCGCAGGTTCCGTCTCCGTTGTCCTTGACGTCGATCTTGGACTCTTTGGGGCCCTCCACGGTCACGCCCAGGTTGCCAGGCATGGTCTCCTCCCGTGCGTCGATGGTGAACTGCGCGGGCTTCATGGCTTCCCCGCCTGTCAGACCAGGCCCGTAGGCCTTGACCTTAGGCACGCCAAGGTCAGGCACCGCATCCACCTTGAAGGGAGAATCTTTGACAGGTACACCACCGTAGGTGACGTCCACAGTGTGGGGGCCAGGCTCCTGCAGGGTGAAGGGGGCCACCTTTCTGTCCATCATGTCGTTGATAGGTACGTTGGTGGTCTTGCCCGTGGGCGAAGTGATGGCCATTTTCACCGCAGCCTTGGGGAGTTTGGGAGGGATTCTGATGGTCGCTGTTTTCTGGACGCCCACAGGGATTTCTGGGAAAGCAATGAGAGTGCTGGTTTAT
Organism: Conus ventricosus; assembly: GCA_018398815.1. Classification (NCBI taxonomy): domain Eukaryota; kingdom Metazoa; phylum Mollusca; class Gastropoda; order Neogastropoda; family Conidae; genus Conus; species Conus ventricosus. Next base: position 19,836,684 of record CM031615.1, read on the forward strand.
TTGTAATGGATACTGTACTGATATGATTGTATATTTTTGAAATATCTTCTAAGAACACACGTTTAACTTACAAAACCAGAGAATTCAATAGAGTTGTAATTTGCAAAATACAATAACAGCAAGACAGTGTACATGAGTGTGCGTTTGTGTAATACTGTGTGTGTGTGTGTGTGTGTGTGTGTGTGTGTGTGTGTGTGTGTGTGTGTGTGTGTGTGTGTGTGTACTAGGGTACATCATACAGAGTGAAGTGAAATTTACATTTCCTAGAATCCTGAACCAATCTCAAATTCAAAAGACCTTGCTTTAACTAGTTCATAAGAGCATTTCTGCGCATAAAAGCAAATTTGTTAGTGATTTATTGTGCAGGACTACTAATTACAGAATATGATAATAAAATGATAGAATAGAAATGGTCTTAACAATGGCAGTCAACAATGGCAGTCAAAAAGTAGTCAATAAGTATGGTTTTTAAACTTTTCAAATGTTGAAAGCTCATAAAGAAAATTAATGAACCTCATGACAGCTAAAAGAACCACGCACACACAGAACCATAAAGACATGCACACATGCATACAAACACACAATACTATGTAAATACACAACAACAACAATCACACACAGACACACACACACATACAACTCAGCCCCACCCCCACCTCCCCCAACCCGCACACTGTCTTACTCGGCTCCAGCCCTTCCACTTTGATTCCGCTGGTGTCCATGCTGCTCTCGATGGTGACCTTGATGGGACTCTGAGGAACCTCGCTGCCGCCAAAGTACACCATCACCGTGTACACGCCCGGGGTCTTGGGTTCGTACTCCACCCGGAAGGTGCCATCCTTGTTGTCGATGGTCTTGACCGGCACGTCCACGCCGCGCTCGTCCGTCAGGCCCACAGCCACATCGCCTGCGGACAGCAAGGCAGCGGTGGGGGTCAAGGTTCGAGGACAGGTGATGGGGAAGGGAATGGTGTAGTCAGGAGAAGAGGGAGGACGCTGAGGAGGGTGGGAGGGGAGGAGAGGTGGTGGAAGGAGTTAGCATGGGTGGGAGAGATCAAGCTGATCTGACAGGGAATGTTATGAGTTAGTATGAAAATGTGTGTGTATGTGTAAGTGTGTGTGAGTATGTCAGTGTGTGTGTGTGTGTGTGTGTGTGTGTGTGTGTGTGTGTGTGTGTGTGTGTCTGTGTGTGTGTATGTCAATGTGTGTGTGTGTGTGTGTGTGGTGTGTGTGTGTGTGTGTGTGCACGCGTGTGTGTGTGTGTGCGCTGGCAAACTCATAATTGCATGTGCGCTTGCATATGTGTGAGAGGCTGAGGAGGAAGTATATGGGAAATTCAAAGAAATTCTTTTTAATCTCAACTCTGTGTGTGTGGTGTGTGTGTGTGTGTGTGTGTGTGTGTGTGTGTGTGTGTGTGTGTGTGTGTGTGTGTGTGTGCACGCTGTGTGTGTGGCATACACATAACTATATATGTGCTTGTATGTGTATGAGGGGCTGCTGAGGAAGCATACAGGAAACTCAAAGAAATTCTCTTTATTCTCAAACGGGCTCTGTGTGTGTGTGTGTGTGTGTGTGTGTGTGTGTGTGTGTGTGTGTGTGTGTGTGTGTGTGTGTGTGTGTGTGGTGTGTGTGTGTGCACGTGCACGCGTGTGTGTGGCATACACATAACTACATATGTGCTTGTATGTGTATGAGGGGCTGCTGAGGAAGCATACAGGAAACTCAAAGAAATTCTCTTTAATCTCAAACGGGCTGTGTGTGTGTGTGCGTGTGTGTGTGTGTGTGTGTGTGTGTGTGTGTGTGTGTGGTGTGTGTGTGTGTGTGTGTGTGTGTCGCGCGCGCGCGTGCATGCATGTGTGTGAGAGAGAGAAGACAGACTGACAGAGAATAGGACAGAGAAAGAGAGAAACAGAGAGCGAGAGAGGGAGAGAGAGAGAAAGAAACATGGAAACAGAACACAGAGAGAGAGAGACAGAGAGAGAGAGAGTGTGTCTGTGTGTGTGTGTGTGTGTGTGTGTGTGTGTGTATGCATGTTCGTGTGTGTTTGTATGCGTGTGCGTGTGTGTGTGTGTGTGTGTGTGTGCGCGTGTGCATGTGCATGTGCACGTGCGTGTGCGTGTTCATGTGTCTGTGTGTGTCTGTGTGTGTGTGTGTGTGTGTGTGTGTGTGTGTGTGTGTGTGTGTGCGCGTGCGTGTGCGTGCATGCGTGCTTGCGTGTTTGTGTGTGTGCGCATGAGCGCGCGAGTGAGAAACATACGCAGAACAGAAAAACATTTATTACCAGGTCCAGCCTGCTTGCAGTCAATGACAAAGTAGGTCTTGGTGTTGGTTTTGACACCTGGACTCACACCTGGCCCATAGACTTTCACCTTGGCTGGCGTGGATGGCTCAGACACATACACCTGTGGGGAAAAAAATGCACAGCTCCTTATACCAAGAGACTTGCTTCTTTGAGATCATCTTCCACTTGTTACTTTTTTTTTCACACTGGTAGGTGAGTCCCACATTTCCTGGCCTGCATAACACCTTAAAGAACATGTTCTACTGATGGTAATACCTTGATAATCTAATTGTAATCAGTCACTTCAACTTTTCCTCGTCAATTTATCTGCTTGTCTTATCTTTTTACAAACTTCATGCACTGTGTTTTAGAGATTCGGTGAAATGACGGAAGGAGAATGGGGGACAGACAGACAGACAGACAGACTGACACACTGACGGACTGACAGACAGAAAAACAGACATGAAAAAAGAGAGACAAAGACCAAAAGACTACCAGATTAAAAGAAAAGAAAAATTCTTTCTGTTACAGTGTAACCTTTTAAGATGTCTAAAACAATTAAAAACAAAAACAAAAACAAAACAGGGCAGTGTAACATGCAATATTGCCCCTTTCAGATAATAATGTCAAGCAGAAAAAAAATCTATAAAAAACCACACACAGCTGAAACAACTAGTGGTTGGCCAAGACACACAACACTTATGCTGTTCAAAGATCAACTTGTTCTACAAAGTAAAATCTTGCTTAGACAAAGCAGAAATCATTTTTCACTAACAGATCAGTTTTCTGCAAGAACAAATGTCTGGAATCATTATGAAAAAAAAAGGAAATTATTATTATACATTATTTACTCAAGACCAATAGCGCTATATAGTCTCTTGAACTACAGTGTTGTCTTCTGAGTGTTGATTGCAGCCTTTAATTTCTTCTCCAATATCCTGATGCATTCCAGGCACTGACTGACTTTCAATGTCCAGCCAAACACTGAAATGGATTACATGGTCATTAGCATGTGTATCTCATCACCTAAATGCACACACAGAAAGAAGATTTAATTCTTATCAGATCTGCACATGTGTTGACACGGAAATAAAAACTGATTCCAGACTCCAGCAACAGGCACTGCTGGGGCTTGAACTCAAGACGCTCAGATTTCTTTTAACCACCTGGCACACCACCTAGCCCCGATTCTTCCAGAAGGATAAATCCACAAACTACACATAGACTCACCCTGAATGGACTGTTGGGAATATTAACGCCACCGTAGGTGATGGTGATGGTGTACTTGACATTGCGGGTGGGCATGTAGCGACAGGAGTAGGTTCCGTCCCTGTTGTCCTTCACCTGCACCTCGACAGGTTTGTAGTCCACATCCATGCAGGTGATGTTCAGCAGAGCCTTGCCGGCGAGCTTGGTGTCCACGGTGAACTCTGCCCACTTGTTCACCTGGACCCCCGTCTTCTGCAGGCCTGGGCCTTTGGCGATCACCTGTTGGTTAGCGTGAGGTCGTTGTGAGGAGACGTGAAATTTGAAAGGTGAAGAAAAATACTGTGAAACATGAATTGGATAAGAGAGAGGGAACGTAAAGTTCCATAGCCTGATGGCCGTAAGGGCAGCGAATTGTTTCAAGACTCATCATGTCAGATGAACAGTGTTATGAAAGGTGAAGCCCAATCCTTTACTTTTGGTGCCTCAAGCTTTCCTGACCAGGTACCCATTTACTGCTGGGTGGACAACAGGTTTTCAAGTCATGACCATTCCACCTCACAAACGGTTGATTCCTGACCACTGATCTGCAGGCTTTGCTCTGACCGTCTGACTGCAGACCCCTCTATGCAGCATGTACCCGCCCAGTGGAGACTGCATTTCCTTGAAGATATGTCATAGAATGTTTGGTCGTGCACAGACCCCTCTATGCAGCATGTACCCGCCCAGTGGACACCGCATTTCCTTGAAGATATGTCATAGAATGTTTGGTCGTGCACAGACCCCTCTTTAACAGAAGTTTAACTATGCTGCGCTTACTTTTCAATCAAGACAAACCTGCTGTTTTACATCCAATTCTTAAGAAGTGGGGAAGTTGTTATCATGAAGGTCAACAGCATTTGCTTCCTCATCTGTCCTCTCCACATCATGCTTACCGTTTTGCATGTAATAAGCCCACAGATAAGAGTTGTTGTTTTTCTTTGCACTTCCTGTTGACTTTGTCCATAATGAAACGACGACCAGCATCAAGTACTAGTTCTAACATAGAAAAAAGCAATCTGAATGCAGCATTAATTCTACATCTGGATCTTTGCTCATACAAAGTTATTGCCTACATACTGTTCTGTATGAAAGACATACTAAAAGATAGGAGAAAGAAAATACCTAATGATCATTATCATCTAAATCATCTTTTACTTCTTATCATTATAGCAACCTCAATAAAGAAACCATGAATCAATAATAAGACACTACATGCGAATAGTAACACTTAAAATTAATGACAACACACTAAAAATGGACTTGTCACCAATTCATGATTTGACATTTTGGCCTTGTTTTCAAAATTAATCAGTCTTATACAAAACAACCAAACCATGTCGTTTATACATGATATTACACATATTTCCACAGGGTCATTTTCTGAACTTCTTTTAATGTGTGTCACTAAATGCTGAAAAAGTGTAAAAGGTATGTGTGCTTATCTAAAAACATTTCTACTGCCTATTAGAGCAAAAAATAACATGATTATTCCATCAAAGTAATATTTCTTATCCCTTTTGTCATATGAACATGTTCAGTATACCACCCTTCATCTGTCACAAGTTCGACTGTCTCTTCAAATGGGGATTGCCTTTATTCTGCCTTTTTGTTTGGGAAAGGAGTGACCTCTGACCTGTCTCAAAACAACAGTATCAGAGACAAAAACATCGTTTACAGCCTATGGTAAAGAACTGCAAACAGTTAAATGGTAAAGCTCTGTGGCCAGTCTAGTTTTTTCTTGGCCTGAAGTTCATTCTGTCAAAATTATAACTTCTGCATGCCACCATTTATTGGCACAATGCCAAAGTTTATCACCACTGAATTAAACTGCTGACATCAATTCTGAAACATACCTGGAAAATAAAATAGGCATGATTTTCATGCAAGACTTTTGGATGCAATGATGGCAACTGAACAAGTTTAAAGCGGGGACGTTCACTCACCTTTCCAGCGTTGAACTCTGATGTAGCAGGTTTGATGTCGGCCATGTAGGGTGACTTTGGAATGTCCTTTTCGTTGCACAGAATGTGAACGGCATACTCTCCAGGCACGGTGGGCCAGTAGGTCACATCAGCGGAACCGTCCCCGTTGTCCTTGCAATCAATCTTAGCCTCTGAAGGCCCCTCGATGGAGAACCCTGCAATGGACGTTGGTCTACCTTAGCTTCTGGTAGCCCAGAATCTGAAAGCTATAAATCTCAGTGTCCAATGGTCTGTCAAGGGAGCAGCCTGTAATGACAATATCTGTCAGTTTTTGACTTTCATATTCCACAATTCAAAAAATCTGTAATGCTTATTTGTCAATTGTAGCTACTGGTGATTTGATAGATAAACAGGTAGATGAATAAATAGATAAGCATATAAATACAATAATGAATGTTCAAAAACTCACCAAGAGCACCAGTTATAATGAACATTCAAAGACTCACCAAGAGTGTCAGTTATAATGAACATTCACACTCACCAAGAGTGCCAGTTAAAATGAACGTTCACAGACTCACCAAGAGTGTCAGTTATAATGAACGTTCACAGACTCACCAAGAGTGTCAGTTATAATGAACGTTCAAAGACTCACCAAGAGCGCCAGTTATAATGAACATTCAAAGACTCACCAAGACTGCCAGTTATAATGAACGTTCAAAGACTCACCAAGAGCACCAGTTATAATGAACATTCAAAGACTCACCAAGACTGCCAGTTATAATGAACGTTCAAAGACTCACCAAGACTGCCAGTTATAATGAACGTTCAAAGACTCACCAAGAGCATCAGTTCTAATGAACGTTCAAAGACTCACCAAGAGCATCAGTTCTAATGAACGTTCAAAAACTCACCAAGAGCACCACTTCTAATGAACGTTCAAAAACTCATCAAGAGCGCCAGTTATGATGAACGTTCACAGACTCACCAAGAGCTCCAGTCTCGCCATTAGTTTCCACAGTGAAGTTGGCAGGCTGGTTGACCACACCTCCTTCCAGGCCAGGCCCATAGGCCACGATCTTGGACAT
>CM031615.1:19848218-19910718 GCA_018398815.1 Conus ventricosus
GCCACAGTTCCAGCCAGAAGGCAGAAATGTAAAGCGTGCGTGTCCATCCCCATCCCTCCTCCTCTCTTTCTCCATGCCGAGCTTTTCCAAACAACATTCATTACTTCCTATTGTTATTCTATTATCTTGCCCATCTTGCGCCGAATACAGGAAGATAAGTGATTGCACATTCTTCCTTTCCATTGTCCTGAATGTTGTTTATCTTGCCTGAAGAAGACCTATGAGGTCGAAACGCGTCGTCTTTTGTCTTGTAATTTGTTTGTCCTTGTTTTTGGCAGACTCACTAAAAGAATCATTTTAAATTTGTTTCAATTTCAGCCTGCGGTCACTTCACCTAGAAACTGTTAAAGGAAAAGACCGGTCTGCATTAAATTCATCTTACATGATAAGAAACTTTTCAAAGTAAACTGCAAAACTCGTGCTAACACAGGTCATTCTTTCAGTAATTTTGATGCTGAAAACTGATCCATTTGTCTTGAATGACAGACGTTAGAGCAAACGTCTTTCCTTTAAATAACGGAATCTAATGCTGGCACACACACGCACGCACGAACGCACGCATGCATGCATAACACACAAACACACACACGCACAAGCACACATCCACACAGCATTCCTTATCATATTATTTCAGATGGGAAACTGAAACAGGGCAAAGAACCGTATGCTTGAAATGAAATCAGACAAAGTAATACAGATGCAAATGCAGATTTCAAATAACATGCTACATGCTGTTATGTGCAAACCATGTCATGCAAAACTACTCACTCTTTGCTGTATGAAAAATTTAAACAAAAAAACATAAAAACATAACAGTATTAAGCATAACATACTCAAACTCACTGACAAATGCTATAATTGAACATGACATGGTTACCTTTCACCTTCTAGAAGGATGCATGTAAAGCAATCAAATCCATATTAATTGCGGCTTTTTAGACAATGATATGAATTCACGTCTCTTGCAAATATTAATGTTATTAATCATCTACAGATATACAAAACATTCTTTGCAAAAGTTCATTCTTCTATGTAAATCACTGAGTTGGCCCTTTCAAAAGTCTACATTTCGAAAGAACACATGCCTTACATTTAATCTTACTTACTAAGAGAAATAAAACAGTCAAGTACAATTCATCCAAACAGTGATGTGCCAAAGTTTCAGGTAACTCAAATGGATTGACAGATCCCAACAGCTTCCTTATGCTATCTCAAATTTGGTGAATTAAAAAAAAAATTTGCTTTCCTGCAATGTACCCTTTAGTACCTTCGACTTTGAGTTAAACATACTTGACTGAAGTCACAGTCAATCTTTTAACTGCTGGTGAAAGAGTAGTGTATCCAAAACATAGATCACTATTGTAGGCAGGTCTATCCTGATGTCAACAAAAGATAGGGTCAGGTAACGGGCCAAAGGGGAATGTGCACAATGAAGAAACCTCCTTTCTCTCTTATTCAGAATGGCTCACATGTCTATCGTTTGAAAACAAAGATGTGATTAACAACGAAGATTAGAAGGTTCTTTCTTTTTCACCAGCTGCCTGTTCTTGTCAGTCATCAGGACTGAAAATTTCATTACCTGACATGGAATCTAACTTCACTAGTGGTTTTATGTGTGCATGTGCGTTTATATTTGCTGATGCTGTTGCTGCTGACCCTTACAAATGTATAGTTTGAGATTAAAATCAGGAGATGGGGTACTGGCAACACGGGGGAAAAAATGGAACTGCCCTACACACTGCACAGCTAGAAGATGTGTACTTAATGCTTAGATAACACAAAAAATTTGGATTGCTTGGGGTAGACATAATGTATTTGTGAATTTCCAGTCTGTTGTGATGCATGTAAACTTCAGTTTAAAAAAAAAAAAAGAAAAGAAAAAAAATGACTGGAGGTGATGGGATGGGACAAAATTCATCATTTTTGCATGATATATCTGTTTTCTGGACTTGATTACTGACAAACATGCTTGATTTATGCATTCGTTCATGAACTTGCCAATCATGTTTTCTACTTTCGCTTTGATCAGATTAATCTACAGTCTTTTTTTGTAGACAAAATTAATCATCTAAAAAAGAGGATGAAATCCATCAAAAACTAAGCTGGCATGTCTGCATCACTATTTTCTGTGTGTGTGTGTGTGTGTGTGTGTGTGTGTGTGTGTGTGTGTGTGTGTGTGTGTGTGTGTGTGTGTGTGAAGTTTACAGACTCAGGAATCCTCAAACAATAGAGTTCTTTATGTTGTTCACAGTAACTATCATTATGAACCACATGTTATACACAATATGTAAAGATTAATCAAATGCTTAGATCAAGCAATACATACTTTGTGTTACCAAAGTAAAAATCTAATTTTCATAAACCATTCTGTCTCATTAGTAAAACATTCAGCCAAGTTTTAAATCAGCATAAACTTGTATAATATGACAGAATAATACAGAAGCGCTCAATGCTTGATCTTGGTAATTATTCATTTTTGTTTCTTATTTTTTGAGTTGTTACTTTTTCCATTTACCTTCAAGATGAAAAGTATGTGTACATTCACGCATGTTTCTATGTGCGTCTGTGTCTTTATACAACCTAAGCTTAACATGACAATTCAGTCAATGTGTGTGTGTGTGTTTTGTGGTGTGTGTATGTGTGTGTGTGTGTGTGTGTGTGTGTGTGTGTGTGTGTGTGTGTGTGTGTGTGTGTGTGTGAGAGAGAGAGACAGAGAGAATAAGTGTGTATGTGTGAGTGCGCATGTGTACAGCCTTAGTTAACCTAAAATTAATTTCGGACAAAATGCATATGCATGTGTGCATGTGTATGTGTGTGTGTGTGTGTGTGTGTGTGTGTGTGTGTACAACCCTTATTAATTTGAAAATAACTGGTTACATCCAGGATCTGTGTGCATATGTGTGCCTCTGTGTGTGTGTGTGTGTGTGTGTGTGTGTGTGTGTGTGTGTGTGTGTGTGTGTGTGTGTGTGTGTGATTGTGTGTGTGTGTGTGTGTGTGTGTGTGTGTGTGTGTGTGTGTGTCTGTCAGTACAACCTTGAGTTAATCTGACAATAAATTGGTTTCAGTCAGTCAGTGTGTGTGTGTGTGTGTATGTGTGTGCGCGCATGTGTGCGTGCATGTGTGTGTGTGTGTGTGTGTGTGTGTGTGATTGTGTGTGCATGCGTGCGTTGAAGTTCGTGCACGCTTGCATGACTGATTGTGTACATGCACGCATGCGTGTGTATTTCTTTCTCCAAGTGTTTGCCAGATTTTTCTTTTCTTTTCAGAAGATCTAGTTTTAACAAGCCTGGACCTGGTAACATACTGCTGTCACAAATAAAAAAATCTAACAACCATAAGTACATTTCCATATCAAAACATGTAAAAACACTAATGATCCTAACCTAGGTAACTGTTCTTAACCTATATCAAATTATCCATGAATCCATTCCATACACTAATTCAAACACCACCTGGCACCTCACTACTCTCAGTCACTCCAGACGCCAACCGTCCTATCCTACCAGCGCTGGGAAGGAAGCAGGGAAGAAGGTAAGGGTGGGTGGGGCACTGGGGCTGGTGGGGTGCCGGTGGAGGTTTGATCACTCCACACGAAACAACTGTGACCTCGTGTCTTGTGCAAAACCAACTGCACTATCTGGCAGCTGCTCACCAAGAGAAATCCCTTCTGGTTTTTTCCCTTCCCCTCCCCTGACACCCTTCTTCTTCCACCTCAGTTCAGCTTATTCTCTCCCTCTTCCACTCTAATACCCTTTCCCCCCCTATACCCTCCTCACGAACAGTTACTTCCCTTAGACTGGCTCAAGATTTGGGATTTAGACTTCAGTGCATGTCAAGCACCCTGTGACAAAAACAAGTTCATTATCGAAGGCTAAGCAGACAAAATGGAAGTTTCTTTTTTCCAGATTACTTTCAATATCATTCATAACTGCCTTCCATTCCCTAACATACACAAATCATAACCCCATACTGCAAAAATTGCAGAAGGCACTTAATTTGATCACATGACAAAAATAATTCTGAAGCACTTAGGGCACTCTTCTGTTCTGCTAACCATCAATGGATATGTCTTAATTATCTTGCCTCAAAATTTTTGTGTACCACTACTTTCCAAATTCAGTTCAGCATTGTGAAAGAAGTTCAAGTTGTTTCATGCCAAATGAAACTCTTTAGCCTGTAAAGAACACTTGGTGGCTGCTTTCATGGATGTCATTCAAACTTCTACAATTTCAAACATCTACTTTGCAGACTATAATCAAACTACTCACAAACAAAAAAAACCGAGATTATAAATATCCACTAAATGGGGGAAGAGAAGGAAAATCTCTTTGGGGGGAAAAAAAAAAAGAGAGAGAGAGAAAGAAGGCGGAAAATGTGATGACTTACGAGCTCCAACTTGCACGGAGAAGGGGCTCTTGGGAATCTGGTTTCCAGCGAAGAAGACACTGACGGAGTGGGTGCCCTGTTCGATGGCGGTGTACTCCACCAGAAAGGTCCCTTCCTTGCCCACCACAGGCTGAATGCTGGGGCGCACCGTGTCTTTGCGGCCATGGGGATCCAGAATGGCCACGTCCACATTGCCCTTGCCGGCACCTGTAGGCATCGCTGAGGTGTTACCGCATGGCACAAGGGTTGGTTTTTAAAGTTAGTGCACTTCTGTGCTGGAACCTTCCAACAAAGGCCTGCTAAATCCCTTCATTTTTTTTTTTTACTGTTAGATTTCTCAGTAAAGATACCTTCCAATTTGAGATCCATTTTTATTATGGATTTCTTTGGGGTTGTCATTGATAGGTTTCCTCTGAATCAGATCTACTGCTAGATGTTGGGTTAGCTATCATTCATTACTTATTTCTATCACAGTCACTATAACTACTGTGGATGCTCCTAATGTTATATCTTGTGTACACTTCATTATCAAACTACTGTTGATTACACTTCAAACTCATACGATGTTTCACTTATCACAGACACACACATAAACACACACACACACAAACAGACTCACACACACACACATACACACACACACACACACACACACACACACACACACACACACACACACACACACACAAACACAAACACACACACACACAACGTTTTCACATCAAGCACAGTCATAATCATATGAGTAAATGATTCACTCTGCAAGTGAAAAGTTGCACACACCCTACTGTTTAATGTAAGAATGACAAGTATTCTATGTGCAAGATTTCAGCATATCGCACATTTGGACTGCTTACCATTCAACAGGGATTAAAAGTTTTATAGATGTCAGTCTGTAAGAGGCAAATTTATAAAAGCAAAAAATGGGATCTTTTAAACCAACACAACTTTTAAAATAAAACTGTTCACAAATCAAAAAGCTTAACTAATAAAAAGGCATCAAAACATTATCAACTTGCTGCAAAAACTGTGTAAAAATGTTCAAATACATCCGTTCATCCCTTCAGTATACTTCAAGCCCTCCTCTCCCCCTCCCCTCTCTCCCCTACCCCCCTCAAATATTCATCTCATATTCATCTCAGTTTTCATTATACATGGTTGGTTAAAGAGCATACATACACACATGCACACACGTACAATGCATGCCCATGAATTTCTTGCAAATGAAAGGAAATGAAAGCAGACCAAAGGTGAACAGGGTGGTAGAGGATATCACAGGTGTATTCCATGTGTTCCATGTGCATGTGAATGTAAAGGAGTGTAGCACAAGACATCAAATGATAGCTTAGTGTAAGCAAAAAAGACAGCAAATGAATATATGCCTGCCAATCAATTGTCTATTGGAAAGAATGGAGGTACAAATAAAAAATACATCCACTTCTACAATAAACTGCACATGCATTACATGAGTAAAATTACGACAATCAACATATACAAATATTACACTGACTTAATACAGTGTACTACTGTGACTATAAAGAAGGCTATGTATGCAAAACTTGAAAACTCAATGGAATCAAACTAAAACCCCATCAAGATCTACTGAATTGCTCCAATGACGTAAATGATTGAGAAGACTGGCCTTTTATTTTTATCTTTTTTTATGACCTTGTTTCTTCAGAACTTCTTGTGTTTCTTTTGTACCAGTGTATCAAATCAGATAATTAGAGCCACGCTGAAATAGCAAAGTCAGGTGTTTTCTGCCCTTGCCTGGGAACTTGAAACTAAATCCGTTTCAATAAAATCTAATGCTCAGAAACAATTTTCTGTGAACGCACACACACACACACACACACACACACACACACACACACACACACACACACACACACACATACCCACGCACATGCCCATTTCTAACCTTTTTTTTTACCAATTGCTGAGCATGGGAAAAGACACCCAGGGATATATAACCATTACAAGATGGTTAAGTGGTTAAATATAATGATTTAAAAACAGAAATCTGAACAACTGTTATGGCTTTCGTTTCATAACTGAGCTTATCAAACACATTCAAGTTCTAAATAAGCACTCAGCTCAACATAATGTCACAAGAACTTCTTGTTCCATAAAGATGAGTGAAACTTTCAATCTATCAATTCAGACCACAGATCATAATGAAAGTGAACCAGCATGCTTAACCTTACAACTAGCAGTCTTCCCTCTTCTGCCCATGGAGAGGTCAGTCTACTATGATTTACTATGCTAGTTATTTGGGAACACTTGGGTGTTCACAAGACAAGGCACAGGATATGAAATACTTCAGAAGTGATGATAGATACATTTTGTTTTGGGTTTCAAACTGTGACTACCTGACCTGCAACAAGCCATACTGTTCCATGTGACACAGGCTTTGATCGACGGCAGTGCCTGACAACCTGCTTTTTCTGCCCTGCCCCACCAAAAAAATGTCCCAGACTCTCTCTCACATGGGAGCATACTTGGAAGCAGCCAAAGGGTTAACCATCAGCATGAAAAGAAAAGACTTTGCTCATACACAACGTAAACAACAAAAGCGATGAGAAATGTCTGTGTTCAAGTGGCAAGTCACTGAGAATGTAAACAAAAGCCATAGGCACATGCATTGAAAATGGAAAAAATAAGGGCCAGAGAGATATTGTTTTTTTTATCAATATTATCTTGGAAATCATACACAAAAACATGCATACGTATGAAATCTGTTCAGAAGGAATTTTATCACAGATATAGGAGGCAGGAATGTGACCAAAGAAAGCCAAATACTCTTAAAACTTACACATCCTCTGCAGCATTCACATAGAACCAAACAGTCAACAGTCATATATGTGTGTGCGTGTGTGTGTGTGTGTGTGTGTGTGTGTGTGTGTGTGTGTGTGTGTGTGTGTGTGTGTGTGTGTGTGTGTGAGTTTGTGTGTGTGTGTGTGTGTGTGTGTGTGTGTGTGTGTGTGTGTGTGTGTGTGTGTGTGTGTGTGTTTCGTGTGCATGGAAGTTTGTGTGCGCACGTTTTTGCATGTGTGCATATGTATGTACAGAGGGACTTTTCATGTGTTTCACTGATAATCCATAATTCAGCAACGAACAGCAGAAAATATTCACACACCCCAACCTCCTCTCTCCCCCACCCCTTATCCTGTCAACCCCCTACCTTCACTCCCACTCCTGTTCCAAAGTGGTATGTGAAACTAAAATGTCTGTTCTTGCTGGTGGTAAATGTGTAACCACTGAGAAGCAGGTTTGGTTGTTTTGTATTGACCCACCCTTATAAAAAAAAAACCCAAGAATTGTTGTGTCTGCTTCAAAACCTTTCATTTGTAGAGTGAATTCTTCATGGTTCCCTCCTCCCCTGCTTCTTACCTCCGCACTCCCTTCCATAAACCTATCCCCCCACGATCCTCTCTCTCTACAGTGTAGAAGTACAGAAGCGTACCAGTTCAAACGTCTTCAAGCAACATAAGAATAATCAGACACGAGGAAGTATAAATCATAGCATCATCATTACATGGCGCAGATTTGAGTCCCAGTCCATTTAGGCTTGGGTCTGTTCCAGTGCTGCATGCAAAATGTGTAGCAGGTATCTTTCATATGTTACTCAGAGATGTCTCCAGTTTTGCATACAGAGCCAGGAAAAGTTAGGATTGCAAATCATGGTAGATGTAGTGGTTCATTTGTCAAATTGATAGGGGTGCGGATGGAAGGGCAACAAAGAGTATTCAAGATATAGTGAAAATACCTTACCACCCATTTTAAAAGCATCTGTATAGGACACAACGTTTACCAACTAATATCAATGCATGTTCTAGCAAAGTGTCAAGCACTACAAATGTAGGCATGCAAACAATGTATATATACAAATAAAAACTAGCAAACTAAGAATCCTACTACTATCATCTATTATTATGTAAAGCATACATGCTTAAATATTACTTTCCTAAAAACAAATGTATATAGCAAAAACAAAGTTTTAAAGTCCGAACATTAGGCCTAGCTAAAAACATAATCTCAAGCACATGTTGCCTTCATCAGCGCAAACTACAACTGAGATCGAATGCTTAGAAATAAAAATTGACCTTTGAGAGTTCAACAAACTTGAAAAATAAAACTTTTCAAATGGCACTCACAAACAAATATTTTCCTTCCAAACATATTAATAGATAAAACAAATAAAACACCTTTAATTCAAACTGACGTTCCCATGCTCTAAACTTTAGAACACACACTAACTATCACACAAAAATATGCAGACATAATGCGTACAATGTGCAATAATTCAACATTCTTTCTAAATATCAATGTCAGCATTTCAAAAAGCCATTCACCAGTACTATTCAAACAAACTCTCATTCAACCATGTTTACTGTCATTCACAAGTATTTGAATATTTTCTTTCATCTGTTTTTCTTTTTTTTAATTATCCTTGTTTTTGTTTTTTTAATCATATATACTCTATCGATACAGACAGCAATAATGCATGTACGTCATAAACCTGTCATGTTTAGTTTTAAGCGTTCATCTTGATATCAAGCAATCACTTTAAAACGGCTTATTTCATCAACAGGTCCCATAATGGCAGACAAGCCTGCCACAAGCCTTACCCTTGGTGTAGACCTCAAAGTAGGTCTTTTTGGTGGCCACAACTCCTGTCTTCTCAATACCGGGTCCTTTGGCTGTGACTTTTGTGGCATCGCCGGCCGCTCCTTCCACGCTGACGGTGAAGGGGCTCTTGGGGATTTCCTTGGAGGCGAACTTGATGATCACCTGTTGATCAATGGAACGTCAGCATTACTTGTCTTGTGGAACGATGTAGCATAGTGCTTGTTTTCTTTTCATTCCCTACTTTACTAGAGTTACAGTGGAAAAGCTAAAAGGGAAACAAAACACAAGGAAGAGCCGCTCTCAAGTTTTGGTTTTTTTCCCCCTTCTTGATATAAATACCTGAACTATACTTTTCCCCTGCTCTGTACACATGAATGAGCACACACGCACACATGTGCGCACACGCGCGCGCGCACGCACGCACGCACATACACACACACACACACACACACACATACTCACATGCGCACACTCACACACACACACACACACACACACACACACACACACACACACACACACACACACACACTTACATGAGCCACGTATCCACATACGCACACTTGCTAGCACAAAAGGAGATACATGACAGAACCAAATGCAGTTTGTCGCTGAAACAGCTGAAAGATCCAGATTTGATTCATGAACCAGTATCCCATCAAGTAACATGATCAGGGTTTATAAACAGAACAAAAAGTTTTAAAAACTGCCAAGATGTGTGACAGGATAACCAACTGTGGCCGGGTGCTAACAGTGTATATTTCTTGGTCACCCGTCGCAGACGAGACATTTTGTTCATGAGTTATCTTCCCCCTTACATCCCTTGGTTGAATCTAATTTTTATTGTGTAAATTCTTTAAATCATGAATACCTCAGAACCTACATAGTTGTGTATACGTCGCTGAAGTCACAGAAATTAATGTGTTCTATTCAGAACAATCGCGTTGGACTGAGAAGCCCATATTTTCCCTAAAACTGGTATTTCGACCAAATTAATCTTGGCACCATTTTTAATTGCCCAACGAACAACTGTAAATAATTCTTGAATTCACAAAAAGTATGAGAGAATCCAAAGAATCCATGAATGCGCATTGAAAGTAAAGTCCATAAGCTCTCATTTCGTATATCGCATGCCTATGATCTTTTCAGTACAAGCTTGCGACTATACGAAATGACTGACGGCGCCAGTCCCTTGAACAAGTCGCCTCCTTTGTTGATTGTCAGAGTTCTGATCTAAATTGTCGTTTTATGAAATTCGGACTTCCCAATCAAAATCATTTTAATGACTCCATTTCTATGATAGAAGCAACCG
This sequence comes from Conus ventricosus, assembly GCA_018398815.1. Classification (NCBI taxonomy): domain Eukaryota; kingdom Metazoa; phylum Mollusca; class Gastropoda; order Neogastropoda; family Conidae; genus Conus; species Conus ventricosus. The sequence continues at coordinate 19,858,549 of CM031615.1, forward strand.
AAAATACATAAAAATTATCATCTGATGGACCATTTCAACAGAATAACATTTTATCGAAGATCGTGTTCGAAGCACATGGCGACGGCCATGTGGCGATGAAAGCAAGTTGTGTTTCCAATCAAATTTCAAACACAAAGTTCTCCGCTCAGACGGCATCATGGATAATAAAATTTATATGTATAAAAAGAGCGAAATACCAGCTATTCATTCATTACAAAATTACTTCATGCTGTTTGGTAATTTTCATCAAAATAGAGGAAAATATGACGTAAACTCGTTAAAAGTGGGTTCAATCTCGGACTTTAATTGCTAATAACTTCACACAGCCACAGAATTGTCAAATACGACCTATTGCATTTTATGCCTTGGGTTCTGAGGTTTTCATCGATATCGAATATGTTTGCATACTTTGAATGGACGGCGAGCTAGACAACGCAGAAGCTGCGACAGATAGCACAAATTTTGTCATTTGCTGTCTCGCGAGGCTCATTTTGCGTGCGGCGCTGCGTTGTCTTCTTTGCGGTCTGGGCAAGCTGTATATATTTGGGGCACGGGGTGAGTGTTCCTCAGTGTTGCCTCGAGTGTTGCCTAGAGTGTCACTAGAGAGTGTGTCCCGAGTATGCAGAGAGAGTGCTCAGTGCGCTGAGTGCTGAGACAGAGAGTGCTCCCAGGGCTGTGTTCCTGGTTTGAGCTCTTTGTTATGGAAGGCAAATAAAAGGAGAAAACTCCAAGTCGTCCTCTGTGTCTTCTTGACTGGCTGCTGTCCCTTGGTTCCTGTGCATACCCATCTGCCTGTCTTCACCTGCACACCCTTACCCCTCCACACCACCACACAACAAACAATGATTTTCTCCCGCTGGTGGTGAGAACACCGCAGAATTATGGATGATGTTCTAGGTTATATACCGTGGGTAGATTACCACAAGCAGTCCAAATTCCAGTCAAAGGTCTCACCAAGCAGACCAAAGTTCATGCTAGACAGGCATTGAAAAATGATTCTGTTCACAAGACAGAGATCAATGGCTACCAGACACTCATTTCTTCCCTCACCACTCCCCATCCACCCCTTTTTTTCAATTAGCTTTTCTTATACATAAATAGTTCCCATGTCAGTTTCAGAATGAAAACGGAATTGTTTGTCTGCACTTGTTTTTCGTTATGCCTATATTCTTCCGAACCAACAAAAGAAGCGCTCAGCAATGATGCAGTTTTGTTCCAAACCGAGTGTGAGAAGAATAATCGAGAAAATTTACAGTGAGACATGTATTCATTAATGCCTTGTTCCACACTTCTTCCTTGCCCTCTAAGCCCCCCCCCCCCCACCCCCTCCACTCCCCAAGCTTCCCATTAATCATAATCCAGACCATCACAGCCCTCTTCTACCATATGAATCACAGCAGTGTACTGAACGCTTGGACTTCGGTACATCATTTCATCCTTTACAGAGTCTTTGACAAGCGTCCAATCAGTTAGAAGCAGTGGCACTCACCGCGGGATTTGTGCAAAACATATATCATGTAAAATGACTCAAACAATAAGTCTGACAATATCAACAAAACCCAAATAAGAAGAAAAAATCCACTAGAAAATGAAACAGTCGTGATACATACCCTGTACTGTCCTTCCATGGTGGGAACATACACGCAGGAGTATGTCTGCATCTTGTCATTGTTGAACACCACTTCACACTGAAAACGAGAAACAACGGTGCAGTACATTACTAAAATAGAAAGAAAAAAAAAAAGAGGCTGAAAAATAATCATTAGTTGTAAAAAGTAATGGAAACACGCTGCACCAAGAAAACCATCATGATGAGATTTCAAATAGTACAGCAGACAGATTCACCTCTCACACTCCCGGTTTTTTTCTGTTTTTTTTTCAAATTTCAGGGGTGCTTAGCTGAATCACTGATAAAGCACTCAGTTCAGTCAGATGTCGCAAGTTGGCATTTCGTTGATCATCTTTCTTTATATACAGTTGTACTGGCGGTGTCTGAATCACGTTAGAAACAACCTATACTCCCACTCTTCTGGGATGGTTATTGCAGTCTGCCTTTTTTCCTCTTGGTGGATGTGGACATCAAACTAAAATCAAAACAACAGGCTCACATCTATGAACATTTGATCTTAATATGTTATGGACTATCACCAGGTCACAAATCCTTCCCCCTCTTTTCTCTTCCCACACAAATGCACATGCATACACTTGTTGTCACATATGCATGCACACACATATATGCACACACACACGAACACATAGATAGATAAATAAATAGATATAGATATATGTATAGATATACAGATATATAGAGAGATGGATAGATTCACATTAAGGATCATCTAAGAATTAACAACAAAAATCCATATAAGATATTACAGTTTGTCATCTTAACATGCACGCACGCATGCACACACACACACACACACACACACACACACACACACACACACACACACGCACGCATGCACATACACACACACACACACACACACACACACACACACACACACATATTAAGGATAATCTAAGAATGAACAACAACAACAACAACAACAAAACTCCACATCACATATGCACACACATTTACAGGATGTCCTCTTAAACTCACACAAGTTTCCTACCTTCTCCTTGGACCCCTTGGGGTTCAGAATCACCACTTCCACCGTTCCCTTGCCAGCAGAAAAGGTCTCCACAGTGAAGCGAGCCGGAGCCCCAACCTGGTTCCCCTTGGGCTCCACGCCGGGTCCGTAAGCCCGCACGCGGGCCGCGTTGAGCTTGGGGCGAACAGGAGCGCCAGGCTTCAACTTAGCGTTGGGGAACTGCGACAGGTAGGTCATCATGGACAGGTCGTCCACTTTGGGGTTGGTCATCTCATCTGGCTTGATCAGCTGGGGGGACAAGAAACACGAATAATGAATCAAACAGCTTACTCTCTCAAAAATAAGAGCAAACAACATGTACGTGTCTGGCACACTTTTCTCAAAGTTAGAAGGACTGGAATGTTCTCCTTGGGTAGGCTGAAATTTCGGGTTCCAGTCACCAAATTTCAGGTCAGCCAAACAATGGTGTTGGCACAAATCAGTTTACTTGTCTGGAGCAAAATTTTGGCTTATCCATTATGTGAGTAAAGTGTACTTGACTATCGAATAAATATGAAATAACAACTGAGAGTGAAGGGAGAAACTCAATTTCGTAGATACAGAGGTGATGCCAACCCTTACTACATCTGCACATTTTGAAGCACTGCTTTTGCTTTGGCAGTGAATCTATGCTTTCAAGTGTCTGCAAGCACCATTGTGAGTACCACTGCAGGCACTTCACAGCGTTTTTGCTTTAAAAGTTCCACATTCCCTTCTGCTTTTATCTGTCACTGTTTTTGTCTGTGCTGTGCTCAGAAGGCAGTGGTTCAAATCGTGTAAGCTTCACTCTGCCTGCATGGGATCTGTTTGTTCCAAACTGGGTGACAATCTTTGCATCTACTATTACGCATCTTTCATGTACACCTGGAGAATGAATGATTAAAGTGCAAGCCAAAGACTGGCTGATCCACGCTCAATAAACAATACTGGTACATTGAATGCTGCTGATGAATGTTGGTGATGATAATTTTTATTTCCAAAAGTAATAGATCAGCAAATATATGCTTTTTTACATCCGGCCGTTGCCCCACTGAGGGACTAAGAGTGACTAGCAATTAACTAGGCATGACTAGCTACTAAACCATACAAGCAAACGTACTTATCTTTAAAAATACATAAAAACATGGATGAACTTTTTCTCCTTCAATATTGACGAATACATGAGCTTAAAGAAAAAGCGACACTGAAACAACATGAGCTTAAAGAAAAAGCGACACTGAAACAACAATCAAGAATAAATAAATTGATTATTCCAGAAAAACAAGGAAAAAAGATCTCTCACACACACACACACACACACACACACACACATCTTGAATATAGATGGCACTTTGTTGCAATATCAGAAATCAGTCAATTTTTTGGGAGTACTTTTAACACCAAAACTAAGCTGGAAAATGCACATAGAAAAATTGTTATCTAAAGCTAGAACTAGACTAAATTTTCTTAAAATTGTTAATTGCCAACCTTGGGGTCAAAATACTAAAACCCTTTTGCATCTGTCTTTGGCTCTTGTCCGCTGTCACGACCGACCCCTGGAGGTCTGCCCTGACAGGATCGGTCTAGATGGGAGTGAAGGGAGTGACTGACCTCACACGCCTCGCAAGAGCCCACACAAGAAAGATTACGATACAACACCCCATTTATTCACATCAACACACACAATCACAAATAAATATTTCAACGCACGTACCATGCACAATCACAATCAAGCATTCCAACACACACAACAAGCATCCCAACACACACAACATGCACAATCACAATCAAGCATTTCAATACACGACTACACAATCATAATCATAAATAAATAATTCCAGCACACACAACGTGCACAATCACAATCATAAATAAATAATTCCAGCACACACAACGTGCACAATCACAATCACAAATAAATGATTCCAGCACCCATCCCTTTCCCGAGATGTAGTGCCCCCACACCCCTGCCTCTCCAAAGTCTACTAGGAACACCCTGCTGCAAATGAGTGCCCCAAACCGGGTCGGTTCCTGAAGAGAGAGATGTCGAAGGCCGACACCCTTGACCCGCACAAACAGATGGAGAGCGCGCCTCGGGGGACGAGGCAGCGTTGCTGGGGTCCTGGACGGGGATCAGGACCGTCCAGCCAAGTCCACGGGCTTTCCCACCAGCACGTGGCCTCCACCAGTGCGTGGTCCCAACCAGCGCGTGGCCCCCACCAGTGCGTGCTCCGGGTGAAGCCTCCGGGAGGAGGGACAAGGTAACTGGGAGGAAAGTAGACAGACGGGCACTGGAACCCCGCAGTCAGTACAGTCTGACCCATGCCGTTAAACCCTAACAGCCACTCGCATGATGGGCGAGGGGAGGTCTACTAAACACACCAACAACACCAGCTCAACACAGTCCCGAGCATAACGCAGCAAACAAACCAAATCAGGAATGTTCGTTAAAGTCTTCTCATACGAAGCAGGTAAGAGATATTAAATTAACAGGCTATAAAACCAATATGAATTATCTTCACCCTTCTCTCACTCACGTTTAACAATTTCCTTTCTTAGGAAATAAACCAACACAGCGACCGTCGCTTTATAACTGCTACCACATTTGCAAATAATAATTCAATGGCATAATTGTCACATTTTATAGCCACATTTCAAAATAACACAAATCTCCAACCACGCATCCGAACGACAAATCATGCGTACGCACGCTCGCAACATAAAACTCGTTCTCCTTGCACACACAAACAGACGGTGGCCGAAGGATAAGAGTCCGGCGAATGTGACAAGGGCGGACGAGCGAGACCAAGCAAGTACCAACCCTGAATCACCAGGTTCTCTCCCATCTCCACCGACTACCGCATCACCAGATGCATAAAAAGGAGAAAGACTTAAGATATAATTTTGACTGGCCAGGTTAAAGATTGAATTAACCAGAAAAAGTGGTCTCAAACAATATTTCTCTTACAATTTTGAAAACAAAAGAAAATTGCGCAAAAGAGAAGAATAAGCCGGCTAACAACAACAAACCAAAACAAACAAACCACGAAACTGATGCTTACCAGCTACCCGTGGGTGACCCCGAAGAGGCGGGTCAAACGACTCTCTCTGCCCTCTGTCCAGTCGAGAGGACAGAGGCGCAGATGCGGAAAAAGAAGAAGTGATGTCCCTCTCCTACAGGCCGACTGTAGGAATTGAAGATACCGACTGTACCTTCGACGATACGGTGAAGAACCAAGACCGGAGCAGCGCTCCCAGAGACATCTTCCGCTCGAGTGAAGAGCTAACCTCCCTCAGCGATGGCGGCCAACATGCCACGCTACGTCACAGAAGTGAGCATACTTCAAACTAAAAGAAATGAAGCACGTGTGACAGGTAAAAAGTCAGGCGAGAGGCCGATAGACAGCAAGTTCGAGAGAAAGGTACCAGCCACCCGTGAACCTGCAGGATGAATAGCACGGGCAGTGGAATTAGAGAGAGAGAGAGAGAGAAAGCAAACCGAATGTGAGCTGAACTACACCAAGGTGCAACCGCACCACAAGCCGCACTAAGGGACGGACACGTGACAACAACAACGATAATAAACAAATGAATAATTCCGCCACCCCAGTTGGGTCAAACGTCGTAGGCCTCGTGACAAACTCGTGACAAACCCCCCTTCTAAAAGCATCTGTTTCTCTGAGATACAGTGCTCCTTTGAACCTTGACGCATGTGCAAATTCACAACAATGGGACCGAACCCAACTCTCTGTGATCGACAGAGTACGATAAATCCAATACAAACATTCTACGATAGAATCACACCGAGAAATACATAATACTACATTTATCAAACAACTAAGCGAACCTTCCAACCATGAAAGTAACAATCCGAACCATTGGTGATACACTACCGTTAACATCACTGAAGTGAAAACTGTCACTACACCTGATACAGAAACAAAAAGGGGATATAACCCTGGTTGAGGGGAAGTGTCCCTCTGACTGATTTCTCCAATGTGCTGACTACGGAGCTCGGCTAAGATAGTCAGCATCCGTATTACTGGAACCCTTGATATGACGAAAAGTGAACGCCTGACTCTGCAGTTCCACTGCCTAACTCATGAGTCGACGACTGACTGGCCGGATCCGGTCCAGGTACTGGAGAGGATGATGATCGCTCTCCAGCACAAACTTCCGGCCGTGCTTCTTCCTGGGCACGCCAGTGCGCGTCCAAATCTGCCGGAGAGCTTCAGCAATAGTAGGGGTATCGATAGTCCAAGCGGGGCAGCCTCTGGGTATCGAGTCACGTAGTCCACCACTACCAAGATGTAGCGGTGACCGCGATCGGATAGTGGCTTAATGGGTCCCACCAGGTCGACACCGACCTTGCTGAATGGCTCCCCAACCAGAGGCACTGACCCTAGGGGAACACGCTTCAAGCGCCCCTTAGGCGTTGTCCGTTGGCAGACATCGCAACTGCGGCAGTACTGCCTAACCTGTGAGTTCATCCCTGGCCAAAAGAAGTCCTGTCCGACTCGCTCGAGAGTCCGCTTGGAGCCCATATGACCTGCCATGGGGGAATCGTGGGCCTGCCGGAGAACAGATTCTCTCAAGCTTTGGGGAACAACAAGCTGCTTGGCCACACGATCTGCCTGAGTGAAAACCCTAAAGAGGATCCCCTTGTGGAGCTTGAAGCTCACCTTGGCGTGTCGGGCAGACTGAGTGGGACGATCTACCAGTTGTCGCAGGCGTTGGACATCCAAGTCCCTGGCCTGAAGACGGACGATGGAAGCAGGGTCGGCCTTTGCAAGAACCTCGTCAGAGATCGGCTGAAGAACGGGACGCAATTCCTGTTCCTGCTTCTTAGCTTTGGCACGTGTGGTAACTCCCACACACGCCTGTACAGGCAGATCCATAGACACGGACTGACTGCGTCCGTCCGCGAAGGTGATAGTATTCCCTATGATAAGGGAATACAGAGGTCGCTCCACCGCGATGGCCCATACTTCGCCACAGAAGTAGGGGGTGGAGATAGAAATGAGTACAGAAGGACGGGTGGAGGTAAAACCAGCCTCCAACCCGCACACATCGTAACTGGCACCCCGCCGGGCCTCAGGAGAAACCAAATCCTTATCCACAAAGATCGTTGATGCTCCCGAATCCCTGATGGTGTCAACCAAGGAAGAACCAACAACAGAAAGGAACACCGGGCACTCTGTACCACCAGAAGCTGCGACGGACCCCACGTTAGCCGAGGCACGAGGACGCTGGAAAGAACTAGCCCCATGACTACCGGCGGCTTTAGGACAATCTTTCCTAATGTGGCCAGGACGACCACAAAGAAAACACAGTCGGGGTGCTGAGGTCCCCAATGAACTGCCTGCCTTGTTCGAGTCGCTAGCAGTCGCCGGCGCCCTACTGCCACTAGGTCCCGTGAGGGTCTTCCTGTCCGTATCTGGGCGATGCCCATAAGCTCTACGAGCTTCAGCAAACACCTCAGCGGTATGAATCGCTGCCGCGAAATCCTGAGGTGCTGTCTCGCCTATCCGGATCCTCAACTCTGGGGACACAGTGTTGGTGAGCTGTTCAATGAGGATCAAATCCTCCAGCTCCAACTTAGCCAACTGACGCCAGTACCCTAGCGTTTTGCGCAGCCTATCACCAAACTGCACGAAGGTCTCGTCGTTATTCTTCTTCATGGACCTGAACTTCCTCCTGTACGTCTCTGGGGTAAGGTGGAAACGCTTACGCAGAGCCAACTGCAATGTCTGCATAAGACGCGCCTTCATTTAGAGTGAGCACACACCCCTTGCAGCACCAGATAATCCAGAAAAAAGGTGCATAGCCTTTTGTTCCTCAGACAATTGGTATGAACTAGCAACCTTGTCAAAATGCTCTAAGAACATATCAATGTCCTCACTAGGTCTGAACTCTGGAAGCTTTAACTTTGGGCCTCTAACTCTATCACTTGCCTGTCGATCAACCCCCTGATTTACAGATGCGGGAGACCGCGAAAGAAGTTGTTCCATCTCCTCCCTACGCAGAGCCTCCATCCTGTCTAGTTCTTCCCTATGGAGGGCCTCCTGTCTAGCAGCCTCCTCTCTACGCTGAGCAGCCTCTTCCCTACGCTGGGCCTCCTGTCTAGCAGCCTCCTCTCTACGCTGATCCTCCTGTCTGGCAGCCTCCTCTCTACGCTGAGCAGCCTCTTCCCTACGCTGGGCCTCCTGTCTAGCAGTCTCCTCTCTGCGCAGAGCAGCCTCTTCCCTACGCTGGGCCTCCTGTCTAGCAGTCTCCTCCCTGCGCTCTTCCCTACGCAGAGCTTCCTGCCTAGAGGCCTCTTCCTTACGTAGGGCTTCCTGCCTGGAAGCCTCTTCCTTACGTAGGGCTTCCTGCCTGACAACCTCTTCCCTACGGAGGGCCTCATCCTCCCGTCGCTGTCGCTCCAGAAACATCAGGACGGAGGTGATGTCCTGGGCGGGTTCACCACTCCCGACACGGGAGGATGACCCGTCTGACCCGTCCCTTGGGTCTCGACCTTACCATGAGGAAAGTCTCCCAGGGCATACTCCTTACGAGGGGAAGCATGGCGAAGAGAGGGCTTCGGTTTCTGTGACTCAACAGAAGCCCACAGTTGTTTCACTATACTCTGACGCTTCCGAGCGCCAGTCGGGGTCTCAGCAGAAAGATCCCCTAGTGAAGAAGTAGTGAAAGTACTCACTGGACTATCGGCTACAGCACTGGAATAAGTGGAAGTCACTGTAGTCGAAGTGCTGGTACTAATAGTAGGGACTACATTCTGAAGACCCTTCTTCTTCGACGCACGAGTCGCCATAACCACCAGCACCGGACGTCGCCATGACAACAATATCCTACAGGTTTTCAAATACGGGGGAAAGACGATTCCACTTGAAAAACAAATTTTTTAGGGGTGTGTTGTATATGTGTGTATGTGTGTGTGTGTGTGTGTACGGACAAGTTCCGGCTGCTCCCACTCTGGCAACACCGCGCTCCACAGCACGAGCAACAGTGCGGTGGGGCTCACCGAAAAAAAAAAAAAAAAAAAAACTATGTCCGGCTGCCCCCACTCTGGCAACACCGCGCTCCACAGCACGAGCAACAGTGCGGTGGGGCTGGCCGGAAAAACAAACAAACTGGCAGACGGAATCCGGAGAGAGGAAAAAAAAGACACTAACGTCCGATACAACCCCCTGTACTCAATAACCCGGTAAAAAAAAAAACAAAAATAACTGGCTAACTACAAAACAGGAATGGCAGACTGAGTGGCTACAGAAAGGCAAGACTTACGGTCGTACCTGCGTAAGGCACCCGGCGGAAGGAGGTCTGGACGCGGTCGACTCCCCCTGGTCTCACCTCGACTCCCGAGTCACACCGGATGTTCCTTCAGGCCACCCAGCAACTCCCTTCACACTAGAGTCACCCAGCCAACCACCCACAAACAAACATGACAAACTGACTAAACACACACAAGACAGACAAAACTGAACAGGTACTCCGCGAAACGAGAGAGACAGTCAGAGCCCTTCACATCCCGGACGAGCCCCCACAAATGTCACGACCGACCCCTGGAGGTCTGCCCTGACAGGATCGGTCTAGATGGGAGTGAAGGGAGTGACTGACCTCACACGCCTCGCAAGAGCCCACACAAGAAAGATTACGATACAACACCCCATTTATTCACATCAACACACACAATCACAAATAAATATTTCAACGCACGTACCATGCACAATCACAATCAAGCATTCCAACACACACAACAAGCATCCCAACACACACAACATGCACAATCACAATCAAGCATTTCAATACACGACTACACAATCATAATCATAAATAAATAATTCCAGCACACAATCATAAATAAATAATTCCAGCACACACAACGTGCACAATCACAATCACAAATAAATGATTCCAGCACCCATCCCTTTCCCGAGATGTAGTGCCCCCACACCCCTGCCTCTCCAAAGTCTACTAGGAACACCCTGCTGCAAATGAGTGCCCCAAACCGGGTCGGTTCCTGAAGAGAGAGATGTCGAAGGCCGACACCCTTGACCCGCACAAACAGATGGAGAGCGCGCCTCGGGGGACGAGGCAGCGTTGCTGGGGTCCTGGACGGGGATCAGGACCGTCCAGCCAAGTCCACGGGCTTTCCCACCAGCACGTGGCCTCCACCAGTGCGTGGTCCCAACCAGCGCGTGGCCCCCACCAGTGCGTGCTCCGGGTGAAGCCTCCGGGAGGAGGGACAAGGTAACTGAGAGGAAAGTAGACAGACGGGCACTGGAACCCCGCAGTCAGTACAGTCTGACCCATGCCGTTAAACCCTAACAGCCACTCGCATGATGGGCGAGGGGAGGTCTACTAAACACACCAACAACACCAGCTCAACACAGTCCCGAGCATAACGCAGCAAACAAACCAAATCAGGAATGTTCGTTAAAGTCTTCTCATACGAAGCAGGTAAGAGATATTAAATTAACAGGCTATAAAACCAATATGAATTATCTTCACCCTTCTCTCACTCACGTTTAACAATTTCCTTTCTTAGGAAATAAACCAACACAGCGACCGTCGCTTTATAACTGCCACCACATTTGCAAATAATTCAATGGCATAATTGTCACATTTCATAGCCACATTTCAAAATAACACAAATCTCCAACCACGCATCCGAACGACAAATCATGCGTACGCACGCTCGCAACATAAAACTCGTTCTCCTTGCACACACAAACAGACGGTGGCCGAAGGATAAGAGTCCGGCGAATGTGACAAGGGCGGACGAGCGAGACCAAGCAAGTACCAACCCTGAATCACCAGGTTCTCTCCCATCTCCACCGACTACCGCATCACCAGATGCATAAAAAGGAGAAAGACTTTAAGATATAATTTTGACTGGCCAGGTTAAAGATTGAATTGACCAGAAAAAGTGGTCTCAAACAATATTTCTCTTACAATTTTGAAAACAAAAGAAAATTGCGCAAAAGAGAAGAATAAGCCGGCTAACAACAACAAACCAAAACAAACAAACCACGAAAATGATGCTTACCAGCTACCCGTGGGTGACCCCGAAGAGGCGGGTCAAACGACTCTCTCTGCCCTCTGTCCAGTCGAGAGGACAGAGGCGCAGATGCGGAAAAAGAAGAAGTGATGTCCCTCTCCTACAGGCCGACTGTAGGAATTGAAGATACTGTACCTTCGACGATACGGTGAAGAACCAAGACCGGAGCAGGCGCTCCCAGAGACATCTTCCGCTCGAGTGAAGAGCTAACCTCCCTCAGCGATGGCGGCCAACATGCCACGCTACGTCACAGAGTGAGCATACTTCAAACTAAAAGAAATGAAGCACGTGCGACAGGTAAAAAGTCAGGCGAGAGGCCGATAGACAGCAAGTTCGAGAGAAAGGTACCAGCCACCCGTGAACCTGCAGGATGAATAGCACGGGCAGTGGAATTAGAGAGAGAGAGAGAGAGAAAGCAAACCGAACGTGAGCTGAACTACACCAAGGTGCAACCGCACCACAAGCCGCACTAAGGGACGGACACGTGACAACAACAACGATAATAAACAAATGAATAATTCCGCCACCCCAGTTAGGTCAAACGTCGTAGGCCTCGTGACAAACTCGTGACATCCGCTCCAAGTTAAAGTATGGACAAGAAGTTTACTTTTCAGCGCCAAAGTATCTTTTAAAAAAGTTACAAAGTATTGACAGTAAAGCTATTAAATTAGGTTTAGGAGTTCCTGTACAAACAAATACATATAAGAGCTACAAAGCAGCGAATATCTTACCTTTATCGGAGCAAAGATGTCTAGAAGTAGCCAAATATGTGATTCGAAGCTTGTCAGTAAAAAATTCAGTTGCTGATGATATTTTTGTAAATTCGAATAAAGATTTTCCAAGTAGAGCCAAGGAAATTTCATATATTCAGCCAATAATGAATTATACCGCTGAACTTATGTCTAAGTGTAATGTAGATTTAACATCGATTCCAGAGTTCCCCACGGTTCCGATGATGCCTCCTTGGGAACACTTGAGTGGAAATTTTGATTATGAGTATACGGTCTCAAAGAAAAAAGAAAATATTAACATTCTAGTGAACGATGTGAAAGAACACCTAGAAAATTCATATCCTAATCACCTTAAAATCTATACTGATGGTTCAGTTATGGACACAGCTGACAGCGGTTCTGGTTTCGTTATTCCAAGTCTGAATATAGGAAAACATTTTCATCTCGGAAAGGGATTTTCAATATTTACTGCAGAACTGTATGCTATACTGATGGCTTTATTTTGTGTATATAGTACTCCAATATCCTTTTTTAGTGTGCTGTTTTGTGTTGATTCCAAGTCTGTTTTGCAAGCACTGCAAACTTGGGATTGTAAGGCCAGAAAAGATTTGTTATATGAAATAAGGTACCTGATACACTGTATTATGTCTCAGGTATAATCGTAGACTTCTGTTGGATTCCTTCACATTGTGGTCTCAGAGGGAATGAAATAGCAGATAATCTAGCTAAACTTGGTGCACAAAACTGTTCAGAATGTGTGCTAAATTTGCCATTACATCCTTCCAAGTGTGAAATACTATTCAACCTGGAACACTACGTTTACAAAACCTTTTTCTGTGAAAAATGCTACACGCTTCCTAGCTGCTCACGCCATCTTGCTAAGATTATCACAAAATTAAGGCTGAACACATGGAAGACCAAATTTTCTCCTGAAGTTGTGTGTGTCTGTGGAAAATTCATCTCTGTGCACCACCTTCTATTAGATTGTCCAATTTTAACTAAAATGTATAAGGCGAAAGGTATCAATCTTGACAAATATGAAAATGAGAGTCAAGTTCTGTCTGACTCATGCATATTTGAGTTTGCCGCCACTTTAGCCAGTTCTGATGTAGCTAGACTATTATGAAGGTCCTTAACTGATATGCTGTTTTCTTTTTCATAAGTATATGCAGATGTATGTGTTGAAATGACTTAAGTGGTTGTTGTTGTTTTTGTCCCCCCCCCCCCCTTTTTTTTTTTTTTTTTTTCCCCCCCCCCCGTCTAATATCATCTGCCGGATGAAAAGACGTAAAATTAAACCACCACCACCACACACACACACACACACACACACACACACACACACACACACACACACACCACACACACACACACACACACACACACACACACACACAGAGTCACTGTCAGTGACAGTCTATGCCATCCTACTGTTGGATGGAACAAACAGATCGGGTCATGATGCACCATTAGTGTGACTTCTTTTACATAGGAGATTGTCACTTGATTCATTTTCAAAAATTACGATTTCAAACGCTGCATGAAAAACAGCTATCATCTTTCCAATCTATATATGCTAATTGCCTTTCACATAAAGCAGTTGGAAAACACAGTTATCATCTTTCCAATCTACATATGCTAATTGCCTTTCATACAAAGCAGTTGGGAAGCTGACATCCACTTTTAATTATATATTAGGGGCCGGATAGCTCAGTTGGTAGAGCGCCGGACTCGTGATCCTGGGGTTGCGGGTTCGAATTTCGGTATAGGGGGATTTTTCCCTCGGAGTTAACATTGGTTCTGACTCCATTCCCCATATAGTCCTTCGAATGAGACTATAAACCGAGGTTCCGTGTGTGAACGCACGCATAACATCTTGCACACACGTAAAATCCCATCACCAACTTCGGAAGAGAAGGCCAGTTTGGCCGTTGGTATGGATGACACGTGACACATAGCATGCACCTTCCCCGAAGATGGAGTATGGCTGCCTTAATGGCGGGATAAAAATGGGTCATACACACAAAACTCCACTGCCTGGCTATACAGGGAGTGTCCGCAGGAGTATCAGCCTGCGTACGCAGAAAGAAAAGAAAAAAGAATCATATATTATAATAATTATATCAATACTCTTCCGGACATATCTCAAACTTATCAATTTTTTTTCAAATTTAGACGCAGTAATCACAACCTCCACATCAAGATGGAAATAATAGATGGTATAGAGAGACATGAACAGCTTTGTAAAGACTGCAGTACAAAGTGCTGAATATCATTTCACGACTGACAGCCCAAAATTCAAACTGCAACAACAGTATTTGCCGTCTTATTATTGCAACGGGAGGATCTGCTCATTACTTCTGTAAAACGATGTCTTATGGGGAAAAAGAGTACTCTCAAAGATTGCTAACTTTCTGAAAAATTGTACAAGTTGTATAACATGTTCTCCTTGTTTATTCGTAAGAAATGATTATTTTTGGATACATGTGTAAGCATCTAACATGGAGTGATACTGCATGTACGTTTTGCTATCCTGATTTGTTGATTTGATATCCTCCATACACCAAAAGGGGTGAAAGGATTCAATTCAAGTTCAAGTGTGTGTGAATGTGTGTGTTCATGAGAGTGTGTGAACATGTGTGTTCATGAGAGAGAGAGAGAGAGAGAGAGAGAGAGAGAGAGAGAGTGTGTGTGTGTGTGTGTGTGTGTGTGTGTGTGTGTGGTGTCTGCGTGTGTGCGCCCGCATGTGCATGCTTGCATTTGTATGTGCATGCATATCAAGGGCATATATAAACAAGTGTGCGAATGTGGTGTGTGTGAATGTGAATGTATGTGTATCCAAAATGTGTGTGAGTGCACGTAAGAGACAGACAGACATAGACACAGAAACAGAGAGAGAAGAGATGGAGAGACAGAGAGAGAGAGGTGAGAGAGAGGTGTGGGGAGGGGGGAGGATGGAGGATGGAGAGGAGAGGATTGAAGCAGAAAGTAAAGATTCTGTCCAATGAAATAGTTATGAAAACTCTGACAAAAATATCTTCAGACTTCTGACCACCAAACACATCGTGGATCACTGAAGATCTTGACTTGGTTGTACCATCTTGTTTCTCTGTAATAAATGATGTGGAAGACAGGTAAATACTCAGTTTCCTTTCAATTAAAAAATTATGCAAAACATTTGAGACCACAATCACTAATGGAGTTACAAGTTGTTTGGGGAACAAGAGTTAGAACTCTTTCAGGTAACAAACAAGGCCACATCTCGGATTTCATTCAACACGGGTTACTTCCCATGAGTTCAATGCCCTTTCCATGATAAACTTTTTAACTCCAATGCAGCCAGCTGAGGTGACACTGTACCTCAGGTTAAACACTATGTTGATTCTACCTATCCACACAGATAACTGTGAGACAGCTGCCATTTCCATTCTCAAAACAAGTACCACCTTTGTTCCTTCTGCCGATGATAAAGTATGGGGTAAGTGCTACAGGAGCAGAAGTTTCTTTCCAATCAGCTCTTCACGTTCCCTGCTGTGTTTGTTTATTTGATATCTGCAGATTCGTCAGACATTTAACTCTCTGGGCATATCACGCAGTTTCTTTCCTCACAAAGTGATGGATATCCACCCTGTGCTACAGAAAGACTGTCATTCACAGTCAAAGTAAGAGATGACTGCATGTGAGAGAAGGCATGTTACATTGTTCATGGAGGCTCAAGGTAATGATCCAAAACAGTGCTTTTCTTCATAACTAACTGACCCTGTTCTGGCAAAAGAAGAAACATTCTTCTTTTAAGTGACATGTAACACAATTAACAGCCTGATATTGTTTGTGGTTAACACTTGTGAATAGAATCAGACTGGAGTACAGTATGTATGTTCATCCCATGGTTTCTGAAATACTTGTAACACCCGGAAAGGAGGGAATGCATTTATGTAAAAATCACAGCAAGAAAAAATTAAATCGAGCGAAGTGGGAAAAAGGATCGTTTGTCAATATACCAAGTAACAGATAACGAAGATAACAATGAGAAATTAATCAAGTGCAGGAACTGAGAATTTTGGTAAAAACAGAACACTGAAAAACGAACATCAAGACAAGATCAAGACCGCTTGTAGTTTTTCCCCATTTGTAAACAAAAGTTATCAATAGTCAGCATCAGCACACCACGGACCATTCTAGTAATTTTCCCCATTTGCAAAACTGAGTTATCAAGCCCCAGCTTCAGGCGTGACATATAGTTCTTGCAGGTTTTTCCTATCTGCTCTGCCGGCAGACAAAATGCTTATGGAAGCATTCCTATACAAGACCCTCTCTGCATTTGTTTCTTTCCCCCACCTCCTCTCTCTCTCTCTCCTTTCCTCTTTCCAGTCCCTCCCCCCATCCCCCCCATCTTTTTTTCCAGGCCACAGAGCTTCATCACTGTTGTAAAGCACACACAGTGTTACACACATGTGTTTTTGGAAGGCTGCCTCCTTCTCTGCCACTGACATATGATTTAGATCTGCTAGTGGTGCTGCATTACAGACAGGTATGTTTTTCACCATAGGCTGCTGCTGCTGCCAAGGACGTAACTAGTGAAAGGAACCTGTGTGTGGAGGGAGACCTGGAGGGCATGGGGGTAGGAGGGGGGAGGGAGAAGGAGGTGTGGGGGAGAAAACCAAGGGTAGGAATGAGAGGGGGCAGAGTGTGGGTGTAGAAGGGGGGGGGGGGGGGGGGTTGGGAGGTTTCTACAGATCAAAAGACAAATGTCAGGGTGATGGAAAACTGAAAGGATTAGACTACAGGTAGGCCTACGATTCCCTTACATGCGTACTGTATATGCTCTTCGCCAAGATTTGTGAAAAGAAATGCACTGGGGGGTTAAAAACGTATATCTAGGTGCTTGCCAATAGAGACACAAAAGTACCTTCAGCATGAACATCATCAATCTTGATAAGGATTTGCAACAGCAGTGACAATACATGCATTCTTTGATCCCATGTAAATTATACCCCTGCCTCATTCTGAACAGTATTTTCCCTTCAAAAATGATCAGTTCCATGGAGTCCACACAGGTATTCCTCTCTTTATTGCAGGCCTCCCCCATTACTGGTCAACACACCTATTTGCTGTATCTCCAGAACCTTATTTTGTCTGAAACTGCATGTGTGTGTGTGTGTGTGTGTGTGTGTGTGTGTGTGTGTTGTGTGTGTGTGTGTGTGTGTGTGTGTGTGCGCGTGCGCGCGCACGCATGTGATTCTGTCCTTAACTTCAATTTTCAAAACTGCCCCTCCCACTCCCAGGCAAAGCCAGCCAGTATCTGCACAGAGGTGTGTGCAGACTGCACCTGTTGCTGGCGAAAACTTCTTGGCGCTGTGCTGCTGAGGTAACTTTTTTATCTTTTATCTCATTTGCCTTATCTGCTTTAGGGCTGAAAAAGCACTTGCAGTCAAGAAAAGGGAAAGAATCTCCACATAAACACTGGAAGTGAAAGAGAGAACAGGGGTGGAGCAAGGAGGTAAGGTAGGAAAACAAATGAAACAGTGAACTGAAAAGAAAAACTGAAAAGAGTGTGTGTGTGTGTGTGTGTGTGTGTGTGTGTGTGTGTGTGTGTGTGTGTGTGTGTGTGGATGTGTGTGTTTGTGTGTGTAAGCATGTGTATGTAGATGTGCAAGCATGGGCATGTGCATGCATACATATGTGTGTGCATGAACGCAAGTGTGCCTGCTGCATGTATATGTGTGTGCGAGTTTGTATCTCTGTGCGCGCGAGTGCGTGCGTGTATGTGTGGGTGGGGTGTGGTGTGGTGTGGTGTGGTGTGGTGTGGTGTGGTGTGGTGTGTGTGTGCGAGTGTGTGTGCGCGCGGTTTTCTTCATAAGTGTGTGCGCGTGTTTTTACATGTGCGTGGTGTGTGTGTGTGTTGTGTGTTTACAGGCGCCTGCATGTGTATGTGCATAAATGCGCACTGTGTGTATACATGGGTGGTCATGTGCATGCACACACGTTCACGGATGATCATGTATATATCATATATGTACCAATGCATTTACATATCCACACATCCTGTACACCTTTCAAACACTCTGTTTCATCTTCATTCCACTCTCTCCTCTCCCAACTCTGCCCTTTACCTGAGGAACCCCAAGGTATTTCTCAGCAGCATCCAGAGCCTCTTTGGCATTGTCCTTGGCCTTTTTGGGGTCCCAGTCCTCCCAGTCAGGGCACAGACCTGTACAAACGTGCCATGGTTTAACATGCACCCTTAAAACTGCGCAGTAGAACTCTGCTGTCCACAGGTCCAATACATAATAAATATCAGTAGTCCTACGTTCAGGACATAACGAACGAGCGAACAAATGAAATGTTGTATAACACAGAACGCTCAGACATCACAAAAGACAGGATTCACAAGCTCACACCTCTCTGACTCTATCACTTACTGGTTCCAATTTTACATCTGCATTGAATTTGTTTTAACTTTCAGATCTTTAAGTCTTGACTTGAAAATGTTAAGCAAATGCATCTGCCAAGTTGCAACTTTTAGGAAATCAAGAAGAGCATATAAAGAAAAGAAAGTTCTATTTTTCTCTTTTTTTCCTATCTGATGGAACTGGTAATTGTTTTCCACGTTGACAAGTACTACAGTTCAGTCTACAAACTGTTTACTCTATATTCAGTTGGAAGTCATAAAATAATCAGTCAATAAACGGGGAATATTTCAACTCAACAAACATGTACTAGTATTCAATCTACAGCAGGGCATCAAATCTTTTCAATGAAACACAGGACAACAACAAAAAAAGAAGAAAAAAATGTAACTGACCAGGTCCAAGAGCATCAACCAGAGCACCGATTGCCCGACCATCGTTCCAGTCTGTGGTGAAGTTCTTGATGGGCATGTCGGGCAGCTTGCTCTGGATCCAGTTGAGGAGACGCTGCTTGGGTGTGGGAGCACCCTCGGAAGGCGTGGGTTCCTCTCCCTCCCACATGGGCATGGAGATGGAGTAATGAAGAATGAGAGTCCATATCAACCCCAGAATCAGCTTCAGCTTCTTGTCCACAATGTCTGTGCTGTCTGCAACAGGTCAGAGATCACGGTTTCCTGCAGTTCTTGTTTGTCATGTCAGTGTTATCTGCCTATTGTGAATGAAAGTCATACTTTATTTGAAAAATGATCAAATGAATGCCAGTACAAATTCAATATTTGTAGATATATAATGGCTGATCCTGAGTAGTCTAAAAGTTTCATTTTCTGTGGTGTAGTCGGCATAGCTTGCTCTTTCGTAGCAGCAAATTAACTTAAGTATTGTTTGCTATTCACTGTCCTTGCTCAAGCATGCAAACACTTACCTACTGAAGCTGACAAATAGACATACTGTGTAATAGAATGAATAAGTTTTTAAGATGCGAGATGAAATACTATAAGAACTCGTGAAGAGAGTGAGTGAGAGAGCCAAAAAGCGAGAGACAGACTGACAGATAGAGGGAAAGGGGGAGAGTATGCACTGGTAAGTTATACTGACCACAAGAAATCTATTAGCAATGACACATATCGCTGATTTTGGTTTCAGTGGAAGCTCCAGCCATGGATGATCTGGTCTGTTTATAACATCGGGTGTCAGGATCTAGATCTACACAGCACTGGTAGATCTATATTTGGTATAGTTACTTCACAGCTGTGCACGAGGATGAGATAAATCATCCCCAAATCCGCCTTCCCCAGTTTCTTCTTCCAGTTTTGTAGTAATGGTGGGCGACTTACTAAATCTTATAATAGACACGACTTGTATGCTCTAACCTGTGGATTGTCGTCTGCCTCGTGTCTTAAAACCAAAATGCGACAGAACGACAAGAAGAGAATGAATTGGAATCGATTCAAATGTCTGTTCAGCGAGCCAGATACTGATAATGTCCTTTTACGTTTGAATAACCGCTGACGACAGATATATCAAAACTAATGGGACTGAAAACAAACACACAAACGAACAAAATTAGTCTTCAGGGCGAGTCAAAAGCTGTATCCCTGTCACCCGTTACCATGCAACCTGACCGGCCGGTGATCCCTCTGTACGGTTTTTCGAATCTATTCGCTAGTCGTCGTGTTAGTCATGTATAAAATTAGTTCATTTAATCTACTATAATAGCCATCACAGCTCGAATGGAAATGAAACCATGACGAAACCATGCCCGCCACACACACACACACACACATACACACGCAGAGAGAGAGAAGGGGGTGGTGGGGGGAGGAGGTCGTGAATACCAACCAGGGATGGAAAAATTATTAAAAGTTTGGAGAACAATGTGTAGTAATTTTAGCCTGTATCTCAGCTTCTTTGTGCCTATGTCCCAATTTCAAAATCCTCAGTTCAAGAAAATGTTGTCCGTGTGGGCTAAAAGAATGAAAGGCAATATCTGTTTTACACGTAACGCCATCATTTCACCTAAACCCCCATGCCTATCCCGCCCACCATAAATAGTGACATCTGTTTGGCGCAAATAATCATTTTCATTCCCGTCATTTGGAGGGAGTAGATCTAAAGTCACATGTTTTCACACGACTTTTTACCTGGATCAATACCAACTTGTCAGTGAAGCGTGCAAAAGGCCGGAGTAGCAGCAGGGAAGAAGCATACCTCGGGGGGAAATGACGGTTGGGGAGGTGGGGAGAGGAGGTGGGGGGGGGGGGGGAGAAAGGGGATGGGCATGGAGAGAATTTGCACCTTTCCCCGCAGGAGGATATACGTGCAGCCAGCCTTCCACGTCTTCCAACTGACGAAGCAAAACAGGCCACTTTTTTCTTTTCTTTTTTTTTATCCGCCAATGTATGTGCGTGCGTGCGTGCGTGCGTGCGTGTGTGTGTGTGTGTGTGTGTGTGTGTGTGTGTGTGTGTGTGTGTGTGTGTGTGTGTGTGTTGATGCTGTTGTAATGGATAGGCTAGGGTTGTGTGTGTGTGTGTGTGTGTGTGTGTGTGTGTGTGTGTGTGTGTGTGTGTGTGTGTGAGTGTGTGTGTCTGTGTTGTTGTTGTTGTTGTTGCTACTGCTTCTACGTCACGCTCGTGTCCATTGCCGTCACCTGTGGTGGTTTCCGAGTTCAAATCTTGTTTCATATTCTTGTTTACGTACTCAAGACCGGCGGCGGTTTCAACCTAATTTTGTGCCGAGATATGCATATTTGTCTGGTGATCATCTTACTCACGGCCAGTGAAGGAACGTGCTCTCTCTCTCTCTCTCTCTCTCTCTCTCTCTCTCTCTCTCTCTCTCTCTCTCTCTCTCCACACACACACACACACACACACACACACACACACACACATACCACAAGATGTGCGCGCGCGCGTGTACACACACACATACACACACAAACACACATATACACACACGCGCGCGCGCGCGCGCACATACTGCATACGTGCGCTCAGACTAACACAGACACACAAACACATAGGCCTACATATCAATACATACACACACACGCATACACGCACACACATACACACACGCACGCGTGTGTGCGTGCACACGCGCGTGCACACACACACACACACACACACACACACACACACACACACACACACACACACACACACACACACACATGCTGACTCAGTCAAAGCACACACCCATATTGGCCTATCATATCCAAATCCAATGATTTCAGCTCATCTGTTTATTGTTTGTTTATGTCTGTATATTTCTTTCGACAGGCAACGGCAATGGAGAGAGAGAGAGAGAGAGAGAGAGAGAGAGAGAGAGAGAGAGGAGAGAGAGAGAGAGAAGAGAGAGAGAGAGAGAGAGAGAGAGAGATGCATATGTCCGCCCAAAGACAGGAAGTACGCCCTACGTAGGGCGTACTGTCTTTGGTCCGCCTTACACAGGCGCGCGCACATACACGCTTGCGCGCATATGCCCACACAGGACCACACACACAGATACACACACACACACACACACACACACACACACACACACACACACACACACACACACACAGACACTCACACACACACACACACACACACACACACACACACACACACACACACACACACAAAACATTACTAAGAGAGACAGACAGACAGTACAGACAGTCAAACAGGGATGAGAGCGGAAAAGAGACAACAGGGAGGAGACGAGAACGGGGAAAAGGGAAGTGGGTGGGCATTGGGTGGGGGGAGGGGGGATGGGCATGGGAAGGGGGGGGGGGGAGAACGGAGAAGGGGGTGGGAAGAGAGAGAGAGGGGGGGAGTGAGGGGTGAGGAGAGGCAGACATCAAGCCATGTCGACATGGACAAAACAGTGCGAGATGAGCGAGTACACCTACAAGCAATCCCCCAGGAGCCATTCTTCCAGACTCCACACATCTGTACATCGTTTTCCGCTCAAGAACGGCAGGAAGAGGCCAGGGCAACCGGCACAAACCTCATAAAGTTGCCTCCCACCACCCCCCCCCCCCCCCCAACGACTCTCTACCATCCCTCCCCCCCTTCCCTCACCCCCCTCCCCACCTTCCACCTCAGTACACACACTCCCACTCACCACCATCGCCGCCGCCACCACCACCACCACCACCACCCTCTCCCCAAATCTTGGCTGCCAGGTAAACACAGGTATGAGGTGGGGGAGAGGCGCGTGGCCTTAGTCAGCTCGAAGCCATCCTTGATGAGGGTTGAGCAGAGACACAGAGATGGAGGGGGGGGGGGGGGGGGGGGGGGGGAGGGCGAGGGGAAATGCTCTCGCCTATGGAAAACGACTAGCATCAAAAGTCGTAATTACTGGGGGAGTTTGTTTGTTTTTGGTTTTTAAAAAAAAATCATGGTGTTTTCAGGTGACACTATCCAGGGCGTGGAAAAAAAAAAATTGCGCTCTTAAAAAAAAAAAAAAAAAAAGCAATTGAGTCTGTTCAAGAGTCAACAGACGATGAAAAGATAATAATCAATATTGCCATGATCACGGTCGGTGTATCGTGACTGTGCAGTGTAAACTAAAATCATGACAGTTATTTCTGACGACCAGCCCAACGCCATAATTGGGCTCAGAACTCTGTTGCAATGTGCATGCACATGAGCTACTATTTTGAGGAGTCATAATTATGGTTTTTGTGGTGCTTCGGTAACGAAGCAGCAAAAAAAATTAGGCTCAAAAAGCAAGAAAACCATGATCAAAATTCATAGCAACAGCGTAACATTCTTAGTAATTATAACTAATTTTCATAAAGAAAATTACTGCTTTTGTGAAGAAATTTACCGTTTCCATGTAGAAATAATTATAACTATTTTCATACAGAAAATTACTGTTTTTTGTGAAGAAATTTACCGTTTCCATGTAGAAATTATTTTTTTTTAAGATCAATATTTGAAATTTACTGTTTTCATAAGGAAAATTACTGCTTTCATCAGCAAAAGGACTTGTCACAAAGAAAATTATTGTTTTCTGAGGAGAAAAAAAAACAATCATTGTTTTCGTGAGGGAAATTACTTTTTTGTGAAGAAAATTAGTATTTTCACGAAGAAAACTGTTTTCGTGAAGAAAATGCCATTTTAGTAATGACATTTTCTGTTTTCGTTGTGAAAATACGAATTTGTACGAAGAAAAAAAAATTGCTGTTAGAGAACGTATAAATACCAAGTCTAGCTCAACCGCCCTTAACCAGTTTCGGGCGGTTGCTCTAGACTAGGTATTTATACGTTCTCTAACTAGTAAACCCTACAAACAAACATACTGTGTAGGATTATCCGTTTTCAATACTAATTTACTAAACTTTTCAGATTTTATTTTTTTTTAATCCTGTGTTTTTCCTGATCATTTTCAATACATCATTTTCACGCATACATTCATCAAATACGTCACACATACTCAGTAGACTTGATTCCACTGGGCATGTGTTTCGGGCGGTTGACTCTAATGCCGGCATTTTTACGTTCTCTCCCCTTCTCAATAGAGGGTGCAGTTATGAATAGCGATCGATTTCTATTGCTTGCAGTTCTGAATAGCGAGATTTCTATAAGTGGTTGAAAGGATTTTGCTCAGTCATTCCCGCCTGGGGTAAAACAGATATAGACATGTTTCTTACATTCACCTATCATAAGTCAAGATTTAATCATGTGATAGTAAAAAGACGTCACATCCGCCCAGCACTTAGTGTTGTTGACAACGGGCCTTGAGTTATCTCGTCATTTGGTGTTGTGGTGCTGTGGTGAACGGACGTGTTTCAGTGATAGAGTGTTTTGCTTGTAAAAGATTTGTTTAAATTCATGTCGGGTGATAGTGTTTCTTCTTGTGAAGAAGCAGAATTATTTGGTAGTCCTTCTTCACAAGAATTAAATCAGGAAATTTTTGAAGCGCAAGCAGTTAATCAAAAACTGTTAGATTTTTCTCAACAAAAAACTCCTTTAATTCTTCCAGAAGGCACGTATCAACAAGAGCAAGCTACTCCGTTATGGACAGAAAAAGAACAGCTTGTACTAGATGAGAATAGAATATATTTTGAGCAGATGGTCTTAATAGCGGTTAAGGCTAAAACAGAAGGACCAATGAGACTACCCAAAAAACCAAAAAGGAAGATGGAAGATTTGTTCAAAGAAAAATACGGAAAGAAAAAGAGAGTAGAGCCAACAACGCCAAGTGATTTACATCACTATCTCGTTTCAAACCAAGCAGATGTTAGACATGCCATATCCACAGAAGCTTTCACAAATGATTATTTTGCACAAGCAGTAAATGAACAAGACATTGTAGAAATACTACAAAAAGGGGTGAGAAATCTCAAAAGGCAGAACGCACAACAAATCTTAATTTACATTCAGTTTGGACAGTTTTTGATTTCATGCAAACAATGGCAGGAGGTACAAAGAAAAGAAGGAAAGATGACAAAAACGTGGGCTCAGTGGCTAGAAGAAAAAACTGGCTATTCTGATGTTCATGCGTGTAGACTACGTGCCGTTGCCAAATCGCTTTATGCATTTCCACGATTTAACACGGTTGGTTTGCCAATCAGTTTTACAGACCTGCCTACCTCATGTTATGCTCATCAGTAATAACCACAGAGATTTTCAGTAATTTTGCATTTTCCTTCAGTAATTCCACGGACGCGTAATACACGGCGTTTTTGAACAAATAATGTGTACAAAACTCCAACAACATTTTTAACATTTTAACAAAAAATATAAACAGTAAAAAAGGAACAAAAACAACAAAGCAGAATTAAAATACCTTGGGATGATGGCTGATGACAGACTCAGGACAGGAGTTTCAGGTCAATTCAAAGGTGATATACTTGACAGTTTGTAACTTACACAGCAGTCACCACAGATGACCCACTGATGAAGAACCTAATGTACAACCCCCCCTCCCCCCCCAAAAAAAAAAACTACAAAAGTGTGTGTGTGTGTGTGTGTGTGTGTGTGTGTGTGTGTGTGTGTGTGTGGTGTTGCACTAAGCCTTGTATTGTGCCTGAGAGATTGCTGAGTCTGGAAACATCCTTTTCATTTTCGCCACTATCTTGTCAGCACAGCTCAGGGACAAGCTGTTTCCGCAGATCAGCTCACACAACAGTCTTTCTGCGTTGGTGATCTTCCGTGTGTGGGTCTGACGGCTGCTCTCGCTGGATTTCGTAAACAACGATGTGATCTTCTGACTGGAGGCACTGGCAGCTGTCTCTTTGTGCATTTTCCCCGAGATATGGCGCTTGCAGTCATTTGCTCCCCCATGTCCGATGGAGAAGTCTGAATTGCACACCAAGCAGTATACAAATCCAGGTCCATGTTTTTTGGATTGCAAAAGACAAGGCCAAGTCCGCGTGTATTTAGTTCGGAACACTTGCTTCTTCGCCTTCTTCCGTTGTGGCACAGTGGTTTTCGAACCCTCGTCGTCGGTTTCATGCAAACGTTTAGAAGATTTCTCCGCCATTTTCACAATCGCCGGCAAAAAATCGGTTGAAACTTTGTCTTACAATGGCTGAACAAAAGGCTTCGAATGGCGCGCACAGATGTGATGGCGCGTCGTGTTGGCCCACAGCACCACATTGACCAATCGCAAGTTCCGAACCATCTGTGGTTTCGGCTTGAGTCAAGGGAAGTTACTCTGTGGTCTCGGAAAGGTCTAGCAGTCGACAATTTTTCGAGTCTGGAATTTGCGTAGTTTTTTCAATTTTCTTTTCCGTAATTTCGCACGGAAAATCGTACCTCCGTAATGGGGGGTTAATTTCCGTAAGATTACGAACGATTACGGAAGGATAGGCAGGTCTGGTTTTATCATGAGCAAACTGAAGCAAATCGAAGAGATGCTTCAGATCGAAGAGTACAAAAAGTACTGGTCAGAAGCGCCGCATATTCCTCTCACATCAGAGCGCCAACAGTCCCAGTCTTAGACATACAGTGCTTGTTTGTGCGTAACAACAGAAGTATCACACTG
Source organism: Conus ventricosus (assembly GCA_018398815.1). Lineage (NCBI taxonomy): Eukaryota > Metazoa > Mollusca > Gastropoda > Neogastropoda > Conidae > Conus > Conus ventricosus. The sequence goes on from CM031615.1 coordinate 19,885,355, forward strand.
TGTGTGTGTACTGTTAGACAAGTGTTTAAAAATAGTAACGATCATGCATGTACGGTTTCAAAAATAGTAAATGATGTGGCTCTAAATATAGTAACGATCATGCATGTACGGTTTGCTGCACTATGACATTTGCGCCTGCCCTGCTTCGGCTGTGTTATTGTTTGTGCTTCGCCCTGCTCTGGTAAAACCGTTCGAATTCGAACGGTATCTAAAAATAGTTCTGACATTCTTGTTGTTGCCTCACAACTTTGAATATATTAGTGAAATGACATTTTGCCTGCTTCAACGTTTTGCTTCAACGCCCTGCTACACCGTTTTGCTTCACCTGCTTCAACGTCCTGCTTCCACGCCCTGTTACAAACTTTTAGGCTGCCTTTCAGGCGGCCGCCGGGTGTACTTTATACAATTGTCTTGTTTTATTCAATCAGGCTTTTGTTAAATGCACCTGGTGGCTGCTTTGAACTTGCGACAAAAGAGCCAATGAATCACAAAAATGCAAGCGCCGTCTTGCACCAAGTGGTGTTACACATAACGAATAATAAAGCTCTGTGTACACCACACACACACACTCCCTCCCCCTTCTCACGCCCACACACATGCACGCACTCCTCCTGCTGTAGCCGAGCTTTGAAACACTTGACACCTTCACCCTAAGTCACCCTAGTCACCCCAAGTTCTTAATTAGTTCTTAATCAAGTCACCCCAAGTTCTTAATAAAGTTCTTAATTAGTCACCCAAAGTTCTTAATCAAGTTCTTACTCAAGTCACCTCAAGTTCTTACTCAAGTCACCCCAAGTTCTTACTCAAGTCATCCCCAAGTAACTTCTAAGTTCTTAACTTAAGTCATCCCAAGTTCATAACTAAGTCATCCTCTAAGTACAACCAAGTTCTTATTCAAGTCAACTTATAATTATTTATTAAGTTCTTAAAGTATTATTGCATCTGAAATGGATCAAAATGATCTTTTGTTGTTGGCGGTTCTGGCATGCTTTTGTGTTCGACTTCTGTATTTTAGTGGTTGAGATTTTTTTGACTGCTTCGGTTTCGCTGTCGTTGTTATATATTTTATAACCGTAATAACCACCCCCAGCAGCAATGCCGCCAAAAATGACAATTGCTTTAAGTACAATATTCCATGAAGACTTTGGCGGCGTAGGTCTTGAATCAACTTGTTCTGGTGTGTTTATAGCTGGCGTTGAAACAACTGGCTGCGGCTCTAGCACTTTTTCATTATGAGTTATATTATGTGCTTGTAACATTAATTTTGTTTTTTTTGTTTCACTTGCTAATCTTTTTCCTGCTGCAACACGTCCAGGATGAGGAGGCTTTTTACTGTCACTTTCTCCACCTGATTCAGTGTTTTCTGATTCTGCTGATTTCTGGCTCGGTCATTTTTTAGGGAAACAAAATCTATATGATTAAAAAGTAATTAATCCCATGATTAGCGGTGACAGTAATGTTCCAAATCTGTAATACAGATCACATCCTAGAGACTCTAATGACTTTGTTAAAACTGGATCCTGCGTTAAATCATACATAAAATCTTGTTCAGAATCAATGGGCGCAAATCTACTAACTAGTTTAGTGTACAAACTAAGAAACCGTTTGTCCTACACTTTTACCATTCTTGATCCCAGTTGCGCTTCATACCTGTTATGATACTTTTCAATGTCTTGTGGCGACATATCTTGAATCTGTTCTATGCTGAATTCATTTCCGAGGAACTGTTTTGTTTTTCCACATGCTGCCAAAGAATACAGTCTTTCTTTTTTGGCATATCAACTTGTTCATTTGTAAGTTCAGGAAGGTTTAGGCTACCCTGTAGCTGTAGTAGATCATCGCTGTTCATGTTTTTTTAATTAATTATAATTATTTATTTTTAAAAGTGAGCACCGAAAAAACTGTTACCAACCTTGTATACTATTCAGCTGTTATTGGGGGCCTAAGTGTAGGATACACAATGCTTGGTAAAAGCTGTTAAAAATAAAACCAGCAGATCTTGGCAAGCTAGGCTTTGAAGACTCAGCAAAGCTGATTGCTGTTATTACAGTTCATTGCTACGAAAGATTTTCTAGTTAAGCAAGGAATAATTCCTGACAGTATCAATATGTAAAATTAAAAAAATACATTATAAAAATGGCTTCATTCGTAATGATGATAGGCGGCGCAGTAGTGAATGCGCTTGCTTTTAGCGGAAGTAATTACGCATTTAGTAAACTGCGGGATGACGGCGAGAGAAAAAGACATAACAAAGCTATGGAGCAACTAGCAGCTGCACAAGATTACTATGAAAAGCAGAGAATTGAGCAGTTAGATTTTATTAACGACAAACTGAAAAACAGGGACATGCAGCTTACACATTTAAGACGTTGATCAAGCAATAAAAGAATATTTTCTTGTAACAGGCAAACCAATCGAGACATTGCCCCCACCAAAATTTAGTGACTTTTATCAACCATCAGAAAAAACAAAAGATGCAGAAATCGTGTTTTATCGTCTTTGGTATGACCGTTGTGTATTTTGTTGCACATAATATGGCTGAATAAAAATGAACAATATCTATTATTCGCCAAAGGATATTGGAGGGAATCACGGCAATAAAAAGCTAAGCCAAGCAGCGGGAGTCAGTGAACAAACAGCAAAGGAATGGTTATCTAAACAAGCGATTTGGCAAATTTATTTACCTGCGCCTAGACGAATACAAAGACCACACTTTGTGAATACAATACCGAACGACACCCATCAAATGGATCTTCTATATTTACCCCATGATACGATTAGACGAAAAAGATTTAAGTACGCACTCACAGTCATTGACATAGCTTCAAGATACAAGATGCAGAACCATTAACACAAAAGAGTGCTTCTGCTGTTGCTGTTGCCATACAACTGATATACCAATGAGGCCCGCTAACTTATCCTCGCATGATTCAAGTCGATGATGGAAAAGAATTTAAAGGCCAAGTGAATCAATTATTGTTAAAACATAGAGTTACCATTAAAAGAGGCATTCCAGGAGTTCACAGATCACAGGCTTTAGTTGAAAACTTTAACAAACAGTTATCTGAAAGACTTTTTTCCTACCAGTATCACGAGAGCTGATTGACAATTCTCGCAACACAGAATGGGTTAGAAGACTGCCCTCAGTTTTGCGCGCAATGAATAATGAAGAATTTAAAGGGCTAAAACCAGTACAAGCAATCAAAAAACAAACAATAAATGTTGCTGAAGACTCCAGTACAACCAGCAAACTATTTGCCGTTCGGTTTAAAAGTAAGGTACCTTTATTTACCGGGAGAAGCAGAAGGGGACACTCGCATCAGGGCAACAGATCCAGTTTGGAGTGTTGATCCATATGAAATAAAAAGAATTGTAAAAATGAATCCGCCCGTGTATATTTACGAGAAACTGACACAACAAAACAACCAGCCCCCCAAAGATCTTTTGTGAAGGAAGAACTACAGATAATCCCACCAGACACAGTTCCAGTTGCTTAATTAATTTTTAAATTTACATAAAATGGAAGCTCAGAAGGAAGCGCAGAATGAAACAAGAATGATAAATGAAGAGACCTTGGAATTGATACGGAATCATATGATACGAATTCTACTATTAAGCAAACATTTGTGTGGATTCATCGCCACATGCTAAAACATCCAGATCACCTACAACCCAAAATCCCAAATTTTGATTATCAAATATGGGATAAAGAATATCTTGAAATAATAAAAAAAATTCGAGCACATCAAGCAAACATGAAAAATAATTTGGCTGAATTGGATAATGATATAATTGAGCTTATAACAAAATTTGAGGAAAAATATGATATAAATGAGCTTATAACAAAACTTGAGGAAGATAATTATGCTGTTCTCCAATGCCCAATTGCATATGAAAACTCTGGATTAACAAATACTCGTTTAGTGTTTGTTCTATCTAATGACTTCTTTGTTACAACTGTTGTGTTGATCTCATGTAGATTAGATCGTAGTTTTACGTTGTCATGACGAAAAGTTTTATTGTCAAACAATGCTTCTTTGTAGTTGTCATGTGATATGTTTGACTGCACAACACTGCGAGATATTCCCTTTGCTTTCTTAATGGTTTTCTCCTGGCTCGAAAGACTGTACATTTTTTACCTTAAACCAACAAACTCCTTGATCACCCCTCCAGATAATTCATCCTTCATCTTTCCTAAAACCTTCTTGTTAACAGTTGAATGCAAAGGCGAATCTTTAGGATAATCAGATGTGTCGTACCATCCCGCATGCCCTTTAGCTACTTCTATTTCCATGTCTTTATAGATGTCTTCAGTAGGGATATCTATAACAAAACTGTCTATATCTGTGTAAAGTACTCTGGACTCAGGATACAAGGGCTTAAAGTAGTCATAAAGAAATTCTAACATCAAAAGCTTTGATAATTCTAAAACAGTAAACCCAATAAAAACAGGTTTGTCCAATTTGACTTTCTTTTTTTTCAACATTATGCCAAAAAGCTGATCATGAAATCTTCTAAAGTCCTGATAATTAGGTTTTGAAGTCAGCTTAATTGCTTCGTTCTCTTTGGTGACCAATCTGACATCTTTACGCTTGTGTGGATTTTCCATAGTCTTTCCGAAACAGCTGTTGTTCATCAGCTTGAAAAAGTCTTTTTCTGAAGCATCTGCGGATTTAGTTCTGAGCTCAGTGTTCTTCATGATGTATGGTTTCATGAACTGTTCTTGATCAAAAGCAATTATACGATGAACTGCTCTCAACTTTAAACCATGTCTTAATAAAATTGTAGAAGTCTGTAATGACAGACATAATTTTTTTTTACCTCGAAGATTAGGCACAAGTTTAGGGGCTCTGTTTTTACCATCTTTAGACTTTCTGCTGCTAATGGGTAGTCATTATGTAGGTCATGGAGTTCATGAGGATATTCTAAGTCAACTTCTAGAATAAAGCCTCTTTTACGATCAGCTGTAAGAGTATGTAGTTGTTCTACAAATTTTTGAATGTCTTCAACACCTTTTGTGCACATTTTAAAGTTACGTAATGGAAGTGATTGCGCCATAGCCCAACCATACAGATTGTTTGCATCTAAATACATGAGATAGTTAGATCTTTTACTTGAATCATAATCATCTAGGTATTTGTTGTTTGCTTTACAGTAATGATGCGACGCCATACTAATTCCTCCACGCAATCCGTTTTCAATCATCTGAATCATTGGTAAATCAGACAATAAATCAATCTGTACTCCAGTAAACTTTAAGAAAGCATCCCAACTCATCCCGGGCGCAGAAATGTAATGCGTGGGATCCAGGCTATAATGTTTCATGCAGGTCTTTCTATAATTTTCAAAGACGTCCGCCAACAAACAAACGTCAGCCATCAAGTATGAATCATGATAGTCTCCCATCGTTTTAGAATCTAACTTCTGCCATGCTTCTTGAGCATGCTGATAATCCGAATCACTGATTTCCTTTCCTCCAAGACTAGAAAAGAACGCATCTTTAGGCGGAAGTGTGTCTTCGTCAAACCTTTCCCAACTGTTCATGTATTCATAAGGATATATTCCCTTTCTAACAAGAGTTGGGTCAAAATATTCTTCTGTTATTGGGCAGGACTTTAAGGACATAGCCAGTGACTCTAATGATCCCATCAGGTGTTGCATAGAGTCATAAAAAGACATGTTATTTAAAGTGAAACAAACACATGTACTTTTCTGATGACTGTGCAATGCATGTTACCCTGAAGGCGCGTTGGTTACTGCTTGCATTATAAGATGAGAGTCGTAACCTCGCAAGTTATGAAAGAAGATGGGCAGCTTCCACTTCGCTGGGTCAAACTTTAGTTGAAGATTGCAGTTTGTTGTGCGCTGCTCCTCTGAACTTTCCACTTATGTGATCATGGTCTCTTACTGTTGATTTACACTCTGGGCGTTAGCTCTAAACCGCAAATCCAACAATGTGTGGCTGGGTCATACGTTGTTGGTCTTTAGGCGTCATCTTGATTTCAGATAAATTCAGATTATTAAAACAGCGTTACGCACTTGCTGCATGCGTTCTAAGAAGTATTCTGCAGCATTAGGCCCTCTATATAATTCTGGCTCTGAATGGTCGCCATCCGACCTGACAACAATGAAGGCAAATGAACAAATCTGATGATTACTCATTAAGACAGTTTTTTGTAGGTTTCTGTGGGTTGGCCCTTCATAAGGAACAATAAGCGACTCGAAGTCTGCGTAAACAACATATTGGACTCGTTTGCAGCCATTTCCAGTTCTTAAAACAACCTTACTGCCTTCTTTCGGCGTAATTAGTTCTGTCTTACAGTCAACTGGCTAATACAATTTTTTATATGTTCAAGCGCGGCTTAAACGGATGGAATTCTTGTTAAACATTTTTCTACAGAATTCTTGTTTGTGCCCATCTTTTGAAGTATGCTGCATTAGTCTACTCATTGTGCGTATCAATGGTAATGTTGAGACAACCCTGTTGGCGAAGACATTAGGATAAGTCCACATGGCTTTTGTCTGGATCACGTATTGTTGGGCTGTCTTTAGACACTCTAATAGGCACCAAATTTGTTTTCTCAGACCATGTGTATACATTAACAGTTATGGTTTGTTTTGTCTTCAAACTGATCATTTTGTCCACGCTAACAGGAAAGGAATATTCCACTAAATTTAAGATCATTGATGTAAGGCTCATAGTTAGATACTCTCTCTGCGTTTTTTTACGGGCGTAATGCAGCCTTGCAAGAACACACCACATAAAACATTTGTTGTCTGAATTCTTTATGTTTAGAACTGCTCTTTTCGCTACCAATGCTGGGGCAGCGGAATGTAAGCCTTGCCAACAATCGGCTCATACTTACCTGTTTTAATCTGATCTCTAAGACTTCGCCCTCTGACCAACCAGAGCCTCTCATTTTGGCTTCTTCAGCGGCCACATCAAACTGTGTAAGCAGTTGGTCTGCCCAACCAGGTGTTAAGTCATTATGAAAAGAATAGTCTGTTGTTTAGTTGAGACCCAGACTTCTAGATTTTCTTCATTTATTGTTATATAGTCGATTAAAACAGCTAACATTACTTTAACTGGCGGGTCTATTGTTAGTTTACCTGGAACTTGAGAAATAGCATGAACAACACTTGCCTGTACGTTTGCTGAATCAATGACTTCTAGATTAATATCATTTAAAGCTTTTGATAAACGCTCTCCCTTAAGCATTCCTCAAACAATTCGTCCGGTCCTTCATATATCTTAGCCATGATGTGTTTCTTTTCTAACTCTATTTATTTAAATTTTTTAAAAAAATACATCGACATCGACTCCAAAGTCGTTCTCCAAAGTCGTCTTAATCAGAATCAATATCAACGGTCTTTTTGTGCTTGGACTCATAAACTAAAGTATAAACGCCCTTTGATGTTTTAAGTGAGCTGTTTAGAACAGAGTTTGATGTCTCGTTTACTTTTTTTAAACATTCCTTTTTTATCTGTGGCTGTTGAGAAAAACTTGCCCTTGCCTTTTTGAAGATCAACTTTTGTCTTTTATAGTCATCAAAATCAGCCTGTAAAACGACTAAATTCTTCATCCGTGATGTTTGAGTCAACTAGCGCTTTATTTATTGTCAGTTTTGAACGAACTAAGTTTAGCTGTTATTAGTTGAACCATAGCTGTGTGCTTTTGGAGTTTAGTTTTTAATTTTTTGGCTAGCAACACTTACAGCTAATGAACACAGGCCAAGAGTCAAAGACAAAACCGCCTAGAGGTAAAGCTGGCGGGTGCACCTACGCCTGTTGCTAAGAGGCCTACACTCGTTCCTGCTGATAGAGCACTAACAGTCGATGCTCCAGTATTAACATATGTAACAGCATTAAAGGCAGCAGAATACCTTCGTTTGGTTTTGCTGTATTTTGAAAGGTCTTGCTCTAGTACTTGCTGCATTTGTGTTAATGTTTGTTAATCTGAAGGTTTTTATGTCGGGGGTTTTCTACTATCCCTTCTTTTGGCGACTCGGTGCTGTAGCACATTTGGATAATGCTTAACAGACATCTTTTTTTTTTAAAATAAAAAATAATTTAGTATTGTATATCTTTTAATCTGTTATCTTGAATATTCAGCTGCGCATCATATATTGAAAACAAATGTACATTAACTGGTTTATCGCCATCTTTTTCTTTATCAATTTGAATGTTTATTCCGTCTTTAACAGTTCTCCCACTTCCATGCAACGATTATCCTCTGTGACCTTAGGTCAATCCATAAACCGTATTTTGTTGTTAAATAATCATCAAGCCTAACACTGTGAAGGTGTAGATCTTTAGACACAAGGTCTACTGTTGGACTTCTACACCTCCCACCCCCAAACAATTTTCTTATTTCATCAAAATGCTGATAAGGTCTAAGCCCGCTAGCGTAGATTTGGTTAGGACTACCCTCAATCGAACATTGTACCTTCGTTATTTTAGATTAATAAACTTTTCACTTCCTCTTTTGAATGGTTCTTCATCTTCACACAGCAATAAAATACCTTTAAGCGATCTTGCTGCGGCACTAAAACTAAAATTCCATATAGCGTCATTCTTGCTTCTGGATATGTTGTATGATGAATCACTCTTTCGTAATATATGCTAATTTTGACTGATATTGCTGCTCAATCAGCCTTGCTAAATTAGGTTGCTAACAACATCAAACTCTAACGAGATGTCAGAAATGCTGTACGTTGCTTCGGTGTCTGATGATCTGATAACACGTTTGTATTCATTAAAAGTTAGTTCATATGACAATCTGTCTTTTAATGCTCCTTGAAAGTATGGCGCATGCGCTTTTAACAACTCAAAATCTAAGGGAATAGAAAAGCGATTTCCATACGCAAAATTTACAGCTACATACTTGTTACCGTCTTTAGCATCTGCGGCGCCTATTCTGTGTTTTAGTGAATCTTTATTTTCGATTCCTTGAAACGCAAGATCATCCCTTTCATTCGCGTTAGCCATAGATCAGAGTAGGTTAAAATATGTCTGCATTGTGTAAGAAAATATTTCTTGCCCCTCAAGTTTTATAGAAATTTTCTTAACGATTGCCCGTCCCAGATTCTGGACAACTGTCCTGTTTGGGTCTGTTGCTGATTCCGAGATCTATTTTGAAAGTAAGTTGCGCAGAGCCTGGCACAATCACTTCATCTGCTCCTAGGTCTGGAAATTTGACAGTAAGCATTTGATCTGCATCAATAGTAGATGGATTATTTGGAACAGTAAATATTCCGTTTATTTCCCTTCATGCCAAAGGGCTCTTTCAGTCTTCTATGCGGGTCAAGAATTGAACCATATGCTTGTGACATTTTTATAAAACAAAATAAAAAGTTAATTATTTAAAACATGGCAGGAATTGAAGGTGAAGAAGATTATGATGTTTTTGATCCTGGAGACGACATGAGTGAAATATCCCTTTGACACAGCATCGCTCAGCGCTCTCATTGCGGCATGAATTAACAGAAAGTACGGCCTGAGCATTTTACAAAAGTTTTAGGCCTAGAACCTCCCCCAATTTATAGACCCTGATTTTGAAGTAAAAGATGGTCATTTGTTTGTGAAAAGGCGGCCCCGACCGAGAACAACTGTTCAGCTTACAGATAAACGAAACCCATCAAAGTTTGTAGGCATGAATACAATTAGGCAAAGACTGGGCGGAAGACCGAAATCGCCTCGCATTACTAAACCAAAATTAGATAGGAATGCAGTTGCTAAACTTCAAAACGCACTACAGGAACTCCCAACAGCTAACCAAATACAAAACATGGAACTTCAAGATTTAAGTCAAACAGCAGGTGATTAATAAATGTAATAGAAGCAGAAACCAGTTTTTCAAAGAAACAGCATTAAAAACTATACACAACCCACAGATAACTGAGAGAGACAGAGTGGCCCTTGATCGTACTTTAACAACCTTCAGAGGCGAATTAACAAACAATTTAGCAAAACTGGGTGAGCTAGATGAGCATATAAAAAGAGAAAAAGAAAAACTCGTTGAGGCTAGACGACGCCAACTTAGGGCCTGGTGTTAAAGAAAGAATAACCCAAAGACTAAAAGATCTTGAAGAACTGAGATCAGTAAGACTAGAAGTGTTGTCTACTAACCGAGAACAATTACGAACTCAAGTGAGCAGAATAAGAGAAACTATCCAAAGAATTTTATATGAAGACACAACGCTAGCAGAAAGAATAAGAACACTGTTTAGAGAGCAAGGAGTCACATTAGTAAGCGTATAACGGCCTTAGGATTTGCAATAAGTACACTGGTGATGCTATTACAGGCGGCGGTGGTCAAAGCCCAGTGCCTCCACCGCCATCGCCCCCATCACCACCTGATAAATCATGGTAAAAAAAACAGCTTGATCATCTTGCGGTTTTATAAAAAAATTAGCCAGTAAAGCTATAGACTCTTTACCGGGTATATTAGGGAGTGTCCGTTAGCTGGCTTTTGTCTACTGCAAGCAAAGTAGTTGGCTTTATGGCCGAGCACTTATGGACATTAGTTCTCTTAATAGTTGGGTTACTTTTTAGTAAGATAAAGGCCAAGTAATCCTAGGCCAGTTAATCCAAAAACAAGGCGTCTTTTCATATTCATGGTCATTATTTTTTTTTACTTCTTCAACGGCCTTTAGGCTTTGGACCGCGGGATTGGATGACTTATTCTTGGGGGTCGACTTGTTTGTTTACTGCTTGCAATATTACTGGCTCAGAATTTATTTCGTTTTTTCCGACTTTCTGTTCATTGCCTGCCACAAGGATTTCATTATTGTAGTTTATTATTGTGCCTATCCTGGAGTCTGAGGTCAGAAGGCAGCATGTATAAACCAGTGCCAACAGCAAAGTCTACTTTCGATCTTGCAAATTGTAAAACATTTTGGTATCTTTTAATACTTGAAGGTAAATCAACTGTAGAATTAATGGCGTCCTCTAAATTTGCTAAGTATTGTTTTTGTGCATCAAAACCATAGAAGGATCTGTTATGCTCGATCTCGTTGTGCTTGCGAACCTAGCAAACACCAAACGTAAGTACGAACAGAGTCGTTTATTCGTTCTATTCCTGCTTTAGTTAGGCCCTTAGAAGTGTCTAAGATAAATGTTGTCCATGCTGTTTTATGCTCTTGTTCTATGGACCCGAGGTGAACAGCTGTGCCTGAAGAGAAAGATGTGTAAGGAGGATTCCAGTTATAGTTATACTTTCTGTGCACGCCCCAAAATAAGGGGTGCCTAAGCCATGATTAAGATCCAACTTTGTCTAAAGTCTGTCTTGACCTTAATATTGAATTCGTTACAGATCCTTTCAAAAGCCTTCATGTCTATTCTGTTGCTGAATGGATTAAACGGTTTGTCATTTGGCAATGGCGCTTGCAGTTCAGTCAAAATACGTCTGAAGGTGTAATAGAAATGAAATCTGTATACTGACCTCACCAAAGGATCAGGATGATTTAAGTGATCAGCATACGACACTCTACACCCAGTTGATGCACAAAACACAGCAAAGTTTAACTGGTTCTGATAAAAACTGCATCGGATGACTAAACCACACTTTTGGGATGTAGTCTTTTTTAATAGGGGGGTTAAGATATCTGTTTAATGGCGTACTCACCTTTACTTGAAAGGTGTCAGTCTGGGTCACAGAAATGTCAAGAGTATCAGTTGTTATATTTTTAAGATTGTAGTGCGGCCCAACAGAATATTTTGCATCAGTATATTTGAATGCACTCATTTTTATTTCGTTTAAAAAATGTTTGTAACAATAACAACTCAAGACCGTCCTTCGTTTTTAGAACATGCTATTGATAACAATTGCGGAACCAGAATGGTTGCACTTCATGAAATTTTTTACAAAGTCGTATGGTTTAATATAAGTGAATCCAAGGAGAATAATATGATTGTAAAAGTTGACAAATCAGGGACCAAAGTTAGCCAGTTAACAATACCTGATGGTTATTACGGGTTTTGCTCACTAAAAGAAGCAATGAGTAAACTTTGACATTACTCTCAAACTTAACAATGCGAATCTAAAAACAATGTTGACATTCAAACCTGAAAAAGAAGCAGTAGGTTACTATTTTGATAAAGAGCTAGCTAAAATGTTAGGTTTTACAACTGCCAATCAAGCCGTTCATAGTTTTGAAGTTTCGCCAAACAAAACTACTTATGAGGGGGAAAATCCGCTCGATCTTGCATTACATTCATTACTCTATGTTCATTTGGATGAGCTGAGCACTGATGAAAACTTATATGATGGAAGGCCCTCAACTGTTTTAAGAGCTCTTCCATCAGGGAAAGCTGCATATTTGCGATTATGAAATGATACAATTCCCTAATTTACAGTTTAAAAGATTAGTTTGTGGGAGGGTCGGATCATTTAATATAAAAATCGCAGACAAAGCAGGAAAAGTCGTGAAATGTGATAACCTGCACATTGTTTTAGAAATAAATAATAAACTGTACTAAAAAAAAATAATGTCGCGTGGACCAGAAGAATCGGGAGTTACATTAGCGCCTGTAAGGTGTATAACCTTAGAATTAAAAGACCTTGCAGACGTTGCGGACTTTGAACAGAACGGTGAGATAGGCGCTTTGTATGGTTTTGAGTACACTAAAGATGGTGATTATAAACGCAAAGAGGTTGGTGATAACAAAAGGTTTCCTAAACTAGAACAACTACGCAATGTAGAAGCAAATAATGCTGGCCAGTATGAATATAAAAATAGTTCGAAAACCTGACAGCAAATGGCACTTAGAACCATATTTAGAATGGGACATAAAATTTGAATTCATAAGCCCATTTACATTTTTTGACCGTCAAAAAAGTTTCAGAAAAGCATTCAACTCTGGTCCTTTACATGTAAGTCTTATGCCAGAGGACAATAGTCGGAAAGAGATTGAAATAACGCCGTATGGGAAAAAACAGTACATCCTCCACAGAAGAGAAACGGTTTTAAAGGAAGCTTCTACAAAATTACAGTTCTTTCCGCGCAGGAAATTAGGAGACACGTTCACAATGATATTTGAAATTTCTGTCTTAAAAGATAAGGAGAGGGATGGGGTTGTGGGCGTTAGTGAAGTCCTTTTAAAAGGAATTAATATTAGCTGGCAAAACTTAGACGTTAACCGTCTTAAAGTTACCATCGTCGTTCTTCACAATGGTGAGGATATTAAGGTCATAACAACAAGCAACAAAATCAATATTGACTTAAATAGAAACAATCTTACAGAACTGAATTGGATTAATCTTACACATTTAGGCCTCATAGGGTTTTATAATACTGAACAAGTTTTGACGGAGAGTATGATAAAAACAATAACTGGATTAGATTAAATTCTGTTATAAAACTATGGAGCAGTTAAACTTTATGATAAAAAAGCCTCATTGTTCATTGATTTGTGGACAGACTGGTTGTGGAAAAACAATATTTGTCCTGGGCCTATTACAAACAGTTTATCGCTATAATTTTGATCATATTGTGATTTTCTGTCCAACACTTAAATGGAACAAAGCATATCATGATAGAAGGTTTATATGGACAGATGATGACATATATTTAGTTGATCCTAGCAATAAACTGAGTGAGTGTTTAGAACACTTTTATAGACTGTTTGAAGGAACGCAGACACTATTTATTATAGATGACTGTTCGGCAGAAAGAGACATAGTTAAAAAGAGAAACACTTTGTCAAAACTGGCTTTCAGTGGAAGACATGCTGGGATAAGTGTGTGGATTTTATGCCAAAAATATAACTCAGTTTTAAAAGTCTGACTTTAGAGAACAGTTAAAGACTGTAGTTTTATTTCACATGAAAGACAGAGACGCATTTGATGAATGTATGCGTGAAAATGATGTTATTGAAAATGATCAGGAAAAACACAGGATTAAGCAAAAACTAAAATCTGAAAAGTTTAGTAAATTAGTATTGAAAACGGATAATCCTATACAGTATGCATGTTTGTAGGGTTTTACTAGTTAGAGAACGCATAAATACCTAGTCTAGAGCAACCACCCGAAACTGGTTGAGGGCGGTTGAGCTAGACTTGGTATTTATGCGTTCTCTCTGTTTATTTGGAGAATGGTCTCTAAGATAATTTTGATATTTTCTTGGGGAATTATGTTCATTAGAAGAAACTTACTCTTTCCATAGAGAACTGTATAACTGTTTGAAGAAAGTTTCATTTTCACGAAGAAAACAATAGTAGGTGAGAGGGGAATCTCTGGAATGGGAACTGATAAGATTCCAAAAGTCTTATTTACAATTACCTTCTTTTTTGTTGTTGATAATTTCGATGTTCATGTGAAACTACTAATCATGTGCGTGAAGGAAATAAACGGTATTTATGACGCGTGCGTGCGTGCGTGCGTGTGTGCGTGCGTGCGTGCGTGCGTGTGTGTGTGTGTGTGTATGCGCGCGCGCGCGTGCGAATGTACTTGTGTGTGTGTGTGCGCGTGTGTATGTGCGTGTATGTGTGTGGCAGAGGATCATCCACCACTTCATATCTGATTAGATAGGACCGACAGTATAAACTAGCCGATGTGGCTCCGAGATGAGTGCCGAGCCGGGTAGTCGCCCCTGAACCAGAAACCGCATCCACGCTGCTCGATGCTCGTGAGTCAGCCCACGTCCAGATAGTAACAAACAGAGTGGTCACGCCATACACCAGTTCTGTTCTTCAGAAACGCATAATGTGATGTGTAGGCCCCACTCCAGCAAAGACTCTGACGTGAAGCATTGATGACAAAAAGCAGAGGCGCTTGCAAGTATTCTTTCGGGGTTTCCCTGTGTTTCTTAGTCTCTGAAATCGAGTTCTGTAGAGAGAGAGAGAGAGAGAGAGAGAGAGAGAGAGAGAAGACGGGCAAAAACGACGTGATTTTTTAATAAATGCAGGTATTGGGCTGACAAACAGGTAAACAAAATGTTAAGCTCCAACTCACAGATGCGGAGAGAGCCTGACAGAATGGAAAGGAGAGAGAGAGAGAGAGAGAGAGAGAGAGAGAGAAGATGACGGTGATCATGATGATGACGATGACGACAGACCAGTTCGGGAAGAAAGAGTGGAAAAGGGTAGGCAGGAAGGAAATGAAGATGTGATAGTGAAAGAGGCCTATCAAAGGAGCGAGAAGAAAAAAAAAGTGACACGGAAACTCAGGCAATGAATGTATGTCTAGATCTACTGTGCCGCGATGCTTCCGTGCCTTTCCGTGAAGTGCCTTTCCGTGAAATGCACCAGCATTTTTTTAAATTTTTTATCTCTTGGCTCTGGCTTCCAAGAAAAGAAGACAAAACAGACACGCAACAGGCAAAATAATCAACTGGCGTGGTACTGGGGCTTCCTCTTGCTCAGCGCACGTTACGTACAGAGAGTTTCAACCCTTCGGGTTCCTCCCTCTTGGCAAACAGCTGAGTATACAGAAAGCCGACTGCCAAAAAGCACACGAGAGTTAATCAAGTCTCGAAATTTCTTCTCAGTGAGCCAAGAAGCCATGGAGAGGATTTCTTCCTGTTGACTGTCACTGAATGAGGAGAATTTTTGAAACTGCTTTCTCTTGAGATCATCCAGTGGCGTGTTACTTCGTGTGTTCAAAATGTGGTCTCGGACACAACAGAAACGACACATGCGTGCGCCTGTCTGACTCAAACACATATACAGAGACACACACAAACAGACGAGACAGACACACACAGACACAGACACACACACACGCACACGCGCGCGCGCGCGCGCACGCACACACACACACACACACACACACACACACACACATACACACATGCGCGAGCGCATATACACACTAAGCTGAGATAATCCTGACGGTAAGAAAGGACTCTGATGTTGATGCCATGGCATCCACAATGTCACGCTGCATTGACGTTGGCGTGTTCGGGTTTCAGTTATTCAGCGTCGTTGTTCAAACCCAAGCCGATTGCCTAGGCCACAATGAGACTACACATACAGAGAGAGAGAGAGAGAGAGAGAGAGAGAGAGAGACAGACAGACAGACAGGCAGGCAGAGAAAGAGAGAGAGAGAGAGAGAGAGGAACGGTTCTAACCTCAAGAGCAACGTTAAAGTGACTTTGTTCAGTGTAATGTATTGCACTGAATATTAAGAAAAAAAGGAAAACGAAAGACACGATTCTTAAATGTGAGTTTTTCGTGACCAAAATAGTGCAGGGAACTTGGTCATCGGTTGCATCACTTTGAAATGGTGAGCATACTTAGCCAAACAGAAAAGTTGAACGAATGAAATTTTCTGTATTTAAATGGGCACAAAGAGCCTGAAAGCAAGCTTTCTCTTGCTTTGGCAATGTTACATGAGTACTTTTTTTTTTTAAATAAAAAATAAAGAGTAACTTTGTTAATGTTGCCATTCAGCCTATGCTCATTTTATCATTCGGTCATTGTGGTTATAATAAACAACGTTTTCGTTATTGATCCAAATACTGTGTATTTGTGTGGTGTGCATTGCGTATTTTATCAGTTTTACTTTCACCACGCCCCCAAATGAGTTACAGGATAAATAACTCTTTGAATCTTTCACTTGCAGTCTGACAGAGTTACTTTTTCTTGAGTTCTTCGTATAGGACGCGACGAATCCGTCTGAACCTCTTGTTTGCAAATACATTGAGTGTTCCATGTCTGCACACATCTAGAGTAATGTAAACAAACTGTGAATTAATCAGTCAAGGAGACTAGGAGCACACCAACGAGACTAACTGAATAAATGAGAACATGGGTGCTTGGGAACTGTCTACTACGACAATCTAGCGATTCTGGCAGCAAGTGCTCCCTTTTCTTTTCTATTCTTGCTTTCTTTCATTTTGTCCTTCGTTTTTTTTTTTTCTTTCTTTTTTTTTTTTTTTTTTTTTTTCCCCAAGTAGGGGTTGGGGTGCCGTGGGAGAGAGGGAGAGGTGCGGAATAAGGGATGGGTGTGTCGGTGCGCCTGTTGATTCAGTCTATCTGGGAAAAACTCTGAAAGCGAGATCCGAACAATAAACTGTTACAACGACTGGGCTGCTTGTTCAGCCTCTTTTCATGCACGCCGCACTTTGTGAAACGTCTGAGGGGGTGGAGGATGGAGGTGGAGGTGTGTACGGACCCTCTTGCGATCTACCTCTTCTTTTTCATACAGTTTCCAAACACGATTGTTGTTTTTTGCTTCTGGAAAGGGGAGACTCTCCTCTCTCTCTCTTCTCTCCTCTCTCTCTCTCTCTCTCTCTCTCTCTCTCTCTCTCTCTCTCTCTCTCCTGTCTCTCTCTTTCTCTCTCGCGTGCGCGCGCGAATGTGTGTGTGTGTGTGGTGTGTGTGTGTGTGTGTGTGTGTGTGTGTGTGTGTGTGTGTGTGTGTGAGAGAGAGAGAGAGAGAGAGAGAGAGAGAGAGAGAGAGAGAGAGAGACAGAGAGAGAGAGAGAGACAGACAGACAGGCAGAGAGAGAGAGAGCAATTTACTATTTTTCCTTGATTTGTTAAGCCGGGCAGCAATGCTAAAAGAATAAACCATTTATGTCTGAAGTCTTTTGTCTCAGTGTGTCTATATCGCACTCTCTTCTCCTTCTCTCTCCCTCTCTCTCTCCTCTCCCTCTCTCTCTCTCTCTCTTCTCTCCCCTCTCCTCCCTCTCGTACGAGGAGAAAAGGCAAACCACGTATGTTTACTTTCACGTTTCTGACAACAAACTGCAACTGAGAGGGGCTGGAATAAAGGTAAAAGAAAACGGCCAAGGAACAAATACATGGGAGCAAAAATATACGCCCACCACCCGGGGAATATGGGGTGTCAAAAGATGGTGTGTCGCTAGTCAGCAAGTCCCCCATCCCATCCCCCCCCCCCCCCCCATCACACAAAACATACACACGCGCGCGCGCACACAGATGAGAGAGACAGACAGACAGACAGACAGACAAACAAAGAGCACATCTTATCTCAACAAACAGATTCCGGCTGAGACTCTGGGCACACGCCACGCCACTCCAACATGCAACATGCACACACCCTGCAACCCTGCAGCCTGATAGCCCACACCCTTGAAAGGGAGCCCAGCTTTGCGCCCTGGCAGGGATAGGGAGGGGGCTAGGGGAGGGGTGCAAAAGACAGCACCATATAAGAGTTAAGTTACTTTGGAACAGTCGAGGAAGCGTCGTCGTGCAAAAATTTATTAACGAAAATGGCTCCGTCCCGCCATTAAAGTTTGCGTGTTCAAATGTTACCTATATCGGCTGCCTTCCCCCCTTCCCCCATCTACTTCCTATCCTCCCCCCCCCCTCCCCCCATCCACGTACGTCCTTCCTTCCTGCCCCTCTCCCACTCTCTCCCCTCTTTCCCGTGACAGACAACACACACACACACACACACACAAACACACACACACAGAGGCCTACATGTACAACACACACACACACCACACACACACACACACACACACACACACACACACACACACACACACACACACACAACACACACACACATCCATACACACACACACATCCACACAAAACACACACACACTTTGAGCGTGCGCGTGCACTGAACACACGCACGATACTTTTACGGGGTGCGACGCATCCTTCGCCGCGCGATCAACGAGAGGATCTACGGTTGTTACGTTTGGGTCGCTGATAGCAGATGCATAGGCCACCACATCAGCAACACGCCGGGAGATCGGATCACGGCCCTCAGGTATGTTTGGCGATTGCCCAGCTCAAAACAAATAAAGAATAGTTTAGTCTCTTCGTCATGTGTCAAAAATGACTTGGACATCTTACGCAAAACCTTGCAAATGACGGGGGAGAAAGAGAAGAGAGAGAGAGAGAGAGAGAGAGAGAGAGGGGAGAGAGAGAGAGTGTGTGTGTGGGGTGTGTGTGTGTGGTGTGTGCGTGTGTTTTGTGTGTGGTGTGTGTGTGTGTGTGTGTGTGTTGTGTTGTGTGTGTTGGTGCGTGCGTGCGCGCCTGCGTGTGTAAAGTGAGTGTGCATGTGTGTGTGCGTGTGTGTGTATGGTGTGTGTGTGTGTGTGTGGTGTGTGTGGTTTTGTGTGTGTGTGTGTGTGAGAGAGAAGAGAGAGAGAGAGAGAGAGAGTTTGGGGGAGTGGAGAGGGGGGGTGTGTGTGTTGGGGTGGGTCCCCTCGCTGCCCGAAAATTGTGGTTCCAAATTTTGCCCAGAAACTACATTTCGTACATAGGCCCACAGCCCAGTAGTTCCAGTCATTAAGTAAATCAACACAGGAAATTCATCGAATCTGAAATTATTTTTCTTTAAAGGACGACAACAACAACAACACTACAACAACAATAACAACACGACTCTTCAGGTAGCTTACTAAGAATTAATATGCCACTGCCATTTCTCTTGACAGGCACAACGGGGCATTTCTCAGAATCAATGTCTGAATATTTATTCTCTCTCTCTCTCTCTCTCTCCCCTTCTCTCCTCTCTCTACTCTTCTTTTCCCATTCTCTCTTCTCTCTCTCTCTCCTCTCCTCTTTTTCACATCGTCCCTCAAGATTTTGGCTAAATAGTTCCCAGCAGACAGATTCAAGTAAATGGAATGGGGCTGGGTTTGGGGTCGAGCTCATCATGGCGCTTTAGTAAGGCAGTGTCGAGTGAATGTTCAAAGCCCTAAACCAGTCATGAGGTATAGGGTTCCTCACAAAATCATAGTTATAAAGTAATGCTGTCAGTAAAGTGTGAAATGATTGATTAGGGTTACTCTTGGAGAGCTGATATTAAATTTTGGTTTAAATTTTGGTGTTTCTATACAATTATGTTTCATCAAAATGTTTATCCTTGTTATTGGAGCGTTGTGATCTTCATTTCTAATTGTGGGGTGTGGCCGCAGCAAGTGTGGGTGCATGGCCAGGGCTTCTATCTGGAGGAGGTGGAGGGGGGGGGGGGGGGTGTACATTATAAATGGGAACTTCGATTGGAAAAAAACAACAACCCAAACCAACCAAACCCGGGGGACTCTACAACACTGGAACACAAACCCCGATCCTAACCCTAATCAGAAACCCAAACCTTAATCTGATCCAACCCCCAACCCCGAACCAATCCACCAAAACAAACAACAAACAAAACACTTCATTGGTAACTTGTGTTTGCGTGCAGAAGGGCCATAGAGTTGTCTTTTCTTTTTCCCCCACCCGTAAAGGAAAGAAACGTCCAGGGAGGCTGGCGTGCATGCTGGCTACTCCTCACTACTTTTCGGAAGGTCTGCCTCTGTGACGTCCCTTCCCTGGGAAAAAGAGGGGGTAAGGGAAGTGGGGGTAGTAGGGGTGGGGGGGGGGGGGCACTTTAATCGCCCCCCCGCAGGGAACGGTGTGTGAGGGGAGTGTCCCCCAAATCGTGCACGGAAACACCACAGACAAATAAACCCGCCAGGCGTTGAACGTTGCCTGATACGTGCGAGTTAGGAGGACGCGGATTGGTTTTTTCGTTCTGGGTTTTTTGTAGTTGGTTTTTTTTTTTTGCCTTTCCTTTTTTTTTATTTGCTTATTATTATTATTATTATTATTTCAAAATGGAGTGACTGAAGGCGGCGAACGAAGCAAGATCAGGAATAGAGTTTTAGAACTTACCGCCAATGACATTGACAAACAAAGCACAAGACAAGACACGATGCATTTCAACCACTTGGGTCTTCATTATTATTATTATTATTATTATCATTACTGAGCTTCGTTTTGGAAAGGGCATGTGTGTTTAATCAAACTGCAGTTTATAATGTTTTTATTTATTTATTTATTTATCTCTTAATTCATTCATTCCTCTCTCATTTTTTATTTAGCGATTCGTGTATTTATATATTAGCTGGATATTCAACGAAACTAGGGACACTTCTTTATTCTTTTTTTTTTCTTCTGTTTTTTTCTCATTACTATAGAACCCGTGCGTGCGTAAGGTGAACTAACAGTTTTGAGCTGTTTTGCCCGACACTTCTTGAGGTCACGCGAGTGCGTAAACACACACACACACACACACACACTCACTCACTCACTCACTGAAACCATTTACTGTCAGATTAACATTGTGTTGTACTGACAAAGCGTTGTACTGCACACACACACACACACACACACACACACGACCGTCCCGTCGCCGTCCCTGAACCCAGCAATAATTCAAAACACCAACTTCAGAGATTCACAACGCCTGGTCGCATCATGATCGTGCTTGAAGAAGTCGCCCCTCACACCGATGAGAAAAGAGAGAATCGGAAAGGTCAGTCACATGGTCGGAGCGTTCGCCTGCTCCAACGGTCGAGCTGACGGACGTGAGTTTGACCCAAGCAGTAAATCAGTACCACCTGATTCCCTTCAGGTAAATTTTAAAGGCGGTGGAAGTAGAGAAATAGATACCGCCTTCTATCATGCGTGCCTAATAAGGAACCGTGCTCTGACAGTTCAGTGCCCGAACGGCCAACAGGCCACGGAACTTGAACCGGTGTCGTATATAATACTGTCGCTCATAAAATCGTGTCGCAGCGACAGTATTTCCCGGGAAATACTGCATTTTATGGACAGCTACAATATTCTATGGGACATTTTTCGTGAAAAGTTGTCGCGCGACATTTTTTTCCAGCAATTATTGTCGCTGCAACAATATTTCACGTGAAATGCTATCGCTGCGATACAATTCCACGGCGACAGTATTATATACGACACCGGTTTGTTTCATTTCATTCATTTTTGTTTCCCTCTTTTTCTATTTTCATTAAACACCTGCAATGCTCAGAAGGCTGAGAACCAAAATTGCCTTCCACAGGTTAGCGGACTCCAGCCCTGGTTTCCCAAGGGAATGTTCGCTGCTCCCCCCCCCCCCCCCCCCCCCCCCCCCCCCCCGGCGGGTTTTCGCTCTCAGTGGTTGCATCAAGGCGAGTCTACAGATCCCTTTCTTGTAGTCGTCTTCCGGGCCTTTTATCTATGTGTGTCACATGACCTGGAGTGGGTGTGGCCGGTGAAACCCGGCCTGCTCTTTTTTGCTACGCCATCTTCCGTGCCCTCACATACCGCTCATTCCGATTCCCCACCTCTTATCCCTTCCCCACTCACACATTCCCCCGCCGTCTCCATGCTCATGTCTCCATTCAACCCTCACTAGTGGTAAACACACAGGCCGCACGCCACAATTGGGATTTTGCACTAAAACACTACGTAAACCATGTAAGCTTTTTGAGGCCTACCATACGCTTGAGCCTGCATTTAATGTTAAACTGATATTAATTTGATCAAAAGAACAACCACCCAACCAAATATCCCCCCCCCCCCCCCCCCCCCCCCCCCCACACACACACCTTTTTCCCCCTATGAAATTACAATCTTCAAATACATGACCTTCCCTTTTCTTTTCTTTTTTTTCTTTCTTTTTTTCTGTCCCAACCTCTGCGCCACCTCAGTGGCAGTGCACCCACGCTGCTCGTTCCGACCACCCCGTCCACAGCCACAGCCCGGTCGGCCCCGCCGCAGCCCCGGCACCGGCAATCCACAGGGAGCAGTCAATGTCAAGTCGTCAAGAGGCAACCCACCGGAGGAGACACTGCACTTGCTGCCGAGTCACTTCGCTGGTGTTCAGTGGCGCCTGTTCTGATCTAACATACGCAGGACACCACCTACTAAGCCCCCTACTGACGACAATAATTGCTTAGTCGCGGAGCCGGTGTGAGTGAGCTCCCCCTTCGGAGGGATGACCTTCCCTTTAGCTGACGTCCCATTTCAGGCCTTTGCGCTCACCCGTGACTCTTATTTTTGCCCCAGCTGGAAACCCCTAAATAGTCCCCATTCCTTTGATTTGGATCCGTCTGCTTGGAACCACCCGGCTTGTCTTTTGATGGCCATACAAATGAAAATGAGGAGAGTCGACTTTCAGACACAATAACAATTCTCAAAACAATCTACTTGCGCCAGTCTATACTTACTTGACTCCTTATTAAGCAAGGCCTCAGCGCATTAATTTTTGGTGTGCGGCCACACAAGCTCATTCGGGAATGTTCCATCGGAGTTCTACTATCAGCAATGTATATACAGACCGGCCCCACTTCCAGCTTGGAGGATTTTGACACATTGCATCGTCACGTCTGTTTAAAAGGAAGTCTCTTAAGCCAGCGACGGAGGGTCGATCTGAAAGGTATCCCTATGTAGTTTACAGCGTGTCAGGCTGGTATTCTATAGGCTGGCAATTCGATCTGAGAGAGAGAGAGAGAGAGGAGAGAGAGAGAGAGAGAGAGAGAGAGAGAGAGAGAGAGAGAGACAGACAGACAGACAGACAGAGTAGCAGCCATCATAACTTTTTTCCCTATAATAAGGCAGAAAAAGTATAGGGAAAAAAACATAACTGTCGCATAATTTCAATGAAAGGGGAGCACTGTAGTGCTCTCCTGGTTGATAATTAAGTCTGTGATTATTGTTTGCCTTCAGTGATAGAACTTATCGAACATGTACAACCTGAACTGACTGTATGCCGAGATAGTGGGTGCTGTCAACATTTGAGTTCCTCACGCGTGGTTGTAACAACACCAGGGTCCAAAATGAAGAGGGATCACTCACTGGTAACAGTGCCCACCATCCTACGAATTTATAGCGTGACAACGTTAAACATGAGAAATGGATGAGCGCGTTGCAAAAGCTTACAGTACTGAATTTATCTAAAAAGGCTTAAAACTTTCTAGGAATAACTGTCAAAGACACAAGCACGCGCGCGCAGTCGCGCCCACACCACACACATTGGAGCTCAAACAAAGGTCTATAAAACAATTTGCCGTTAAGTTCATATGTGCATTGAGAACACACACACACACACACACACACATACACACGCGCGCGCGCGCGCACGCGCTGGAGCTCAAATAAAGGTATACAGAACAATTTGCCGTCTATGAATGCGTGCGTTGTAGGAGTGTACGCGCGCGCGCAAGCAGACACACACATACACACATACACACACACACACACACACACACACACACACACACACACACACACACACACACACATACACACTCTCTCTCTCTCTCTCTCTCTCGAGCTCACAAAAAGCTATACAGAACAATGTGCCATCTATTAATGCGTGCGTTGTGGACACACACACACACACACACACACACACACACACCACACACACACGCACACACAGAGGCGTGCGTTCAAGTACTCTCATATCTGAGTGTGTGTGTGTGTGTGTGTGTGTGTGTGTGTGTGTGTGTGTGTGTGTGAGAGAGAGAGAGAGAGAGAGAGAGAGAGAGAGAGAGAGATATTCAACAGGCGCAAAGAGAGAACAGTTGTCTCCCCGCTTGCTCACACACTGCCCGCATCTGCAGAGCATACGATGCCCATGTGTCTCTCTAGTTTTAATCGACAATGATGGCAGTTTTCCAACTCAGAGCACACACACACACACACCGCACACGCGCGCGCATGCACGCACACACACGCGCGCGCGCGCGCGCGGACAAGCCAAGGGTACACGCGTGTTTATTAGTTTTCGAAGTAAACACCAAAATGGGTTCTTTAAAATCCAAAGAAAATTGAAGGGAAAAGAAACCGGTTAGGAAAGCATCGCAGGCGTAGCCCTAACATTTTCCAAGGCGTTGCCTACGCCTCAAAATAAACCAAAGCATTATCAACAGACATCAGCCAAATATGTTCACGGTCTTCTGACATTACGTAGCCTTTTAAACTGCCTTGGATGAAAACAAAATAAACAAATAAATAAGTAAATGAATTAACTTCTAAAACTACAACCCTCAAGAAACTATCAACAGCCCCCAAGAAACTGCCTGGACTTCGACTCCGAAAAAAAAAAAAAGAACGAAACTTGATTAACACACTTATCTTCTCTCGAAGTCAGCACGCAAGAAGTAACAGCCGTCCTGAAATATCTCAACATCACGGTATTCATCATCACCTTCTGCCAGGAAACCAGAAAAATGAGAAATTACTCTATTACCCCCATCGTTGTTTTTTTTTTTTCTTTGTTTTTTTTTCGGTTTTTTTTTTGTTTGTTTGTTTTGTTTGTTTTTTTTTTGGGGGGGATGGTCGTGAGGGTGGCTATTAACATCTTTAAAAATGGCTTACCTTGACGTTAATCACAGTGTGTCTCAATTCATTGATGCCATGCTCGTTAGAGGAGACGGCATGCATAATATTCCACAGCATGGATCGTCGGGAGGAGGGCGGGGGAGGGAGGGGGGGAGGACAGCTGATAACTTTCCTCATGAGCAGCAGATTCCTATGACGTCGTTCAAAAAGAAAATGAAAAAGAAAAAAGGGGAATGGGGAGGGGAAAAAATCGCAATTTTTGCTTCCGAATCAGAAATGTCCATTTCCCTTTTAACTAAATACGATCCAACATCGCTGAT
>CM031615.1:19918218-19920718 GCA_018398815.1 Conus ventricosus
GACTGAAAAAACAACAACAGAGAGAGAGAGAGAGAGAGGGGAGAGAGGAAAAGAGAGAGAGAGAGAGAGAGAGAGAGAGAGAGAGAGAGAGAGAAAACAGAGAAGAAGCGTGTCTTCTTCCCACCCACCTCTCTCTCTCTCTCTCTCTCTCTCTCTCTCTCTCTCCTCTCTCTCTCTCTCTCTCTCTCTCTCTCTCTCTCGTGTGTGTGTGTGTGTGTTGTGTGTGTGTGTGTGTGTGTGTGTGTGTGTGTGTGTGTGCGTGTGTGTGTGTGTTGTGTGTGTGTGTGTGTGTGTGTGTTGTGTGTGTGTGTGTGTGTGTGTATGCGTGTGTGCGTGCGTGAGTGCGTGTGTGCCTACGTATGCCTATGTGTGTTTATCACCGCAACATCTTCATAAAGCAACATGATTCTGCCATGTTCGGCCCGTGTCTTTCGAGTACTTTTGTCTCCATACAGACACTGCCCATCCTGAACATCGGCCGGCGTCTTTCAGGGGGCATAACTATGGGATCTGTAGCCAAAACGAGAACGAGGAGAGGAGGACGGGGTTATCACGCATCATGTTACATCAGGAGCCTCGGCCCGAACCAGTTTGTTTACAGTTCAAAGGCCACCCCCCCCCCCCCCCCCCCCCTAGACTTTTCGCCTGGGATAAAGACGACGGGTTTAGAGTTTTGAGTCTCCTACTCCCACCCTACTCTCTCTCTTCATCCTACCTCCCCACTGCCACTCCATCATTCCCCACCCTCTTCCCTGTTTCAGCATCGACAGTTGTAGAAGCATGGTGACACTTGTTGAAGCATGGTGACACTAGTTGAAGCATGGTGACACTCGTTGAAGCATGGTGTCACTCCTTTACTAACGACAAAGATAATCAGACATTTTTCATCTGATCTGAGATTTTACAGTGGAAAGATTTTCAGCAAAATTTCGGGTGTGTTTTTCGAAGGTGTATCTCAAAGGGTTGTGTAAATGAATGACTTGTGAGTTGACTTCAACGCGGTAACAGCCCTAATATAATGGTCCTTTGCGGTCGGCTGGGCTATATGTAGCATTACCATTACCATTACCATTACCAGAAGGTTCGGTAAGCGTCCAAGAAACATGCAAGCTGATGCACGTGCTTTGACTTCAGTCAGCTGAACGTGATACAAACGTTACACAGCACTGTGATGTGATTTACCAAACAGAACATTTTACGTCTAATCCAGTTCCATCCAAAAAAAGAAAACAAAGTCTTCTTGACAAGGACGTTCAAGTATCTGTATAGTTTCGATGAATCCGGAATGCTGGCTAATTATGCCATGCAAACGTCTGGAACATTAAGTAAATCAAAGTAGATAGAGTCCCCACCCCCCCTCTCCCCCCAAAGAAAAAAAAAGCAAACCAAAGAAATGAAAAACGTAAAAAGACGAAGAGACAACAATGAACTATCATCCCCCCCTCCCCCCCCCCCCCCCCCCCCCCCCCCCCCCCCCCCCCCCCCTCTTCCTCTGCTGCGGTGTTGCTGCTTCTAATTCTACAGTACTAGCCTATCCGACAAAAGGAAAAATGTCTCGTGAAAGGAAGTAGTCAAACTGGCTCTACTCTAAGTAAGGGAAAGAGGGAACGGGGAGGGAGGGAGAGAACTGAATTTCAGGATTACCGCCCTCTTCATCAGCGCTTGTGGGCGAGAATCGAACTCCAGACACTCAGAGAGAAAGTCGACAGCTTGAACCACTCACTGGCTGCCAGACCCAGGACGACGGGGTGGATACTCCACCCCATAATAGGTCTGATCAGCGAGTGTCCCTAACCCGACTCCTGACTTCATCATTTCTTTTGGTGCCTTCACGAACATCTTGCAGCGTCTGCTGTGTGTTGCAGAAGGTTCGAGCCGAAGAAAACAAACACACGGCGACCCAAACTGGAAACAGCTAATTCAGTGTCTAAGCTTATGAAGCGGTAGACTTTAGCTGTCTTTCAAACTTCAACAATTGTAATGAATTCGGTCCATCAAAACGACTCGCGTCTAGATGAGGAGGAGGGCGAGGGTTGGGGAACATCCCAGGTAGATAGGCAAAAAAAACTTCAAAGGTTCCCAAGGTGTTAGGTACTTACCGGTCTGAGACACTCCGGCACCTTCCCTCCTGGAGCCTGCTACCACCAAACAACCACACCAGCGGTTCCTGAGCAGAAGAAGGGGGCCGAGAGAGAGAGAGAGAGAGAGAGAGAGTGGAAGAGAAAGCACCTCAAGCCGAAGAACCAGCCTGCCTGCTTGCTTCCTTCCTTCTCTCAGTAGCCCAAAGACAGGCAAACGATGGAAATTCCGAGGCAGAAGATTGGTCGAGCCGAAACGCGAGAGGCGCGCGCGTGCTGGGTTGCCGTGTATGCTGGCTGCTCTCTCTCTCTCTCTCTCTCTCTCTCTCTCTCTCTCTTTCTTTCTCTTCCTCCTCCTGTGCCGTGTGACTCTTGCGCACGGTGCCGGCTGGTTGTTGGTGAGCAGTGCTACTGCTGCTGCT
>CM031615.1:19928218-19930718 GCA_018398815.1 Conus ventricosus
CACTCCGCCATCGCACTCGGTTCTGGGCTGCTCGCTGAATGCCTGTCCAGTTGGTCCCCTGCCTCTTTATCTCTGCCTCAGTGTCTCGCCTCCAGCTGTTGCGAGGTCGGCCTCTCTTCCTTTTCCCCTGCGTGTTCCATGTCAGGGCTTGGCGTGTGGGGCTGGATGCTGGCTTCCTGAGAGTGTGTCCAATCCAACCCCCACTTCCTCCGCAGAATCTGCTTGGCCACTGGTTCCTGTCCTGCTTGCTTCCTTAGATCTTCATTGTTGATCTTCTCTGGCAATCTGATGTTGAAGATGCGCCTCAGACAAAAACAGAGCAATAGAAACCGACGATCACCTTGTGTTGGATGTATGAAGGGCCCTAAGACTAGAGACTTACTTCTCTCCTTATTTCACCATGATCGGAGAGAATAAGGATGATGCAATAATGAAGCAAATTTTCATGGTGGTTTGAGATGACCTGACAGAGCATGTCCCTGCAATTTCTTTCCACAACATACCCCTCCCTGTGTCAACCAGGCCCGAGAGATACAGGCACATGTAGCGTTGGTCATTGACATCTGACCGACACTCTCGAAAATCCCTTTGTGAGGTGGACGATGCGACCACGCGGTCCTCGTCATGCCACTCAAGCTTGTAGTGCATTCAACTCTTCGTGAATAAACAAATAATGGGACACAGAGGAACATGACCTGCGAAAAGCTTTTGATGAGGCTTTGGCAAGCAGTCAGTGTTGGCAACCTCTTACCCCCCAAGGCGCTCTCGTGTTTGCCAGGATGTAAGCTGTTACGCAACGAGGTCATTCGTGCATGCATGCTCAACTCGACTCCTTGGAACCGCGCGGCAAACAGAACTGCGTTGCTGGCTGGCGTTGTCTGACCGTGGCTGCTGGTGCATCTCTTGATTATCACGTGCAGATGGTTCGCATTACAGATGTCACTGACCTGGAGTCAGCCTGCGGGTCATTCTGATGAACCAGGATGTGTCTGAGATGCTGGCGTGTTTGATGAACACAGACAGGTGACGCGATATCCGGGTAGATAACGGAACCTGTAATCAACAAGTGGGTTTAGTGTTGGCGATACAACGAACTTGGGTGTTCACATGTCATTGACAAATCCCGTATATAATGAACCTTCTTGGGGACACGCTGACCTAGTAAATAACGCATTGTTCTTGATTCGAAGGTTTTGGTTCAATTCATATATCAGGTAGCTAGGTCAGAGATGTTTTCTTTGCTTGCTGCCGACATGAAATGCTTACATTTGTTACATCTTATTTCACACGGTCAAAATCACATAGACATGAATGCCATTCCGAATATGTCTGTAACTCGGCACACTGGACAGCCAGCACAATTTCTTTGTGATGATTTA
The DNA here is from genome assembly GCA_018398815.1 of Conus ventricosus. Classification (NCBI taxonomy): domain Eukaryota; kingdom Metazoa; phylum Mollusca; class Gastropoda; order Neogastropoda; family Conidae; genus Conus; species Conus ventricosus. Next base: position 19,929,598 of record CM031615.1, read on the forward strand.
TTATTTTCTGTTCAGTAGAGTCTAAAACACCGCGTAGAGGACCACAGACGTCCTGAAATGTCGATCTTTCAACGATGACAAATCATCTTCAACATCGCAATAGGTCAGAGGGTTAAGGTCGCATAGATTCATTGATGTGTTGGCAGTGAATCGTGAGTGATTTCCTGCGCTGGGTGTGGGTCAGAGCAAGGTGACAGGCAGACCTCTCTCTCTCCTTCTACCGCATCTACTTTCCCTGACCTGATGCAGGTATTCATTTTCTGCTGGGTGGACAGTGTGAGTTTCCAAGCTGTTGAAATCCGACCCCATGAGTGGTTCCAGCTCACGACCATCGGCTCTGCAGGCAAATGCTCTGATTATTTGAGCATGGACCCCACTGCAGTATGGGCACAGCGTCGAATCGGCTACTTCAACAACTCTAACAACTCTTTAAAACATTTTGAAAAGCCAATAAGTGCAAACCTTTTGAAGCTGTGACGTATAGTGACTAATCTTGTTAATCCTTTTCATTGCTACCACAGTTTGCTGTGTCTGATTAAAAATTTAATTTTTTTTTTACAGAAGAACATTGCATCTTCCTTTTTTTTTTTATCCGACACACACAGCTAAAATATGACATTAAAAGAATTGTCACAGAAAACAAAACCTTTGAAAAACAGACGGACAGTGAAGAAGGCTAAATAATGTCCAGTGTGTGAAGGCTGAAAAACTAAACACAAAAGAAACGGGCCATTGCTACTGTCCATTCAAATATCCCAACACGTTGCAGCGATAGCAATCACGTCGATTTTTTTTTTTTTGATTTTTTTTTACATTCCGGTTGAAACAAAAGCATCCAATGGCACAGAAAATTAGATTGTTTGGGTCATCGCAATAAATCATCTGACCTATTCCAATGGACCAGCAGCCTATATGAACACGTGGTGTCCTTGTTCTCCATCGTGTTTGATTGGATTTGTTTTGCGAGCGAGAGTCCTCAACTCAGTGAGAAGTTGGTTGCAGTGTCAAACCTGTCGTGTTTTGTCTCATTTTCTTAGACAGGACAGGTTACAGACATGGACACTATGGTCAGTTCTGGTGTGATTGCCCTGGTCAGCTGAGCTAGAAGTAGCATTACCGTG
>CM031615.1:19945718-19949954 GCA_018398815.1 Conus ventricosus
GCCGAGTACCTTGGCTATCATGTTGTGAGTCAACAAAGAAGACGATCGGTGCGTGTTTCAGACAGTCTTCCAAACGAGAATGATGACATCGGCTAAAATTAACTCCCTTTGTTCAGTATACTGCACTGCTGGTATAATTTATCAGATCAGGTTCAGTTGATCTCTTCTTTTCCTTATTGTATATTAATGTCAAATACAGCTAAACACACACACACACATACACACACACAAAGTGAGTTACCAAAAGATAAACTCATATAAAATATATGTTCGTTCATAGTTGTGAAATGGATAGTTCGTGGTTTGCGAGTGTAATCTCCTCCCATCCTGAATATTACAACGCTTAACTGTAGTTTTACACACCTTTGGTGCGTGTGTTGGTGTGTGCAATGAAGAAACGTTAATTTGTTAGTATGCTGAAAACTTTGCATTATAGATTTCTTTTGATAATTCGTTTGTATGATTCATTTGCGTATGTGCATATCGGCTTCAATTTCCCCTACTGGCCAGGCTCAATTTACACTTCTGATCGGTTGAATTGAATCTTTTCATTGCACTTTTTTTTTTAAAATAATGACATACACCAACTCTGCTGTTGTTAGAATGTTTATTTCTGTGGAGTGTTAAGTTCGTGGCATTCGCTTTTCAACGGCAGTTTCTATATTTTTCTGAACTAAAATTACCGAAATAACAGATAGAATAGTTTAAAGGGTAAAGACAGCCATTATTGGTCTACTGTACGCATGGTGTTCAAACCTCCGTTGTTTCAGTATAGCATGAATCGTCTCTGCTGAACTTATGTTGTCCTTGATGTCGTTTTTGTCGGAGTTCTAAATCGTGATAATGTGTGTGTGTGTGTGTGTGTGTGTGTGTGTGTGTGTGTTATGTCAAACAGTATGCGCCCTACTTCGACTGAGCATTATAGATCCCACATCTACTACAAATTTGACTTTTGCATGCAATCCAGACCCCTCCTCCACACACACACACACACACACACACACATGCGCGCGCGCACGCACACACACACATACACACACACTGTTGCGCGTGCGCATGCACACACCCACGCACGAACAGAGAGAAAGAGACAAACAGACAGACAGACAGACAAACAGACAGACAGAGAGAGGCATGGTATTTGACATACTTACATCAATTAGCCAGGAAAAAAAAGCTGAAATATACATCTTAACATGCAAAAAGAAATATATACATATATTTAGAACGCTTCAAAGAACATATGTTCTTGGATAACTGAAAATTTCATTAAAAACACCTCTCACGACCGATCTTTGCAAGACAGTTAAAATAGTTTGTGATTGATGGCAACTCCGACAGGTAAAGAACACAAGAACACATGTCTTTAGTCCTTTCACTGATGGTCCAATCTGGTGCACGTAACGTTAAGTAGTATCCAAAAAAAAAAGTTCTCATCTGTTGTGTTGTATCTGTCACTGTAAGAAAAAAAAAAGTGCAAACAGGGAGAAGATGCAACAAGGCGTGAATCGATGTAAGGCCACGTGGTCTACGGCCCCTTCACCCAAAGAGGCCACATCAGGGTTACGTGGTCTACGGTCCCTTCACCCAAAGAGGCCACATCAGGGCTACGTGGTCTACGGCCCCTTCACCCAAAGAGGCCACATCAGGGTTACGTGGTCTACGGCCCCTTCACCCAAAGAGGCCACATCAGGGTTATGTGGTCTACGGCCCCTTCACCCAAAGAGGCCACATCAGGGCTACGTGGTCTACGGCCCCTTCACCCAAAGAGGCCACATCAGGGTTACGTGGTCCACGGCCCCCCTCACCCAAAGAGGCCACATCAGGGTTACGTGGTCTACGGCCCCTTCACCAAAGAGGCCACATCAGGGTTACGTGGTCTACGGCCCCTTCACCCAAAGAGGCCACATCAGGGTTACGAACAATTCGACAGGAACATGGGGATAAATCATTAAAGCCAAGTGTTGTCATGAAACGGAAAGTCTGCAACAAAGCTGATTAATGCTTGGACCAGTCATTAAAGCCAAGCCTTGTCATGAAACGGGAAGTCAGCAACAAAGCTGATTACTAGGCTCCGTTCAGGACTCATGAAAGAACGAACGAACGAACGAATGAATGAATGAATGAATGAACGAACGAACGAACGAACGAACGAATGAATGAATGAATGAACTAACGAAGACATACATCTATAAGACATTCCACTTACCCATCAGAGAAGCTAGAACGGCAACAAGATCCACATTGCTGTCTTCAAGGAGCAACCCCAACGGCAAGAAAAGAACCCCAACTGGCCCAGGGCGAATTGAAATGGTTGGAGTTTGTGGATGTTACCGGAACTTTTTATAAGCGTCCCGTCGTTATAGATCGTGGTCTCATTGTTTTCCGGGGGGGGGGGGGGGGGGGGGGGGGGGGGGGGGGTGAGGGGGGGGGGGGGTGAGGGGGGAGGTTGTTTGTTTGGGGTTTTTTTTTTCCTCTGGGGTTTTTTTTCCTCTGTTCCCACTCAGTCTTATTGCTGTTGTTTTTTGTTTGTTTTGTTTTTTGTTTTTTTTTCTTCCTCTTTCGAAAGAGAAAAGTATGAGAAGGATATTGACATAAAACGTGTCTTCTGTTATTTACTCACGGACTTTGTCGTTTTTTGTCTTCTACATGAACGCCCTTCTCAAACCATTCCCCACCCCCTCTCCTACCATCATCATCATCATCATCTCTCTCTCTCTCTCTCTCTCTCTCTCTCACGAATTGACTTCGATGAGGCATGCCAATATTCTGGCCCTTTCTTTTATTTTCCAGGCTTTCCTCCAACGAAACACAGTATCGTGATATCTAACAATAAGCCAGGTGTGTGGCACAGGCTTTGAAACAGCTGGTGGTCAAGCAGAGGAAAAACAGCTGGGGATGTGCTCTTTGTTTGTTGGGAAACAAAAGACAAAAGGTGCCATCCGTCTGCAGGTGAACGAATCGTGAGGAAAAGCAGGTGAGAAGGGAATGAAACGAGATGGGAGTACCAGCCCAATGTGTGTTGTTCGTACAACTGTAAACGCCTGATTCAGCATTTTTTTGTGAGAAGTTTAATGCATCGGCAAAATCACCAGCTCTGTCTCAGTGAGATGTCACACTGTCATCCCCCTCTGCCTTCCTCTCGGCTATCCAAAACACACGCATACGCGCGCACGCCACGCGCGCGCGCACACACACACACGCCCACTGACTGAAACCATTTACTGTCAGATTAACATACTGTTGTACTGACACACGCACACACGCATGCACACACACACACACACACACACACACACACACACACACACACACACACACCACAGAGCCACAGCACAGCGAAACACATATCAATGGCACAGAATGATTTCTATATTCTGGGACGCAGCAGTCAAATTTGAAAGGTTTATCACATAGTTTAGAAAAATACTTGATTTTTCAGTGTCCAACCTAATTTGATTTCAGTCTTCACCTTAGACTCTACTGCAGCATGTCTTTAAAAAAAAAATCAATGGATGTAAGTTTCTATTTTTCCTCTTCACTTAGAATTTGAGCCTCGTTACACGCAACGATGGACGAGGCGTGTACTCGGAAGATCTACAGCCATTTTGGTAGTCATGTATTCTATGATTTGTAAGGGTTTTTTAATAGGTATTTGGGGGGACACACACACACACGCGCGCGCGCGCACGCACCACTCACACACGCACACATACACACATCATGATAGATAAGTGTGATGATTATTGATGCTAGGGATTCATTGTCGCTAACTGATAACTGATTGTAGTACTGTTAGTTTTCGTCTTCCTTTGTAACCACATCATGGAAATGTAGAGAGAAAAAAATCAAATGTTCTTTTTAATTTAAAATAAAATTGATATCATTGATGCATTGTTGTTGTCTAATTATCATCTTTAGCAGCTTGTTGTATGTTAATATTTACGAAAGGCATGTAACTCCTCTCTTTTCCCCTCTCTCTCCTCTCTTCTCTCTCTCTCTCTCTCTCTCTCTCTCTCTCTCTCTCTGTATTTTCCAGACAGAAAAATATCTGTTATTAGTTACGAATAAGTGGCATAGGAGTATGTTAGTGAGATTTAGAAACCGAACTCTGGGTCTGAACAATAATAAGAGATGGTACTCTAGCGATAACTTAACAATTTGTGTAGCTTTTGTTCAGATAAAAATAATGCCTTCAAAGCGGGGTAAAAAATGAATTGAAATGTGCAGTCCGCA
>CM031615.1:19950954-19960954 GCA_018398815.1 Conus ventricosus
ACTGATGATCATTGTAGGAATGTTGAGTCGTAGTTTTTTTAAATGATAATCAAATGTTCTTTTTTTTAAAATAAAATTGATATCATTGATGCATTGTTGTTGTCTAATTATCATCTTTAGCAGCTTGTTGTATGTTAATATTTTCGAAAGGCATGTAACTCCTCTCTCTCTCTCTCTCTCTCTCTCTCTCTCTCTCTCTCTCTCTCTCTCTCTCTCTCTGTATTTTCCAGACAGAAAAATATTGTTATTAGTTACGAATAAGTGGCATAGGAGTATGTTAGTGAGATTTAGAAACCGAACTCTGGGTCTGAACAATAATAAGAGATGGTACTCTAGCGATAACATTAACAATTTGTGTAGCTTTTGTTCAGATAAAAATAATGCCTTCAAGGAAAATGAAGAACATTTTCTGTTTCATTGTGAGTTGTATAAAGACTTAAGAAGTAAATGTAAAGTTTTCGAAACAAATGTTGCAGTCCGCAATGACCTATGTGGGTTGCTATGCATTAAAGATGAAGAATTGCTCCAGTCACTGCGAAGTTTATAGCAGAGGCCAGTTCTATCAGAAAAAAGAAACTAAGTAATTAACATAATACGTTTTCGACAAAACAATAGGTAAACACTTATTAATTATTTACTTCTTACGATGATCTGTCCCAGCCTTGTTTAAAATTGAACGAATAAGCTGAGACGCAAACATTTTGAGGCTGAAATGTGGTTTTGTACGAACACTTTTGTATGTATGCTAGTGAGAATGTGTGGGCGCATGCATATGTGTGTGCTGTTGTTGTTGTTTTTGTTTTACGTCTTTCCACATTACGTGATATTAGACGGGAAAAAAAAATCGGGGCCGGTGGGGGGGGGGGGGGGGGGGGGGGGGGGGGGGGGGGGTAGGGGGGAGGAGGGAGGTTAACACAACGAGTAAAAAAAAACAAACTTATCTACAACTATAACACAAAAATAGAAAATCCACTTCATCAAAGAATAAAGAATAGAAAAAAAAAAAAAACCACCTTATAACTCTTGTCTCATCTCACTACTGACTGCTATCTATTATAAGTATTTGCCAATTGGACTCTTAGCTAAGTGTAAAAAAGAAAAGATATGTTTCACTTGTTGACAGGAAAACATTTTGAATAGGCTGTACAGACGTATTTGGAATGAATTTTTTCATTAAGTTACACGAAAGAATGTGATCAGCTGATATGCTATGACCACATATACAATGTATATTTTTGATATACTTTGTTTTTAAAACAATCCAGTTTCCATCTACAGATCAAGGAACTTATCTGTCGTCTACGATAAATGTTTTGATCGACATTACTTAACTTTTCATGAATATTTTTCATTTCATCGTGTAAACCAAAGCACCCAGTTTCTCTTTCTGTCAAATGAAAATTAGAAAATTGTACTTTTTCCGCCAAAGTATAGCACTCTTGCACTGACATGGAGAAGTTAAAAAAATGTGAATCTGAAGATCGTTTTGCTCCTCTCTTTGCTAGAACATCAACCTTTTCATTATCATATAACCCACAGTGGGAAGGCACCCAAAGAAATGTTACCTCAGTGTCTCTAACTGAGAGGAAATGGACTAATTTATTTATTTCAGTGATCATCTCAGGTCGAACTTTTAATCTAAAATTCTTCATTGCAGTAAGAAACTGACTTAGAGTCTACACATAAAACAACTTCAAATATATTTTGCGGGTAATCAACAACAAACTTTAAGGCCATAGTTATAGCTGTTAACTCGGCAGTGAAAATAGATTTGTTTTTTCCCAGATAATATGACCTTTCTTTGTTAAGGCCTGGGATAATATATGCTGCACCTGCATGTTCATTGATTAATGATCCATCAGTGTATATCTTAAAATGGTTGGAATAGTGATCATGCAAATGCATTTTTATATTGGATAATAACAAATTTGAATTTTCAGCCTTTGTTAAATCTGTATGCTCAATATCAAAATGTGCTCGTACCAGTTTCCAGGGAGAGATAGGAGACACAATAGATCTTTTTGCAATAGATGTTAGTTTGATATCTGAGGATTCTAAAATCGAGGAAGTATATGTTCTTAGAGTCATTTGAGATTATATGTTTTTAGCCCTTTTGGGAAAATCAGTGTCGATTTGTTATTTATTTCAGGGCCTATATTGTTGTCTATAGTAGAACTTCGTATAACAAATTTGGTGCATGCAAGATTCCTATATTCTTCCAGTGGTAATATCCCAGCAGCACTGTATGCTTTTGTACAAGAGGCATGGACTGGTAGTCCCATGGCTATCTTACATGCTTTGGAATCAATACTTTGAAGTTTTTTCAGTAAGTATTTGGGTGCACTGAAGAACACTCTTGTGCATACGTTAATTTTGATCTAACCAGTGCAGTAGAAAGGTGCAAAGAGTAACTGTGTCCTGAGCCCAAGCATGTTTGCTTATAATCTTTAATAGATTTAAAGTTTTTCGAGCTTTTGTTAGAACATGCTCTATATGGAAATTCCATGACAACTTTGATGTTAAATTTACTCCAAGGAATTTAACTATTTTTGTATATTTAATGGGTATGCCGTTGACTTGAAATAAAGCGCATATTAACTGGATCAGATCCAGTATTAAATAACATCATGTGTGTTTTTTCATGTGTGTGTGTGTGTGTGTGTGTGTGTGTGTGTGTGTGTGTGTGTGTGTGTGTGTGTGTGTGTGTGTGCGCGGGTATGTGTATGTGTGCCCGCCAGGGTATTTTCTCACGTGTGTTAAAGATTTTCCTACATTTGTGGAGCTATGGTTTTGATTATCATTTCTACTTTTCGCCTTTGTTAAGTTTGCGAAGACAATGTACACCCCTTGACATAAGGGCTAGTTAGGCCAATGTCAATAGAAAGGGTGTCAGTGTCAGTGTCAAGGGTCAGTGTCTCTCTCTCTCTCTTCTCTCTTCTCTCTCTCTCTCTCTCTCTCTCTCTCTCTCTCTTCAATAACTAATAGGAGGATCGTTTATTCTTGTCTGTGTGTGCTGATTTTTTCTTCTTTGTTATCAATTTTCTTTATTTTGCTTGTTGTTTCAATCGCTTTTTTTCCCTTTAATTCATTACGCCTCAGTGTTTTGGAGGACAACGCATCAACTTTCAATGTCTTTGTGAGATATGTGTGTTTGTTAACGTTTTGTAAGTTTTAGTCGCTAGTCATGTTGGGCGAGGCTAGGGCCGGATGAAAAACAACAACATGTCTTTGTTGTCTGTTACCTGGAAATAAAGATTGCATACATCATCTTCATCATCTCATCATCATTCATCTCTCTCTACTTCTCTCCCCTTCTCTCCTTCTCTCTCTCTCTCTCCCCTTGTATGTTTTGTTTTGAATGTCGTCTCTGTCTGTCCGCGGGGCGCGCGCATGTGTGTATGAGAGAGAGAGAGAGTGAGAGAGAGAGAGAGAGGAGGAGAGAGGATGAGAGAGAGAGAGAGGAGAGAGGGAAGAGAGAGAGGGGAGACTGTGTGTGTGTGTGTGTGTATGTTTTTACGCCATGTATGTGTGTGTGTGTGTGTGTGTGTGTGTGTGTGTGTGTGTGTGTGGTGTGTGTGTGTGTGGTGTGTGTGTGTGTGTGTGCTTTCCGAGCGTTGTGTGTGTGGGGTGTGTATTCCGAGCGGGGTGTGTGTGTGTGTGTGTGTGTGGTGTGTGTGTGTGTGTGTGTGTGTGTTCGTTCGTTCTTTAATTTAACGTCTACCCACCTAACGTGATCTTAGACAAAATGTAAGTTTTATGTGTGTGTGTGTGGTGTTTTTGGGTGTATGCATGCGAAACGGTTGGTGTTGATTTTGGGCTTTACATAGGTATGTTAAAATGCATTTAGGCCTAGTAAATAAATAATATTTTAAAAAAAAAAAATATTTAAAAAAATTAACCCCCCCCCCCACCCCGAAAAAAAAAAAAAAAAAAAATAACCTTTATGAATCCAAAACTTTAAAAGAAACACTAAATAAGAAACTTAACCCAGGATGGGGAAAATAACTTTGACGTTAAGTAAATGTCCAACTGGGCTCTTAATCAGTCCATGAACAACTTCAAAATGTTTGTTCGTTGGAGATGCGTCTTCAATAGGCTGACTCGCGGTTCAGTGTTCAAAACCAAGCAGGTAAGTAGGGCTTCTTTCTATCGCACAAAAAAGTAGATGGAACGGGGTGATTTGTGGCCACAATGAAGTCAATTGTTTTCAAATTTTGGGGTTTTAAAGGCATCAAGCCTCAATCTAAATCAAACTTTTTAAAATCCACTCTGGTAGAGTTCTTGATACTGTTTTATTGTCTGATATCTTGTTAAATTTTTCCCTTTTTGTTTCTGGTGCCTTTTCGGCTTATTTGAATAGGTTCCAGGATACGTCTTTTAAAAGACTTAACTCTCATGTAAGGAAAAAGGATTGCATTATCTTTGTTAAATCAGTCTCAGTGTTAGCACCCTTTTTAGTTTATTTGGTTACCTTTCATTCGCAGATATTCCACAGTGTGATGGAACCTAACAAAAATCGAATAGGATCCACGTTAATGCAAAAAATGAATTAGTGGTAGTCTTTGTATGGTTCTGCTCTCACACTTGTTTTCAAAAATTTAGAGTTGTAGGACTGACTTTGATAAACACAAAGTAGTATTTGAAATGCAGGAAATTGAAAATTAAAGAAAAAAGTGTATTGCCATAATTTAAATGGCAACAATTTTCCGCAGTAATATGGAAATATTCTTACCAAGGTGGTAAACCTTTCTTTTATTTTTAAGGATGGAATTAGGAATGCTGAACAGACAAATGATTGTCTAGTACAGAACCATCTGTATAAATTTTAGGTATTTATTTTAATTTTTCATTTATATGTGATTTAGCATACGTTGGCAGCAGGGTCCTTTCACTTTTTTTTAAAACTTGTGTAGTCTATGTATTTTGCTCTACTAATTTTCCCATTCGGGTTAGTGCTAAAAGAACCCGAGGAGCTAGGGTTTTGAGGGGCAGTGCCGCTTTTGTAAATAAGTCGGTGTGGTATGAGGCTATCGATTTTAGAGATCGATATTTTGTGCCCGTTTAGGAAAATTATTTCTGATTTAATTCGTTCAGTGGTTTTTAAGATTTTGTACTGTATGACTTCTTAAATTATATTTTGCACATGCAAGTTTCATTTTTTCTTCAAAAGGCATTATTCCGTCTCTTATAAGTTCTTAAAGTTGATGTTTGAACGGGAACCAAGAGTTTCTTGTTAGCTTTACTATCGATACTCTGCAACTTTTTAATTAAACATTTTGGGGAGTGAGAAAAATGTCTCCTGGGCATAGGATTTTTTGATCGTACAAGCGCCGTTAACTAATGTGTTAATACTTTACTGTCTTTACCATGATTGTTGACTCACCATTTTCAAAAAAATTTAAAGTTTTCTTAGCTTTTGTTAAAATTTGTTTGTATGTGTTTAATTCCAGCTAAAATTTAGAAGTTAAATTTTTACTCCTAAAAATTTTACGACTTTTTTTTATTCAAGGCTTAATCCATCAATTTGAAATGAAGGCAGAGGTATTAGGATCATACCTTTTTAAAAACAGAACCATATGCGATTTTTCAGCTGAAAGGGCCAATCCTTTTTTCGTCATGTCCCTAATAATTTTTTTCTAGTTCATTTTGATATTTCTTTTTAATATAGTTGATTGATTTTAACTGGTGTGTGCGTTTTAAAGTAATTTCATCATTACAGATTCATCCGATTTTGTTTTTAGTTCAACATTTTTGTATTGATTTAGGAAGATCATGGATCAAAATATTAACAGGATAGGAGCTATCACAGCTCCTTGTGGGATTTCCCATTGGATTTTGTCTTTCATTGAATTATACATTTCCTACCTTCGTCTGTATTGTTCTCCCACTTAAAAAGGTTTTTAGTTTGTTACACCCTGAGAGACCTATTAAACTTCATTTGTTCAGAAGTTTTGAATGCCAGACTTGGTCATATCCCTTTTTCTAATGTCAAAAACGTGGCAAGTACATTTTTCCAAACGTGCGAACTGATTTTTAACCTGTGTTGTAATTTTTACAAGATGGTAAACTGTAGATTACCCTTTCTAAAGCCACCCTGTTGTTTGGTATTATACCATTTTTTTCACATGATGTTCAAGTCTCTTTAGAATAATCCTTTCCATAAGTTTTCCCCACATGTGAAGTGAGAGCAATTGGCCTGTAGTTGTTTTTGTCTGTTTTTGACTTGCCCTCTTTGGGATAGGGGTTACAATTGATTTTTTCCACAAAGATGGTTGGAAGCCCTTCAGACCAACATTTCTGAAAAATTTTGTTCAGAAACATTGTGAAATTAACTGGCAAATGCTTTTTCATTTCATTGGAAATCGCATTGGTCCCATGATTTTCTTTTCGAACCAATTGAGTAAAATTGATCCTTTACTTCTTGAAATGTAAGGGGAGCTTTTTTGTAGTGATGTTATTGGGATTTTTTCATGCATTTCCTTATCCCCCATTTTCTCTCTGTATATCTTTTTGTTTTTCTGTAGGCCCCCCTGTTGTTCTTTTTGCAAAAATATTTGCAAATGCTTCGCCTTTTCAAATTTTGAAGGAAACTATTTTTTTCTTTTTGTTATGGGTTATTCAGGAAGACTGATTCCATTTTTTTTGTCTTTCAATTTTTTCCATGTTTTCTGAAAATCTTGTGGTCTGTATTCTCTTTCACAGAAATTTGCCAATATTGCTCCTTGACTTTTTCGATTACTCTGTTACTGTGGTTTTTTGCTCTGTTCTTTTCAGCAATTTTGTCAGGATCTTTCTTTTCTTTTAATTTATTTTATAGGCCTGCTCTTTTTTTCTCTTGCTTCTTCACAAGTGCATTCCACCTTCTTTGCCTGCATATTTGTTTGATGCGTCAGATGGCACCTTGGTATTTGAGAGATCAGCTGCAGTAAAACAATATCAACAAATTTCGCGTAGCTGTGGGCAATGTTATCGAAAATTATCTCTTCACAATTGTAAGTAGAGAGTATGTTTTCAAATTTATCCCAAACAGCTTTTATTTAATTTTTTTTGGGTTTATCTTTAGCACGGTTTTGACGGATTGTTTACTTAATGGTAATAATTATTGGGGAAATGATCACTACCAAGAGGATCTTTGAGGTAGACCACTCACAGCTTGGAGCTATGGCAGGAGATTTAAGTGTTAAATCAATTGCTGTTGCTCGTTTGGGGTGAAATTTTCAGGTATTCTTGTTTCACTGCCTTTATTTAACAGACTCAATTTTACAGTCTACTATATTTCCAACAAAACGATGTGTGTTACTATTTCGCATTCATTATCCCAAACGGGGCATTTTGAGTTAAATCACCTGCTATTAACCTTTTTCATGTGGTCCGGTATAGCGCGAAGCCCATTCGTGTTTTTATTGTCAGGATTTTGGCAATAAATGGAAACAAACGTTTTATGTATGTAATTCGTTGAGTTTCGTTTTGCTGCACTGCATTAATGGTTTTAAAATTTCTTTGAAATGGGTGGTTCATTTTTAAGTTTTCAACCTTTTCTTGAATTATAGTGCAGTAGTAACCCTCCTTGTTTCGTTGTTTTGTTTGGATATTGGAGGGTAATGAAGTTTTGTAATTTTGGAATTTTTTGTTCAGTTTCATTTAAAGACTGTTAATATTAACACTTGATACGTTTGTTTGAGAGATGTTGAATCATTCGTGAATATTTGGGTTTATTATTGATCTGCAGTTCCATTGCATTTTTTTCAAATTCGAATTTTTTCGTTTATGCTCACTGATAGAATGAAAAATGTATTGTCCTAAATAGAAAAAAAAAGCAACTTTTTTTTTAATATTTAAATTTGCAAATTTTAACAAAGATAAACTGTGTCATTAGCAAAAATAATATATGGTATCGCAGTAATAAAGAATTATTTTATGGAATTATTCTTATTGATAAAGAGGTTAATTACAAGTGTTTAGATTACAAGATGGCACCTTTGTTTAAAACAACTAACAGTCATGAAGGTGCTGGTATTTTGCAAAAATTATTCCCCCTCTCTCAGAAAGAAATCCCCAGAAATGGAAAACAATCATTTAGCACAGCAAATCTGTTCATCCATGAATTGGGAGCGAACAGCAGGTCGTTGTAGTACATGGGGAAGGGTCTGGGTGGGTGGTGCTGGAACCTGGTTGCTTTCTTGGGCTTTTCCCCCAGAACAGATCTCTCACGTGGCGCCCGATGTTAGCTGCCATCTTACTGGTTCCGAGGAAGGTGGGATGAAGACCATCCTGAAGATGTCGCGGGCTGGTTGGTAGATGGAATTTCCCCACGAAAACTGATGTTGTTGAAATCAGCTAGCTGTTGCATGACGAGAGCAATTGAACACTTCTGCTTTTATGTTCAGATTTTTTGTTTCTGGCAGGGCACACTTTGCTGCCACTTTCTTTGAGTTTAGGATGACTCTTAACATTGTTTTTATGTTTACAACAAGTCTCTTTCAGCAGTCTTCAGGAGACTTCTTTTTCAGGTCATTTATTGCTGTGTGGATGACTTGAGCGTCATATTTCTGGGTTTTGTAGAATCACTTTCAGCCTTGAACATTCTTGGGAAATTTTCCCTTTTTTAATACGCCTTTTTGGATGTTGCTCTGAAGCAGTAAAGAATTTCCCAACCTCTTGCTTTCGATTTTGTTGGCTATGGAATCGTGTAGAAACAACACCCTGGCAGATCTGATTTTACGCTCTTCTTGGAAGGTTTTTGTTCTTTAAAAAATTTTTCCCTATGACGCAAGTGGTCGGTCTTTGCTTTTGCGTCATCAGTTCTTTTTTCTTCAGTCTTCTTTTACTTTCATCGCATTTCTTTCCTTCTTTTGTGGATTTTGTTTTGTGTGTTCTATGTGGGTGGTTACAAGGTGAGGACTGTTTAGGGGACGATAACAATGTCCCAGCCTTGGCAGCTTCGGCATAAGATGCGCGTTTTTCGGTTTCCCGTCTGCGTTTCCGCGTTCTGTTACGATACTTTTTTTCCCTCAAAATTAAAATATCTTTTTATCAGTTCGGTTTGCGACTGAATTGTGTCTTCTAGCTTTGTACTTTTTCATTCAGTATCGTAAGGTTCGGGTTTTAGGAAATAATTCTACTTACGGCTTGTTCATTTTCTTCTTTTTTGCCATCGCCAATTTTACTCAGTTTGCACTGTTTTCTCGGGCCGTCCAAACGGTCGTTGCCGACTGGAAGGAAATTTTCCCTGTTTGAGGAAGACCTCGTCCTTTGGGGCTGGTTGTTGTGTTTTTTCATCAGAATGTTCTTTGCCGTTCCCTTTTAGGTTGTTGCTTTTTGGCTCTAGTCATTTTTCTCAGAGATTTTTGCTAAATACTCAGAGCCCTTTTAAAATAGTGGTTGACTGTCGCCGCCATTTGTGTGTGTGTGTGTGTGTCCTTTTCTCTCTCTCTCTCTCTCTGGTGCATGTTCGCCCTCACTTGTGCGTGCAGATGTTCGTTTTTATCACCCCCCTCCCGTGTTGTGTGTGTGTGTGTGTGTGTGTGTGTGTGTGTGTGTGTGTGTGTGTGTGTGTGTGTGTGTGTATTCCGGAGCGTGTGTGTGTGTGTGTGTGTGTGTGGGGTGTGTGTGTTTTGTGCATTCCGAGCGTGTGTGTGTGTGTGTGTGTGTGTATTCCCATCGTGTGTGTGTGTGTATTCCGAGCGTTGTGTGTGTGTGTGTGTGTGTGTGTGTGTGTGTTTTGTGTGTGTGTGTGTGTGCATTCCGAGCGTGTGTGTGTGTGTGTGTGTGTGTGTGTATTCCGAGGGGCGCGCGCGCGCGCGCGTGTGTGTGTGTTGTGTGTGTGTGTGTGTGTGTGTGTGTGTGTGTGTGTGTTGTGTGTATTCCGAGCGCGCGCGCGCGCGTGTGTGTGTGTGTGTGTGTGTGTGTGTGTGTGTGTGTGTGTGTGTGTGTGTGTGTGTTCATCTTTTTCCTCTCTCTCTCCAGCTTTGTTGCAAAGTGCTCAGCATTCAAATATTTT
>CM031615.1:19975954-19978912 GCA_018398815.1 Conus ventricosus
TTTGAAGTGTTCAAACCAGTTGTCCAAAGTGATATCATTGCTAACGTGTTTCCGTTTACATGAAAGTTTATTTACATTTTCCCAAAATTGCTTTTGATTATTCACCGAAGATAACAATTCATCTAAAAAACGATTTGTGGAAATCCTTCTCTTTGCGCTTTAACAAATGTTTATACTCTCTACGTGCAATACAAAAAGCATTTCCATCTTCAGAATCTCCTGTTTGACGGGATATTCTGTAAAGCTTTCTTAAATTTTTCTTTGCTGCCTTACATTCATGATCATACCAGTCATCTGATTTATCATTATCACCATTATGATCTGCCTATTCATGCATTCAGCACTTCGTTTAATGCAATGGTTAAATATAGACAAAGCTTCGTCAACATCATAATCAATTAAACTTACAGCTGACTCTAACATTCTACGAGATTCCACAGACTGCATTGAGTCAATAAACACTGGTGATGCATTATTGTTCCAAACTATCCTATTTAAAGTTTGTTTCTCTTCTTGAGATCTCCTACTGTCATGCTCTCCCGAAAAAGTTAAATGTAATTCAAGTGGCATATGATCTGAATGAAACATATCACGAATATTAAGTTCACAGAAAGATTCAAACATAGCAAACATGTCACTCGACATTAAAAAGTAATCGTTAACACTACTACCTGAATCTGAGATGTATGTGTAGCAACCATAGCGGTCGCCATTACATGCACCATTCAGAATACGTAAATCAAATGTAGTACATAAATTCAACATAAGTTTACCATAGCTATTCAACACTTTGTCTTGAGATTTCCTGTTTGTGTTGATCGAACTACTTGTTTTTAATGACTTAACAAAATTTTCACTGCATAAATCATTTATATTTATATCGGCAGTTCGACTGTTGAAATCCCCTGACAACACGAAGTAAACATCATGAAATGCAACAGAACAATCTGCCAAGCATTCTTCCAAAAGACTAATGCCATTGTTTACATCCAAAAAAGAATAAAATGGTGACCCTTCAGGCGGAACATATACACACATATACAACATATCCTTCATGGTGCCTAATACAGCTCTGTCTGTGTGAAAAACAATAATATTATTGTAATCTACGTCAACAGAACGAACAAACGGAGCATACACTCTCTTTATTGGCCACAACAACTCCACCCGAAAAACGACCATGTTTAGAAAACTTAATAGCAGGTTTACAAAATATTATGTAATCAACAAATAAATCTGATTGAAATGTTTCTATAAAGGTTTCAGCAAAACAAATTATATCAAAGGAACGAACATAAGAAAGGAAAATCTTTATGTCTTAGTTTAGGAAGCAGGCCGTTGACATTCCATTGCAAGACTTTAAAATGCTTAACTGAAAATGCACGTGCGTTACAATCGGAAACAAGTTGACCTGACACAGACTGCGATCCCGAACTTTTTTGCACGGCTGCACGGCCAGTACCCTGTTTGTTCACACTTTCCTCTCTGTCACTGACAACGTCACGAGCATTCGACATACAGGCACGTGCAGTGTCAGCCACATAACAGCTCACAAATGGTTCCGCAACCGGTGTCCGTTTTTTGGTCGCTCCCTCTAAATTAAATGCAGAAGAAAAACTATTTGCAGAACAAACATTTGAAAAAAACACCTCCACAAGAAGAGCGGCCGATATCCTATTTGATATCTTTCAGGTTGCCCTCTGAGTCCACAGAAAATTTAGTTCCATCTATTACAAGATGGTCGAAAACCATAGACGCCTTTTTGTTTTCTGCTCTAGCTTTCTTCAAATAGGGCAGCAGTCTGCGTCTTACTTCCCTCACCTGAAAGAAAAATCCTCTCCAATAAAAAATACTAGTACCTTTTAGTTTCCCTCTTGCCCTGAGTATGTCCACCTTGTCCTTGAAGAAGGTACAGCACCCGATTATTGGAGAGTTGGGCCTCTGGTTCAGGCGATGCAGGCGGTCAAAACGAACGTCTTTGGCCAGCTCCAGCCTGTCAGTGAAGAGTTCCCTGACTGCAGCCTCCAGGTCATCTGCCGTCTCCTTCTCTGCTTTCTGAAGTCGTGGATGATGACGTTATTTCGCTTCGACCTGCATTCCAAATCGTCGGTCTTCTTCTCCATCTCTTCGATCCTCTTCTCCAGGCGGACGTTACTCTCCCTCAGAGCGGCATTTTCCTCTCGTAGACGGGTGCATTCTTCCTTCATGCTCTTCATTTCCGCATGCAGCACATCAAAACCGTCTTTGAGGCCTCTGATGTCATCCCTCACCGCGTCAAACTTCATGTTCAGCTGATGGAGCATGGACATGACATCGTTGGAACTCTGATCTCGGGTCTGGGATGAAGCATCGGTGGTGTGTCTCCAACACTATCACAAGGCGAACGTGATGACTGGGATCCAAGTTGTGTTTGTCTAGTGGAAGTGCGGGGTCCTGGATTTAATTCAACGTCGCCGCATTGAAACAACAACAAACTCCCCCAGAAGAAATACGGAGAGGAGGAAACCACACACGACACCCGGGAGTCTTGGTTTTTAATGTCAGTCCCAGTCTTGGTAATCTTGAATTGCGCGTTTCTTCATAAATGCCATAAAACAAAAGAAAGAGTCCACATCTCTGCCCGAAAACCAGTGTTTCTGAAGGCATGGCACCTAATTACAAACTCTGCCACAGATGAAGCAACAACAATGCGTATAACGCTTACAGTTGGCTAATTTCGTCAGACGCGATCGCAAAGCCTGCTCACGGCTGACTTCCACTTCCACTCCCCAAGAGAGAGAGAGAGAGAGAATGGGAAAGAAGGTTCTAAAGGATTCGCATTCGAATAGCTCACAGAGGCCTAGCTATTGTCGTTCATGTATTAATTATATTAGTATTGTATGAGTCGGCCGAATGTTCTCGACATTTAGGCAAATTAAGGCGTGAAGTTTGGTGCTCAAGTTTATGAGTTGCAGTCAT
>CM031615.1:19979912-19992412 GCA_018398815.1 Conus ventricosus
GGGAACCCCAGGCTTCTATACACACAGGGCACGGCTCCACTCATTTATCACATGAAACTGTTGGTTTTCCTCCTGAAAAAAAAAAATTCACTGGCTACGACACACGCTTCAAAAAACATACCATCCTCGCCCCCATAACAAAATTCTATCACATGTATACCTCCCCCCCCCCCCCACCCCCCACCCCCATCCTCCGCCACACAACCGCCTTCCGCCATGAACATTAATAACGTGACAACAGCTTTGTTCTACACGCCAAGCTGCAAACACACACATACACACCTATAGACCTGCTAAAGCCAATCTGTAGCATGCTTTCAGCTTTCCCCACACCCCGTAAGTTGTCTCAACAGAACACACACTGTGTTGCGAAGAGAAAAAAAAAAAGGAAATAAAGCGTTTAACAAAGAACAAAATTCAAGACCAGAACAAAGGAAAGCAAAGCAGAGAGAGAGAGAGAGAGAGAGAGGAGAGTGATGTGTGAGGTGGGTGTGTGGTGTGTGTGTGTGTGTGTGTGTGTGTGTGTGTGCGCGCGCGAGCGCGAACGCGCGCGGGTGTAATTATATATTATTATATATTTAATTATACACACACACACACACACACACACACACACATATTATATATATATATAATATATATATATTATATATATATATATATTATATATATATTATTGTTATGTGTGTGTGGTGTGTATGTGTGTGTGTGTGTGTGTGTGTGTGTGTGTGTGTGTTGGCGCGCGCGCGCGCGTTTATGTGCGTGTGTGAGCACACATGCATAGACAGACACACACACACACACACAACACACACACACACACCACACACACACAAAGTGGCACAAGCACTACCGGGGCACGCACACCACAACACACACACCACACACACACACACACACACACACACACACACACACTATAAAACAATACTCAGCTTTGGGAAAAAAGAACAAAACTAAACAACACACAGCTGTTGCGTCCGATAGCAATCCTCCCACACACACACAAAACACACACACACACACACACACACAGACTCACAGCACGACCCCCACGCCCCCTCCCCCCCCCCCCTTTTCCCCTCCCTCCTCGTCCCCTGAGATGTCTGCTAGTATACCAGCAGGTGAACTAAAATCTTTAGTACCAATCATCACGAAGCTTACAAAATCCGGCCAATGGCTAGCCCCGGAAAAATACACGTATCTACACAACTAAAAAAGACAATGAGACGAAGACGGGAAAAAAAAAAAAACCCCCAAAACAAAAACACAAAAAACAAACAATCATTTTAAAATCCAGCTGATTTCAGTGAAAACAAAACAAACTTTAAATTGTTAGAAAGGAATTTTTTTTTTTTTTTTTTCAAATTAGGTACCACCTCTTTTTTCATTTTTCCTTCTTTTTCTTTTTTGTTGTTGTTGGTCTCATGCACTAAAACAGTCTGCCTTCTAATTGGTGGGGATCGGGATCTCGTGTTTTTTCCAAATAACATTATCTTTCCATCCCCCCTCAACGCCTTTTCGCGACCATTTTTTCCCCCTAGACTCCTTTGCCCCATTTGATATTTGGGAGTAGGGCATCCCTTTGGAGGAAGGGGGCGGTGGGACGGGGGGGGGGTAAAAAAAAAAAAAAAGAGAGTAAGAAAAAAGGGGGAGAGGAAGAAAAAAGGGGAGAGAGAGAGGGGGAGAGGGGAGAAGAAGAAAAGAAAAAGAAGAAACGAACCAACAAGACAGAGAGAAGGGGTGAAAAAGGGAGGGAGAGAAAGAGAGAGAAAGGGAGGAGGTGAGGGGACAGAGAGAGGGGAGGAGAGGAAGGGAGAGAGAGAGAGAGAGAATGTAAAGAAAAACAGTTTTAAAACAGAAAACAACAACAAAAACACAAACACAAAAAAACAGACCGACCCCCCGGGAAAAAAAAGGTAAAACGGGGAAAAAAAAAAAAAAAAAAGATAACCTTTGACCCCAACTAAAACAAACTTTTAATTGTTGTTTTCAAAACCATTTTAGCTCCCCCGGGGCCCGGGCCGCCCCAACAAACAAGGGCGAAAGCAAACAACCCCAAAACCTCAATCCCCAAAAAAGAGGGCGCGCGACCCCGGGGGGGGGGTTTTTGGGGTTTGACCCAACGGATTTTTTTGGGGTTTCTGATTTTTTTAACTTTTGTTTTGGGTTTGGGGGTTTGTTGGGGATGTGCATTCCCTTGTTTTGGTTTTGGTGTTATTCGGGGGGAAAGGGGGTGGGGGGGTGGGGTTTGTGGTGGGTGGGGGGCGGGGTTGTGTTTGGTGTTTGTTTTTGGTGGTGTGTGTGTGTGGTGGTGGTGCGTGCGTCGTGCGTGGGTGTGTGTGTGTGTGTTTGGGGGGGGGTGGTGGGGGGGGTTGGGTTGCTTTTGTCGTGCTGGGGTTGGTGTCTGCGTGCGTGCGGCCCCCCGTGTGTGTTGGTGTGTGTGTGTGTGGTGAGGGGGGGGGGGGGGGGGGGGAGGGGGGGAGGAGGGAGGGGGGGCTATCTTGTGTGAAAGCGATGTTTTTTTTGTCACAGAAAAAAAGAAATTTTTAAGAGAAAAGAGGGGGAGAAGAGAGGGGAGAGAGGGGGGGAAGCAGGCGTTTGCCCGTCGGGTGTTTTTTGATCGTGTAAAGTATTCGCGGCCGTTTGGGCCCCACAGCGAATGGATTTGGGTTTGGATTTTCCCTTTTCGGCAGTTGTCGCCAGGAGCCCCCGTCCTTGCAAGGTGTCGGGTGGATGAGAAACCATGTCGGTATTGAGGAAGGGTTTTAGCTTTTTCTTCTTTCGTTGGTTTTATTCTCCTCTCTCTCTCCTTTCTCTCTCTCTCTCTTCTCTCTCTCTCTCGCTCGGCGGACACACCCACACGGCACAAACCAAACACCACACACACAAAGCCGCACGTAGAACACAACCAAAACACACGCAGAGAGGAGGAAAGAGAGAGAGAGAGAGAGGGGAAAAGGAGGGAGAAGGAGAGAGAGGGAAAACCGGGACAGCGGGGCCCAGGGTAGACCAGGAGGGAGATAGAGAAAAAAGAGAGCCAAAGGGGGATTCGGAGTCGTTGCGCGTTGCACGGTCAAAATTTGAAATGTTGTGTTGTAAGTGCGCGGGGTTTGTGTGTGTGGTTGTGTGTGTGTGTGTGTGTGTGTGTGGTGTTGTGTGTGTGTTTTGTGTGTGTGTGTTGTGTGTTGTGTGGCGCGCGCGGTGTATATGTTTGTGTGTGGAGTGCGCGTATGTGTGGTGTGTGTACGGCGCGCCGTGCCGTGCTGTATGTTTTGTGCGCGTGGTGCGTGCGTGTGGTGCACGTGCGGCGTGCATGCGGGGTTTGTGTGTGTGTGTGGGGGGGGGGGGGGGGGGGGGGGCGGAAAAGGCAGACAGACAAAGAGGAGGAGAAAATATGTGTGGGGGTGTGGGGTGTTGTGTGTTTTGTGTTGTGTGTGTGTGTGTGGTGGGGTTGTTTGTTTTCTGGGGATGCGTAGGATTTCGCTGGGTAGGAGAAAAAATTTGTTTTAAGAGGGGCGGTATAAGGTTTTCGGGGGTTGTATGTGATGTTGGGTTTTTTTCAAATCTTTACTTTGGGTTTACTTTTCATCTCTCTTTCTTCTCTCTTCTCTCTCTCTCTCTCCCCCACAACACACACCAACACAACACAACAAATACTTGTGTGTGGGGGGGTAAAGGGGGAGAAAGAGAGGAGGGAGAGAGAGTGAGAGAGAGAGAGGGAAAAAGACAGAGAGGAATGCGTGTGTGTGTGTGTGGGGTTTGTGTGTGTGTGTGTGTGGGGGGCGGGGGGGGGGGCGCGCGCGCGCCCCTGGCATGATTGTCTGTTTTTTAGCTGTGAAGATACATTATCTTAAAGAGGGGAATAAAATCTTTTATTTGACCTCTCTCTTTTCTCTCTCTCCCCTCTCTCTCTCTCTCTTTTTGTGTGTGTGTTTGTGTGTGGTGTGAGTGAGTGGTAGCCAGCGCCTTCTTTTTTTTCCCTTTTTGTCTTGCTACAGGTAAAAAGGGAAAAGGCTCGGTTTAAAGGGAAAAAGGTTTGGCCCTTTTCTTCCCTTTGCTTTAGTTGTATTTCGCCTCTTTTTGTGGTTTTGCGTTTGTTTTTTGTTTTTTTATGGGGTGCTGTGGCGCGCCCCCGACGTTTTTTTAACGTCGTTATGCTTGATTGAATTTTTTTTTTTTAAAAAACAGTCATTTTCGTTGACACGGCATTCACCCCCCCCCCTACCCCCCTCCCCCAGACCCCTTCCTCTCCCCCTTCTCTCTCCTCTCTCTTCTTCGCCCCCTTTCCCCTTTCGATCTTTTTCTCTCTCGCACCCCTCTCTTCTCTCTCTTCCCTCTCTCTCTCTCTCGGTTCTCTCTTCTCCCACTCTGCCTCTCTCGGTTTTCTCTTCTCTCTCTCGCTCTTCTCTCTCTCTCCGCTCCTCGCACTCTCTCCCAACCCCTCTTACTCCACTAACGTTACTCCCCCCCCCCATTCACCCCCCCGCCACCCCCCACCCTATCCCCCCTCCCACATTTTTTCCGTCCGGGTGCTTTCTCTCCCACTTTCTTTCCTTACGCCTTCGTGGTTAATCAGGGTGGGGGCTCTTCTTCTTTTTCTTTGAGTGTCCACCCTTTATCGATTGAAGATTCTGCACTTGGTGTGTTTGACCGTTTTTTTATCCCCCCCATTTTGGCGCCACTCCAAAAATTTGGGGGGAAAGGGGCTGTATGGTAGCGTGTCATCCTACAACGGCCCAACTGGCCCTTTTCTTCCCAAAATTGGTGATGGGTTTGACGTGTGTGCAAGATGTTGTGCGTGCGTTCCCACCCCGGGCCTCGGGTTTTTAGTTATTCGAAGGATGTGTGGGGGAAAAGGAGTCAGAAACCTGTTATCCCAGGAAAAATCCCCCCTTTCCGAAATTCGAAAACCCCTAACCCCAGGGTCCGGTCGGGCGCTTACCAACTGAGTTTCGGCCCCTTACTCGTGACCCTACTGTGACCTACACGCCCTTTAGTGAGCTCATGAGTAATTTACCTTTTGAACGTGTTTGGAAAGGTCGAACTGGGGCTTCAAACACTCGAGGATTTCACTGGTGTTGATTAAAGCAGACGAGATCATGGAAGTGTGGAACAAAAAGAAGGGAAAACCCTTTGGGGTTTCGAAAGAAGACTTAGTCGTTTTTGTGTTAAGTACAGTTCGCCATGATTCGTTTTTATGAAGGAAATAAAAGTTGGATACAGGACGAAAAGGGGGGACGCAAATTGAGAAAAAACAAATCCAAAAAAACAATCGACCCCCCCCTTCCCCCTTTCGTCCTCGCCCAACCCCCCCCCCCCCCCCCCCCACCCAAAACGAAAAAGGTAGAATCTGTGCGCAAGGTGAAAAAAAGGGGTTACCGTCGGTCGAAAAGGGGGTTTTGAAAGGTTCAGTAAGCGACCAGTTGTGTGGTTTGGTTCGAATGGTGAAAGTCACGGAAATTGAAAACCCAAACATCTAAAGTCCTGGCAAGGCCCGGTGGGAGAGAGAGAGAGAGAGAGAGAGAGAGGAATTTCTTTTGTTTTTTCATTTTCTTAATCTTCGAAACAAAGGAATGCGTTCTAGAAAAAAAAAAGGCGTTTTCAAATTTTGTACAGCCCTCCCCCCTTTCCCCCCCTTTTCCCTCCAGACAGCATGTGACAACACAAAAGTCCGTCTTTTGTGATTGGTAGGAATTTAACGTTATTATATTATACTCTCTTCCAACCTCCTTCCCAAAGTCATTGTTGATAGCAAGAACGAAAAGTGTACGCTAAAGGCAGTAATGAAATTGTTTTACTTTTGCTTTGGGGACAGTCGCAGTGAAAGGCTAATGTCAGTCAATATTCCCATTAAAAAGGGTTAACATGACTGTTGCGGCTTAATGCCTTTTTTCACGGTCAAGTAGAACCCGTTTTCGCGGGTCAAGGTAACCCCTTTTTTTTTAAAAAGATGAATCCCTGGGTTGTGAACAATAAATTGGATGTGAAAAAAATTTATTTTATCTGGAATTTGGGGTCAGTAAAATTTTCAATGCCATTGTGTTCAAAACACACCACACAAAAAAACCCACACAAAAACCCAAACAAAAAAAAAAAATCAGAATGATGCACGACTTGTGGACTCCCTTTTGTTTCTACGCCATTGGTAGGGCACAAGGTTTTGGGTGAAAAGTCTAGCAGACGACAAAAAAATGAAGGTCGTGGATCGTCTTGAAGAAAAAAAGAAAAGGACATGAAACCTGCCTCAGAGTCAGGTTTTTGGGAATGGGTAAGGGTGGACTGTGCGATGAAAGTCTTGGTACTGGGTTTTGCGATAAAAGCCAGGGCAGCCCCCGAGTGTGATGAGAATGTTAGGTTTTGGGCCCTCACTTTAACATGGACTCGGCCGAAATAATTCATTAAAGTTGGGTTAGACGGCTTGGGAAAGGGAAAAAGCGATTTGTAGGGGGCGTCGGTTTTTCCCGCCCGAGGGCAAGGTGAAAAAAAAAGGGGGGGGGGGGGGGGGGGGGGGAAAGGAGGGAAAAAAATACAACGAATCATCGCATTGGCCCATGGGTTTTTGGGCTGTGAGACGGATTAAAATTCGTGCGTGGTTTGGGCCCCAGTAAAAAATCGAAGAGCAGCGAGAAACAAGCACCACAACACCACCAGAGGCAATTTACAATACAGGAGAGAGAGAGAGAGAGAGAGAGAGGGGAGGGAAGGAAAAGGGAGACAAAGGGGGAGAAGCAGAGGGAGGGGAAGGGGAGAGAGAGAGAAGAAAACACACACACACACCCCCCCCCCAACGGGGCAACACCAAAAAGGAAAAGGAGGAAATGAGAAGAGGAGAGAGAGAGAGTGGAAGAGAGAGAAAACAGAGAGAGGGAGAGGGGGAGAGAAGCAAAAACACACACAAAAACACACACACACACAAAAAGAGAGGAGAGAGAGAGGAGAGAGAGGAGAGAAGAGAGAGATCTTAATTGTCATGATCCGTTAAATTACCAGGTGCGATGCGGAAAAGGGTGATGAAAAAATTAAGCCCCCTCCCTCCCCCGTAAAAAAGGAGCTAGGGGGCCCCAGGGGAAAAAGCGGGAGCCATCAGGCACCACGCGATGATGAAAGATGTCGGAATGTCAAACACAAACTAAAATGGAATCAGTGAAGTAAAAAATGCTGTCCACCCTAAACCCTTTTAAGCAGAGCGACAAAGGTGAAAATGGGACTTTTTCCCATTCCCCCGCAATCACCGTTAGGGTTACCTCCAACAAGATTCTGAAAATGAAAATATTCTTTAAAAAAGGACGAAATAAGTGTTGTTTTACGAATTTCAAACGTGTTTTCGGTGGGAAAGTTTCCCAAATGTGCATTTTGTTTTCCCGTCAGTTTCAATGCAAGGTATACCGGACTATGATTTAAAGGATCTTTTATGGCAGACTCGGCAAGATTGTAGGTTTCACGAAAGCCAAAAACCCCGTGTATTCGGTTTGAACGCCGCTCCCGTGATGTCATCCCTCTTCGCTCTGTCGTGTTTTCTGTGACGTTTTTTCGCGGTGTGTTTTTCGTGTGTGTGTGTGTGTGTGTGTGTGTGTGCGTGCGTGCGTGCGTGCGTGCGTGCGTGCGTGCGTGCGTGCGTGTGTGTGTGTGTGTGTGTGTGCGTGCGTGTGTGTGTGTGTTGACTGTGTGGTATGTGTGTGCGCACGTGTGCATGCGCATGTGTGTGTGTGTGCGTGTGTGTGTGTGTGTGTGTGTGGTGTGTGTGTGTGTGTGTGTGTGTGTGTGCCTGATCTGTAACCACTTTGTTCCGCCCCCCCCCCCCCCCCCCCCCCCCCGCGCATTATGTCAAACGGTTGATAAATACCTCAGCAAACATTTTCTCAAGTATGCTCATTAGACACACTCCTCGATGGTTGTCAGAACTAATGAATGTCTCTGATTCTGTGACGAGGGGTAATGATTCAAATTCAAATTCAAATTCAAACGACTTTATTATCACAAACGTGAAATTCAATGTGGCAACGTCTTTTGATTTTTAAAACACATAACACAATTATTACAACAACAACAACAACAACAACAAAATTACATATCCAATAAACAGCATTCTATTTATCTCATTTTATGTTATGCACTTCAACACAACACTTTGCACCAAAACACACACACAAGCACACGCACGCACGCTCGCACGCGCGCGCGCACGCACACGTCAGTTCAAGTTCTCAATGTTTTCATTCGTCACATGTAAATAGAATCATTTGTTTAAAAGTTGGATGGACATGGGGATGAAACTCTTTTTTGTTCTACACAGTCTAAATTTTGGGGTCCTATAACGTCTTCCAGATGTCAAAAGTTCGTAATACCGACTAAGATTATGGCTGCTGTCGCTCACAATCATCTGCGCCTTTCGAACTGGTCTTTGTTCAAACAACACGTTCAAACTACTCTGTCTCTCGCTCACAATCTTGCTACAGACATTCACCACCTTGTTCAACACATTCTTGCTCTTCACAGTTAGACTTCCATACCAACAGATAAAAGAGAAAGTTAAGATAGACTCAATAAAACATCTGTAAAATCCTTGCAGCACTTTTTTATTTACATTGAGGCTTCTGAGCTTCTGAAGGCAAAAGATCCTTGATTGACATTTCTTGTGGATAAAATTAGTTGCTAAGGTGCTGGTGCGTATCAGTTGAACGCGTGACCAACAGAACAGAAACAGTACAGACGTAATGCAGATCTTGTAACATTTCAACGAAAACAAAATACGATCAGATCCTGGTCCATTATTTGGATTCAGCGAGCGGAAAGCACGTATTACAGAAGTTGGCTCATCTAGTTCTTCGAAATATATTTTGATTGTCGTCAGCTACCTGAGGGGCGTGTCGTGGCGCAAAATGTCTCCCCGGTACAAAAAATGTCGCCCGGTGATTTTTTTTTTGGTATTGACTTAGCAATACAAATTGTCACCCCGCAAGAGAATATGTCGCACTCGGCGCGTTCTGTGCCAATGCTGAGTTAAAAGTGTTACCTCAGTACCTGGGTAACAGTTTATATCAGCAGATCACGTATTAATTTATGCCCACTGGAACAAACTGTCAGTTTACGTGAATCGTCACTTCTCGTGATGAGTGAATTGAGTTTGCTCTTTCAATATGTGTATGTTTTGATCTTTGATAAGCAGATATCTGTATGAGATCTGCTGTTCATCAAAAATGACTTAGTGTTGTTGCATGTATCAGTTTTAACTTCAATGCGGTGGGACACTCCACAAGTTTCTTATCTGTTTCTTTCGCTATTTTACATGATTTAAAACAAAAAAGAGGGGAAAAAAGTCTTGCTTCTGTTGAGTCTTGCTGAAAGGATGGATCTTTTTTTTTTTTTTTCTTTTAACACTGCCGCCTGAAAATAAGCAGGTTTGTCCAAGGCCCGAGACATTTGAAAAGGAAGTGTCATTTTATTCCCGATGATTGTTTCTTTGAAATTTATTTTTGAGGTCCACGGATATAATGTTGAGAGCTGAACATCTTGCCCCCCCCTTTTCCCCCACCCCCACCCCCTAACCTTTCCCGATTTCCATTTTTATTCGGAATTCTTATCTTTCAGCATCCTTGAGCGAATGAAATAGGCAGTCACAATACTAGCAGCTGTGGCTACGTATTTGCCAAAGACATTACTGCAGCTTGACACACACACACACACACACACACACACACACACACACACACACACACACACGCACGCACGCACGCACGCACGCACGCACGCACGCACAGCACACACACACGCACCCCCCCCCCCAACAAAGTGTAATTACAACACACACACATACACAAACGAGGTGTAATTACAACACACACACACACACACACACACACACACACACACACACACACACACACACGCACGCACGCACGCACGCACGCACGCACGCACGCACGCACGCACGCGCACCACACACACACACAACACACACACACACTGAAAACTGAAACCAATTTATTGTCAGATTAACTCAAGGTTGTACTCACACACACACACACACACACACACACACACACACACACACACACACACACACACACACACACACACACATACACACACACACACACACACACACACACACACACACACACACACACGCGGCAATGCTCCTAAGTGACACATTTAAAACTAACATCCGTAGACACAATCATTAAAAAAAAAATCTTTTCCTAGACCAAGAGATGATCTTTATAAATCTAGTTTTTTTATACTCTGGTGGAAAAGTATGGAACAAGTTACCAACACTATTTAAAAATAAAAAAATAAAATCCAGTTTAAAAATAATCTAAAAAGGTATCTCATGAATAGTTCATAACGTATATTTGTCCCAACCCTTTGAAATAACGTTTTATGATTTTACACAGTGTATGCACGTGTATTTGTATATCCATGTACATACTCGTGCATGAGTGTGTGTGTGCCTCAAAGGAAAGAGTATGTCAGTGTCGACAATTTGTGAAGACAATGTACATATTGTACATAAGCAATCTCTCTCTCTCTCTCTCTCCTCTCTCTCTCTCTCTCTCTCTCTCTCTCTCTCTCTCTCTCTCTCTCGTTACTTTCTGGATTTTTCCCCTTCTCAATTGTACACTCCCTACCTCCTCCTCTCCCCCACCCTCACCCCCATCCATTTCTTCTCTGGTTTCTTTCTTTTTTTTATCTTTGATTTTCATAAATTTCTGTGATTTTTCGTCGTTTCATCTATTTTTTTTTTCATGGATGGCTTGATGTGAAAAAGTAGATTTATTGCTTATTCAATGTTCCATCTGAAAACAATTTAAAAAAAAAACTTTGACATTGACTTTGACTTTGACTTGACACACACACACTGTTGTTACAAATGGGTTAGACTACGAATCTAATAACAAAGACAGAGGGAAGGGTCATTGAGCATTTTTCAGTCACAGCAGGTTACAGTCTGGAATTTCAGCATTCTGTTCAACATGCTTTTTAATTAGCCTCCCATTTGAGAAAGTTCTCACGTTCACTTTCTCTTTTACAATACCTTTAGCATCTTTCGAGGAGTACATGTCCAACTAACTGTCCTTCTCGTCTTTAGCTCTTTACCCGTTCAAGACAGCTAAAAACAAGCACTACAGATTGTTGGAAGACGTCCAAAGCACTCACTGGCTCGGCTTTATGCACGCAGGCCTGACTCGTGGAATGCAACACTTAGGGAGAGAGAGAGAGAGAGAGAGAGAGAGAGAGAGAGAGAGAGAGAGAGAGAGAGAGACAGAGACAGAGAGAGAGACAGAGACACACACACACACACACACACACAGAGAGAGAGAGAGAGAGAGAGAGAGAGAGAGAGAGAGAGAGAGAGAGAGAGAAGAGAGAGAGAGAGAGAGGTTATATGAAATATCCACAAATCAAAACGTCACAATGATTTAATATAACTTGCAACACACTGTCCGAACAAACAGACTCCAGAACCAACAGGAATGCGTGACACGTGTAACAGTGGTAAGGGCTGTCTGGGAGACACAGGTATGCACAAGAAATAAAAAAAATAAAGATACACCCGAAGGTGCGAGTGGGACCCAGAGAAGAACTGCCCTTAACTGCCGAATAAACCAGCTGGGAGCAAATCCTGCACCACCTGCACTTGGAAGCCTGCGCTGTGTTCACATAGGGTGCAGGCACGCACGGGCGCGCACTGTCTGGGAGACACAGATATACACAATACAATGATATATGATTTGTATTGTTTCAACATATCATTTTCTTTTGGTGTGAAACCTTAGAAGCACATCTTTTTTTATTTTTTTTATTTTTTTAGTAGCTCCGGGAGAATGACTGCAATTGAACGTATTGACCAATATCATCATACCCCTGCTGTTCTGTTCCGACCTTGCTGTGCGAGTTTTACGTCGGACTTTTAAACTGAATGTAGCAAAACACTATGGACTGTTGAACTTATCATAGACATATACAATCTTACAGTTTCCTTAGTTCGAGAAAGCTTTCGTAAAACAAGTAATATCCGACTTGCAAATAAACGTGGTGTATAAGTTCTGAGTCCGATAGACACCTTTGAAAGCAGACCCAGGATTTGTAACACCGATCCCAGAGCTTGACAATTCAACACGAGCAGATATTGAATTCGCGATAACTCCTGTTAAGAACGCGTACATATAGACTGTGTTGTCCCCCTTTGTCCCCTTCTTTGTCATAGTTTCATAGTTCAGTATGGTATCGTATCATTTATTTTCGTAGTTTGATGTCATGCCAATTTTATTTGTCGGTCAGCCTTCAAAAGCTGAATAATAAGTTTCACTGTGTAAAATATCCCTAGGCTTTTTTTGACCGACCGTTGTCTGCTCTTTGACGGCTCGCAATACCAGCACCGTTATGGCTCTGTAACCCAAGATCCTGTTGTGATCAGTGACTGGATTCTGTTATGCTGTTGCTCTGAGAGAGAGAGAGAGAGAGATTCAGATTCAGATTCAGATGATTTATTCATA
>CM031615.1:19997412-20002412 GCA_018398815.1 Conus ventricosus
ATCTATGGCTCAAACAGTACAGAGAAACAGGTGGTGGGATAAACCAGTATGGTAATCTATGGCTCAAACAGTACAGAGAAACAGGTGGTGGGATAAACCAGTATGGTAATCTATGGCTCAAACAGTACAGAGAAACAGGTGGTGGGATAAACCGGTCGCCATCTTCAGACTAAGAACTGGACACTGTCAGTTGCTCTCCCACCTCTATCGCCTGAACATATCGCACACAGATGAGTGCCCATGTGGCACTGGCCCACAAAACCCAGCCCACGTGCTTCAGTCCTGTCCCACGTTCGACAGCCTGCGGCGTGAGTTTTGGCCCGGTGCAGTGGAACTCTAAGAAAAGCTGTGGGGAACGGCGGACTCACTCCGACGGACCGCTGACTTTGCCCAAGCTACCGGACTTTCTATCTGACCAGCATGACCAGGGAACGCAGAAGAAGATACCATAAAGTCTACAATATTAATGATTTTTCAGTTTTCTTAAGGACATCGTAATTTCATCCCTTGAAGGTGGACGATTTAAGTCATCAACTTTGGAATTACTAGCATCACTGGTATCATTGTCAGTATCTTTACCACCTTCCTCACCCGCAATATCACCTGCGGCTATATCTCTTTTCAAACAGTTTCTGAAAATGTTGAAACCAACCTTCTAAGGTAATGTTATTAGAAGGCGGTTTTCCTTTATTGTTGATTCTATGCAGTGAGTTCCAAAACTTCTTTGGTCATTCACAGAAGAAACCAACTGTTTTACTAACTTACGGTTAAACTGTTTATGCATTTGATTCAAAAGATATTTGTTGTTATGTCTGGCTGTACAGTAAGCAACCTGATCAGGTAGAAATAAAGTGCGACGAAATTCATTCAACAGATTATGGGCCTTTCTTTTACCAGTGCGACACTCTACATCACATAGTCATTACAAACTTGTTTTACATTTATATTCAACTGTTTTTCCCCCATGGATTCAGCTGCATTTTCAAGCAACTGTTAAATGTACACAGCGATTCGTTATCATCCACATCAATTTTCCTATTTGCCATTTCTACTCTCTGGTGGATTTCAGGAGAGCACTTGGCGTCACTATATGTACTGGCATAGGCCTCCTTCCAAACATATTTCTCCATTAAACAATTGCTAATATCTCTTTTTATGCCATTCATGTATTCATCGGGAAATCTGAATTTCATCATTAAAGGCATGTGGTCAGACTCAACTCTTTCTAATACACGCAGTTTACAATTATTGAAACGAAATTGGGAACATGTCACGTGATATTATAAAATACTTATTGACGCTATTGACTCTCTCAGAAATATATGTGTAGCGACTGTCGAGATCGCCCTGGCATATACCAATCAAAACACACAAATTTAAAGCAGTGCACATATTGCTCAGCATCTCACTATAATTATTCAATACAGTATCTTCGGAGTTTCTGTTAGTACATGCAGGGTTACTCAAATGCTTATGATCAAAAGGCAAACCATCATCTTCCAACTCACATGAGATATTTGAAGTCCTGTTGTTTAAATCACCACTTAATAACACATAAACATCATCAACAGAAAGGAAACAATCACTCACAAACTCTTCAAGCATACTCATTCCATCGTGAAAGCCAGAATACATAAAATAAGGTGAGTCTGCCGGTGAAATGAAAGCGCAGATGTATAGAATAGTTTTGTTCACACACATAAGAGATATCTCGATCATAAAAACAAAACAGGTATCCGATTTAACATCCAATAATTCCACAAATGAACAGAGCTCGCGCCTCACAAAACATACGAGTCCACCAGAACGCCTACCACGAGTTGTAAGCTTAATGGCAGGTTTGAATGGAAATCTTCCAGAGAATGTTTCATCAAAACAAATAAAGTCGAAATTAGAAACAAACAACTCAATTTCTTCATCATGTAATTTAGTGAGTAATCCATGTCCATTTCAGTGGAGAAAAGACCAACATTTAGAGTTGTAATGTACAGAGGAGCAATCTGGGTCAAGCTTGTCAGTGAACAGGGAAGAAGCCCTGCACCCGCTGGCATACACGTCGTTTGAACCCCAGTCATTCCACACATGCACAGTTTTTTTTAAAACTACCCTCTACCACCCCCGTCTTTTCAATTATTTTGCGTCTTTTGCTTAAAAATTTTTTTTTTCTGTTTTCTTTATATTTGGAAAGACGTTTTTTTCCCCCTTTTATTTATAAGTGGGGCCTCCATTTCTTTTTTTCCCCACTTTTTCACTTTTTTTTTTCTTCTTCAAAGCCTCACAACACCATGCTCAGTCTGTGTGTTTCATTACCGATGGACATTCGCGTGCCGTTTCAGTTTTTTCGAGTTTGATACAAGGCGTCTGGGTTTATTCATGATCTAATGTTTAGTGTGCTGTTGCTTTCGCTCTGTTGCATTTACCACTCACACCGAAAGGAACAACTGAACAAAAGAACTTTGACGGCAGTACTTATAAATGTGGAGAAAAAACACAATGTGTGTGTGTGTGTGTGTGTGTGTGTGTGTGTGTGTGCGCGCGCGCGCTCGCGCGCAGTGTTTATATACATATGTTCACACTGGACGCTGGCTGAACCGTTAGCACAACACACCTGGTCATCCGTCACATGATCAGCACGTGCAAGTTCTCTGCCACACCTGCTGCGCTGTGACAGGAAAACCGGTGCACTCTGTAAGCCTGATCCCTCTATTGAATGGCCATCAGTATTTCTGGGCCGGCCAACGTCCTGTCTCTGTGACCATCAGTATTTCTGGGCCGGCCAACGTCCTGTCTCTGTGACCATCAGTATTTCTGGCGCGGCCAACGTCCTGTCTCTGTGACCATCAGTATTTCTGGGCCGGCCTACGTCCTGTCCCTGTGACCATCAGTATTTCTGGGCCGGCCTACGTCCTGTCTCTAACGTCCCTATTTCTATCTGCCTATCACCAAATCAACAGAGTATTTCTTTCCGTCTATCAGGAGGTTATCAAATACATAGTACCCGTTTACCTTCGTCACGAGCTGTTTTTAAATGAGCAGACAACCTCTTCCTGTCTTCTACCACTCGACTAGAAAAGTCTTCACTGATGAAAATCTTCCGACTTCCCCGGAGATTACCCTTAGCTTTCAGCACGTCTCATTTCTGCTTATAAAAGACACATCTGGCGATCACGGGGAGTAGGGTTCAGAGTCTATACGGTGAACTCTGTCAACTTCTACATCACGAGATAGTTCCAGCTTGTCAGTGGAAGATCTTTTACAATGTCTTGACACTCTGCGGTTGTCTCACGTCACGGCGAGCCATGGAATATCAGGTTGTTCCTCTTGGTCTTCGTCTCCAGGTCCTCGATCCTCTTGCTGAGACTGTTGTTTCTCCTCTGCAGATCTTTGCTCTGCTGACGGAGTGTGACGACCTCCTCCCTCAGCCCCCTCAGCTCGTCCTCCATAACCGTGGAATGTTCATGGAGGATGTGTATCTCTTCTTTCACATCTCCGATCTTAATGTCTGACCAGGACGGGGAAAATCGTGATGGTATTGCTTAAGTGAACTAAGCTGATGAATTACTAGTCAGGCTTAACACACCAAGGTTATCTCTGCACTCATACACGCATATGCGCACTCATGCACCCACCAACTGTTCAGCTCTCTATCTCTCTTTTTCTCTCTGTCTGTCTGTCTCTCTTCTCTCTCTCTCTCTCTCTCTCTCTCTCTCTCTCTCCTCTCTCTCTCTCTCCTCTCTCTCTCTCTCTCTCTCTCTTCTTCTCAGTTCTTCTCTCTCACGCGGTGTTCTGTACTCCTCTTCCCTGTCTTCCATTCAGTTTATATAAGGATGGACACAAAGGATATCCTTTTGGGCTATGCTTTTGTCCATGTTGCTTCTCTACCACCTTGGTCACACGTACACTGAATTCTAATAACATTCTTCCACACATCAGCACTTACACATATTCCCGCCAAATTGCTT
The DNA here is from genome assembly GCA_018398815.1 of Conus ventricosus. Classification (NCBI taxonomy): domain Eukaryota; kingdom Metazoa; phylum Mollusca; class Gastropoda; order Neogastropoda; family Conidae; genus Conus; species Conus ventricosus. The sequence goes on from CM031615.1 coordinate 20,001,375, forward strand.
AGCAAACAACCACTTCGCACCAAATGGACATCGAAAATTCCCGCCGACTTCGGGGCCATTTTAACCCAGTAATTATCCTATAGAAAACCACGACAACGTCGTCCACACGCATTCAACTAGCCTGACAATAACATCAACACAGTACCCCCAGCAGTACCAACTAAACAAGCCCAAGACTCCTGCTCTTCAAGGTCTGTTTACAATGCAACTTCAGCTGACTGAGTTTTTAGTGCGCACGCGATGCTCGGAGGTTCTAGTGGATCACTTTTCACCCCTTTCGCTATGGGGAAGGTTCGAACTCAAGAGGGGTCCTAACTACCGTAGGTGCCATCCATCACCTGACTACTTCAACCTCCTTGACACAGTTCGACCATATGCGCTAGGCGAGGGCGTACTGCTAGTTGGCCCATTACCTGTTTCTCCACTACGCGCGACATTCTTGTCGTCTTTCTTGTCGCTTAAGGCACTTTGTGAGAGGTTTCACTCCCTTGACAGTGTCCAACCTCGTACCCAAGGAGTTCAGCATGCCTATTACGTTAGACAGGGTACGCTGCATTGCTGCTCCACCGGATGTACTGCCTGAAGAGTTGTCCATCCTGTCTAGACTGACGCTGCTACGTGTTGATCTCGCGATGGTCAGTCAGGACTGCCTCATGCTTTTCTTGCTGTCCTTGGTCTGAGAAGGGTTGGGTCCAGGATTACTTTCCACGTCCCCACAGCGAAGGAGGAAGCTGCAGCAGAACAAATACGAGAGGAGCAATTCTACTATGACACCGTCTGCTCTTCCTTTCAATGTCAACATGTGACACCGTCTGCTCTTCCTTTCAATGTCAACATGGCGAAGTAGAGAGCCCTCTTTTGCCTTGCACGTGTAAACATGAAGGCCAGAAAAAGGTCAGCAACTCACAAGAGAGAGAGACAGAGGTGCGTATGTGTGTGTGTGCGTGCGTGCGTGCGCGCGCGCGCGCGTGGTGTGTGTGTGTGTGAGTGTGTGTATGTGTGTTGTGTGTGTGTGTGTAGAGAGAGAGAGAGAGAGAG
>CM031615.1:20004912-20009912 GCA_018398815.1 Conus ventricosus
AGGTGTGACACTGAAAAATCAAAAGTATGTTCTATAACAATGTGATAAAACTTTCAAATTTGACTGCTGCGTCCCAGAATATAGAAATCGTTCTGTGCCATTGATATGTATTTCGCTGTGCTGTGGCTCTCTCTCTCCTCTCTCTCTCTCTCTCTCTCTCTTCTCCTCTCCTCTCTTGTGTGTGTGTGTGTGTGTGTGTGTGTGTGTGTGTGTGTGTGTGTGTGTGCGTGCGTGTGTGCGTCTCTCTCTCTCTCTCTCTCTCTCTCTCTCTCTCTCTCTCTCTTTGTCTGTGTCTGTCTGTCTGTCTGCCTCTCTCTCACTCTGTGTCTCTCTGTCTCTGTCTCTCTCTTTCTTGCTTCTCTCTGTCTGTTTCTCTCTGTGTATGTATGTATGTGTGTGTGTGTGTGTGTGTGTGTGTGTGTGTGTGTGTGTGTGTGTCGTGCGTGCATGCGTGCGTGCGTGCGTGCGTGCGTGCGGCGCGCGTGCGTGTGTGTGTGTGTGTGTGTGTGTGTGTGTGTGTGTGTGGTGTGTGCGTGCGCGCGAATGCACGCGCGCGTGTATGCTTGTGTGTTTGGACAGCCAAGAGGAGGGCAGAGGGGGATGACAGGGTGACATCTCACCGAGACAGAGCTGGTGATTTTGCCGATGCATTAAACTTCTCAGTAAAAGATGCTGAATCAGGCGTTTACAGTTGTACGAACAACACACATTGGGCTGGTACTCCCATCTCATTTCATTCCCTTCTCACCTGCTTTTCCTCACGATTCTTTCACCTGCAGACGGATGGCACCTTTTGTCTTTTGTTTCTCGACAAACAAAGAGCACACCCCCCAGCTGTTTTTTCTCTGCTTGACCACCAGCGTTTCAAAGCCTGCGCCACACACCTGGCTTATTGTTAGATATCACGATACTGTGTTTCGTTGGATGAAGGCCTGGAAAATAAAAGAAAGGGCCAGAATAGTGGCATGCCTCATCGAAGTCAATTCGTGAGAGAGAGAGAGAGAGAGAGAGAGAGAGAGAGAGAGAGAGAGAGAGAGAGATGATGATGATGATGATGATGATATGGTAGGAGAGGGGGTGGGGAATGGTTTGAGAAGGGCGTTCATGTAGAAAACAAAAACGACAAAGTCCGTGAGTAGATAACAGAAGACACGTTTTATGTTAATATCCTTCTCATATTTTTCTCTTTCGTAAGAGGAAGAAAAAAAAAAAAAACCCCAATAAGAGTGGAGTGGGAACAGAAAAAAACTAAAACAAACAAACAACCCCCTCCCCTCCCCCCCCCCCCCTCCCCCCGAAAACAATGAGACCACGATCTATAACGACGGGACGCTTATAAAAGTTCCGGTAAATCCACAAACTCCAAACATTTCAATTCGCCCTGGGCCAGTTGGGGTTCTTTTCTTGCCGTTGTTCCTTGAAGACAGCAATGTGGATCTTTGTTGCCGTTCTAGCTTCTCTGATGGGTAAGTGGAATGTCTTATAGATGTATGTATTCGTTAGTTCATTCATTCATTCATTCGTTCATTCGTTCGTTCTTTCATGAGTCATGAACGGAGCCTAGTAATCAGCTTTGTTGCAGACTTTCCGTTTCATGACAAGACTTGGCTTTAATGACTGGTCCAAGCATTAATCAGCTTTGTTGCAGACTTTCCGTTTCATGACAAGGCTTGGCTTTAATGATTGGTCCAAGCATTAATCAGCTTTGTTGCAGACTTCCCGTTTCATGACAAGACTTGGCTTTAATGATTGGTCCAAGCATTCTGATTTATCCGTATGTTCCTGTCGAATTGTTCGTAACCCTGATGTGGCCTCTTTGGGTGAAGGTGCTGTAGACCAGTAACCCTGATGTGGCCTCTTTGGGTGAAGGGGCCGTAGACCACGTAACCCTGATGTGGCCTCTTTGGGTGAAGGGGTCGTAGACCACGTAACCCTGATGTGGCCTCTTTGGGTGTAGGGACCGTAGACCACGTAACCCTGATGTGGCCTCTTTGGGTGTAGGGACCGTAGACCACGTAACCCTGATGTGGCCTCTTTGGGTGAAGGGGCCGTAGACCACATAACCCTGATGTGGCCTCTTTGGGTGAAGGGGCCGTAGACCAAGTAGCCTTTCATCGATTCACGCTTTGTTCCATCTTCTCCCTGTTCGCACTTTTTTTCTTACAGTGACAGATACAACACAACAGATGAGAACTTTTTTTTGGATACTACTTAACGTTACGTGCACCAGATTGGACCATCAGTGAAAGAACTAAAGACATGTGTGTTCTTTACCTGTCGGAGTTGCCATCAATCACAAACTATTTCAACTGTCTTGCAAAGATCGGTCGTGAGAGGTGTTTTTAATGAAATTTTCAGTTACCCAAGAACATAATTATGTTCTTTGAAGCGTTCTAAATATATGTATATATTTCTTTTTGCATGTTAAGATGTTTGTTTCAGCTTTTTTCCCCTGCCTAATTGATGTAAGTATGTCAAATACCATGACTCTCTCTGTCTGTCTGTTTGTCTGTCTGTCTGTCTGTCTGTCTCTCTCTGTTCGTGCGTGGGTGCGTGCATGCGCACGCGCAAAAGTGTGTGTGTGTGTGTGTGTGTGTGTGTGTGTGTGTGTGTGTGTGTGTGTGTGTGTGTGCATGCGCTTGCGCGCGTGTTTAGCTGTATTTGACATTAATATACAATAAGGAAAAGAAGATATCAGACTCTTTTCGACCAATTTATTTGTGCGCACCATTTTGTGGCAAGGCCAAGTCGGAAATAGGAAACCGACTATTCAAGATGTTCTACAACTTAATAACCAAAAGAAAAGGAACAAAATCTATATCGGTTGATCAGCTGGTAAGCCTGGTTACATGTTGTTATGGCAAAGATCACATGTATAAAGTTTCGCTTGGGATAACCTGGGCACCAATAACATGTGTCCATCTTTGACACCCGACATTTTGACATTGAATTGTATGTTGTTCTTCCGTTTCGCAACAGAAACGTGCGCGGTGTGTGCCCGTGTGTGTATACAATAACACAACAAAATGGTGAAATAAAGATCCAGAAGTTAAAATGTATAAAAGTTGTATTTATACTGGCTATTCAAGCGGCGCCCAAACTGAACCTGGTGTGATAAATTAGACCAGCAGTGCAGTAAACTGAACAAAGGGACTTAATTTTAGCCGATGTCACCATTCTCGTTTGGAAGACAAACACGCACTGATCGTCTTCTTTGTTGACTCACAACGTGATAGCCAAGGTACTCGGCATCCCTGTGGCCAGAATGTTGTTGGTATTTTCACTCTTTGTTTAAATACCATCAAAGGATTTGATCAGAACAATTGCAGATTTCGGAACATAACATTCCGTCCACTTTTTTTCATTAAAAAAAATGCTTCGTGTAGATGAGATCTTCTATACACAAAGGAAGTAAAATACAGCGACGCGTCGGATCACAAAAGGTAACAAATCAAAATTTGGAGGTATACTAAACGTGGCTGACAAATTAAAGTTCTGGGGGTATACTAAATGTGGTATTGGTCGAGTTAAATCTCCAGGTACAAATTACCCCCTTTACCCTACTTGCAAGCATACAAAACTCATTGATACACTACTTTGCTCGAATTGGATAGAGTTGAAACACACTGAAGTCGAAGAGATGCGAAACTCCTGGAAGCGTGGACTTCTCTATTTGTCATCTCCCTTCTCTGGTACTTTTGTGTGTGTGATATTTCCTTGGCAATCTTTTGATGGCAGTGTATCGAGTGTCCAAACAGAACATTGAGCTGCTTGTCATAATAATCACTGGACTTTTAACCTAAACATTCATCCGTTTTATAATTCATCAATGTTTTTTTTTTCATTGCCAATTCAATACTTCTCAACTTACAGGTGACCTGTCCAACTGTTCATTCCACAAAAAAAAGAAGAAAAAAAACCCCACCCAGATTAGTCAACAATCAGACACCGATCATTCAGCTTTCAGGCGCTCAGTTGGCCCTATTAAAAACAAACAAATAAGGGAACACAAAACAAAACCAAAAACCAAAACAAACAAACAACAACAACAAAACCCAGCTTAGCAGTCATCCCTCACACGCCACACAAAGGACTGGGATTGTTCACGTCTCCTCAGCATGCATCATTGGTGTGTTCAGGGGCCGTAATCTGCAGGCCTCCCATTGTCACCCCTTACGGAAACTTCTCCACAGATCCTTTAAGGTCAGTTATCTGTAAATCTGTTTTATGTTAGACAGCTACAACAATGAAATATAGTCACTCTTGTCTTTTTTTTCTCTCTCTCTCCAGCCTGAATCTGTTTATACGCTTGTATCACTGTCAAAATGCATACGTTTATTATTGTTTGTGGGCTTTTTGTTGCTGTTATGGGTTTTTTTTAGCTGAAGAGTGCTGTCGCTACGCCTAGTGCGGTGACGGGGATACCCGAATGTAGAAGGGTACCCCCTTTTAATCCACCCCGCCCACACTCTAAAACTTCCGACATCAGAACAAAAATACAAAACACTAAATAATAGGTGCAACAAACAATCAAATTTTATTCAAATTCACACTCACCCACACACTATCAGCAAAAAAAATCTTCAAACAATAATACAAAAAACCCCACCAAAATCAGCAATACACAATAAAAATGCCCCGACACCCCACCTTCAAATCCAGGAAGCCTCAAGGGACCCCAACCCACACAGGGTTAATACTGGACCAGGGATACTCCAGGGACTATCACGTGGTAACCTGGGGCTGGGTCATCCAGAGGTAGGATGGCCCACCGAACCCAAAGTGCCCGCGCGATACGAACCACAAAGGGGACACAACGACACCCCCCACCCCCCACCCCCAAAACAAAAACAAAAAAACAAACACAACAACACAACAACAAAACAACAACAACAACAACAAAAAACCAATTCGTTACAATTCCCCCTCCGCACAATACATATGACTTACTCCATATTCTGGAATATTGAAGTCAACAAAGTCAATTAATAAATGTGACA
>CM031615.1:20014912-20017412 GCA_018398815.1 Conus ventricosus
GCTGGTGGTGGACTCGACAGCATTTCATTGCTTTGTATTGGACGACTTGTACTGCGATTAAAATGATGATGCCATGTTGAGTCCAATCGATCGGACTGAACGTTACTGCACTGGCGTGTACTCTGGTGGTGGATTCTACTGTATTGCATAGCTTTGTTTGGAACTGTCACTTTGAATGTCAATGTCCTGATTGACCAACCTCTCACACACCAACTGACAGGCGACCAGAACCCTGATGGACTTGATGAGACACACCCCGGAGCACATCTTTAACCGGGTGGCCCGAAGTCCGGGTGGGGCGGGCATCTTCACGGCGGAGGAAAAAAATAACGGTGTTCCCTCAGTTCGCCGTATATGCTGATCGCGAGGAATGCCGTGGTAAGATGCACTGTGTGCGCTCGTTGTAGCAAGTTGGCAACACTGAAGCACCTTATAGAGATTATCTCCCTTTAATGTCGGGGATTTTATGGAACATGTTCGTCATTGTACGAGATTTACCACCCCCACTCTCCCCTCCCCCTCCCCCACCCCCTCCCCCACCCGCCCAAAAATACTGCCCCTTGAATGAAAAAAAATTGTTTTTTTGTCATCAAACTAGGTTCACTTCCAAGCAAAGATTCCTCCTCTTTCAAAACTGATTATTTCTTCGTTTGAGAATGTTTATAATTAAACTAGATTCAAATCTCAATACAGATTCCCTCCCTTTGAATTTTATTCTATTTTATCTTTTTTTAAAATTTTTATTTTTATTGTTTTGCTTGTTTGAACATGTTTGTCATCAAACTAGATTCTTCTCCCAATACAGATTCCCTCCCTTTGAAAACTTTTGCACGTAGACTTCGTATGATATGTACTTCCTCCAAAATGAGACTGTCTGCTCCCCCTCTCCACCTCCACACTCCCGCTGTGTGTGTGTGTGTGTGTGTGTGTGTGTGTGTGTGTGTGTGTGTGTGTGTGTGTGTGTGTGTATGTGTGTGTGTGTGTGTGTGTGTGTGCGTGCGCGTGCGTGCGTGCGTGCGTGCGTGCGTGTGTGTGTGTGTGTGTGTGTGTGTGTGTGTGTGTGTGTGTGTGTGTGTCTTTTCTCTGCACAAGATACATTTCCCTGTAAAGTCTGCCTCCCTTTATTCATTTGTGGGTTTTTTTTTTCTAAGTTTGTCTTTATCTCTACAAGATTTCTTTTCTTTCTTTCTGCGTACGCAGGCTGATACTCCTGCGGACACTGGCTGTATAGACAGGCAGTGGAGTTTTGTGCGTATGACCGTTTTTTATCCCGCCATTAAGGCAGCCATACTCCATCTTCGGAAGGTGCATGCTATGTGTAACGTGTCATCCATACCAACGGCCAAACTGGCCTTCTCTTCCGAAAGTTGGTGATGGGATTTTACGTGTGTGCAAGATGTTATGCGTGTGTTCACACACGGAACTTCGGTTTATAGTCTTATTCGAAGGACTGTATGGGAAATGGAGTCAGAACCAATGTTAACTCCGAGGAAAAAATCCCCCTGTACAGAAATTCGAACCTGCAGCACCAGGATCACGAGCCCGGCTCTACCAGATTGATTTCCCAATAAAGACTCCGTTCAAAGATCCGTTCTTTCCCCCTGGGATATATGTGTCTTTGTGCGCTCTAGATGTCCCTCCCAACACAAACTCTCTTCCTATATTCATAATACTGGGTTTTTTTATGACTTCTAAAGGTCGCGATACACAGGTCAGTGTGGTAATACTTACATTGCAATCAAGTCCGGGAGGATGCATCAGAATTTGTGCGCGTCTGCCTTACAAAACAGTTGGCTGGTTGTTGGGTCGTTCATATCACTTGGCCGTTATGCTGGTATTGTGGGTTTCAAATCGAGCTGAGTTACGGACACTCGCCATCAAAAACAAATGGCATTGGAAAAGGATCGAAAAGGCTGCGCCAGTCTCAAATAAACGTTAATGTGTTATTCTTCATGTATCCAGCTGTTGTTGCTGTGCACGTGCGTCAAGTAAAAAAGGGTACACGGGTAAACTTGGAACATCCTTTTATTTTGGGAGATGTCTCCGTGTTGGCTCAGTGTGCTCTGTGCTGTCATTTCTGCTGGGCGATGTGGTCTTGTAAGGAGCAGTCGTTCGTGTATAGTTATGGGCCTGTGATTCTTTCATCGTTGGAGCAAGAATTTTGTGTTACTCGTTTGTTATTACGTATGACATACAGTTTAGGTATGAAGAGAGAGAGAGAGAGAGAGAGAGAGAGAGAGAGAGAGAGAGAGAGAGAGAGAGACGATGACAGTGAACAGACAGACAGACAGTGAACAGAAGACAGACAGGCAGACAGACAGGCAGGCAGACAGACAGACAGACGACAGACAGACAGGCAGACAGATGCAGGCAGACAGATAGACAGCAGACAGACAGACAGATAGACAGTGAGACAGACAGACAGACAGACAGTAGACAGACAGACAGACAGTAGACAGACAGACAGACAGACAGGCAGACAGACAGGCAGGCAGACAGA
>CM031615.1:20019912-20052412 GCA_018398815.1 Conus ventricosus
TGGACATCTACGCCATGGCCAGCTATTCCGAGTACTTCGGTGAAGCCACGGGCGCCTTCTTCCTGGTCAACATGTACACCGGTGGTATGACGAGGTGAGCAGAAGAGAAGAGACATGGGGATTGTCTGCTCTTGCCCAAAGGGGGTACATCGGTTAAGGACGAGTTGAACGTCAGTCGTACCCGTGAAAGCTCACAGCTCGATTGACTAGCGAAGAACGAATGGATTGCTTGGAAGAGCCAGCGCTGTCCCAAAGAGTTAAGAATTCTTTGTATAGACATCGGTAGTATATGACGATCTTCTTAATATGTTCATCTCGCTTTCCCCCCCCCCCCCCCCCCCCCCCCCCCCCCCCCCTCTTTAAATTCACTTGCGGTCATTCTGAAAATATGGGCATTTCAGCCAAAGTTGCAGCTTGTCACTGTCAGAAATAAGTGGATAATCTCTCTTTCTCTCTCTCTCTCTCTCTCTCTCTCCTCTCTCTCCTCTCTCTCCTCTCTCTCTCTCTCTCTCTCTCTCTCAAGCAGGTTTTAGGAGAGGCTATGCAACTACCGACCATATATACACTTTGATGTCAATTATAAACAGATGCCTATATAGTAGAAGAAGAAGCAAATTCTATGTAGCTTTCATTGATTATCAAAAAGCCTTCGATACTGTAAGAAGAGAGAAACTATGGAAAGTGCTACAAAAATTGGTATTTCAACAAAAATGCTAGAAATGTTAAAAGGTATTTACAACCAAGTAACAGGCATGCGTAAGAAGCGGGGCCAATCTCTCGGAATTCTTCAACTGCCCACTAGGGTAAAGCAGGGATGTCTGTTGTCCCCTCTAATTTTTTCATTGTTAATAGCAGAGGTAGCAGAGAGAGTGACCCAGAAAGGCAGACACGGAGTTCAATTATACCAAGATGGCAAGGAAATTTTTTGCTCCTTTTTGCAGATGATATAGCGTTAATATCGTCAACACCAGTTGGCCTACAAAATCAGATAACGAATCTACAACAAGCATCAGATAACCTAGGGCTCACAGTAAATATGCAAAAAAACAAAAGTGATGGTATTCAGGAAGGGAGGGTATTTGGGAAAAAACGAAAAATGGAATTACAAAGGGGAAAGAATAGATACTGTAAACAGTTATAAATATTTAGGCTTCACCCTAACGACAAAATTATCCATGGACATAGCATTAGCAGAGTATGCAGGAGGGCAAAAAGAAAAATATTAGAATTAAGAAAAACCATGTATAGTCTCGGATATATGGATACAACGGTCTATTTAAGCTATTTGACTCACAGATCAAACCACTACTTTTATATGCTGCAGAAATTTTGGGGACTCACAAGATATGAAGTGATAGAGAACATACATACATTTGCTTGCAATAAACTATTAGGAATATATAAAAAGACACCAAACACACCCTTATATGGCGAATTAGGTAGTGTATCCACTATTTATTGATACAACAATAAGGGCTATAAGATATTGGTTTAAGTTATTAAGAATGACACCAGACAGAATACCAAAACAAGCGTATAATAAAGAACTGACAGAAGATGAAAGAACGCCAAATTGGGCCAGGAAAGTAAAACATAGTCTAGACATATACGGCTTCTCAAATGTTTGGATAAGTAATGGAATGGTGAACGAAAACATTTTTATTAAAGAACTCAAACAAAGAATGATCGATGGTTATAGACAAGACTGGCATAGTACAATCGAAAATAGCGAGAGGTATATAAGCTACAGGACATTCAAAACAACACACCAGCTAGAACAGTATGTCGAAGACATAACAATTTCGAAGTTTAAAAGAGCACTAGTTAAATTTAGACTCGGCATAAGCGAAATAAATATAAATAAGAAATATATTGATAAGACAGCAGAAACAACATGCCCCTTTTGTCCTAACGACGAAACCGAACTACATTTCTTAATAAGATGTCCCAAATAATAAGCAACCAAGGGAGAAGTATCTACAGAAACATTTAAGAACCTACCTAACAAAAATTTACAAGGAATACTGTAACAAACAAAGACAGAAATTATCAGAGATGTTGCCATGTACATCTATTACGCAATGCGCATCAGGGAAGACTTATTAAGTAATAAATAAAATATGGACGCAATTCTAAAAGAAAGCTGTTTAGAAGTAGAGTTTTCATCAATTAGTAAGTAGAAATGCTTTATATAAGCTTGTTACACAAACTAATACAAGAGCATAGGCCAGAGTAATAGAGATATACTGGCCCAGGTTTATAGGCCAAGGAAAGCAAATTTTGTGTCCGATTTTGATCTTGATGTTGATTTTGATTTTGATTTTGATTCTGATTGATGTTTGATGTTCGATGTTCCAATTCCTGTTTTGTTGTTGTTGTTGTTTTTCGTATTTCTTGATTTTTGACCTATGGTACGAAGGAAAGAGAGGAGTATTAATGTAAAAGGACTCTGACAGAAAGCATGTATGACGTTTAAACCTATGTTTTGTTTTTGAGCATTGATTTTTGATTATTGATTTTAGACTATTGACTAGAATTTCTATCAAGTATTGTTCGAATAACTATCGATGGCTAACTACCGATTGAACTATTGATTATGGATTATTGACTACTGATTATTGATTATCGGTTATATTGTAGATATGTATATATGTCCCCATCTTGTCTTGTAACTCCATTTACGTATGGGCTGGTGGCCTCGTAAATAAACATCGTGTGATCGTGTGATCGTGTGATCTCTCTCTCTCTCTCTCTCTCTCTCTCTCTCATTTTTATTTTTTAACGTTTCAACATTGTTCCCAGCCTAACTCAGGCCTGTCTCAGCCTGTGAAATACGTGTACAGCACGTCTGCGCCAGCGCTACGCAGCAGTTTCTCTTGAAACCCTCGTCCCTCACTGCTGCTGTTTCTTTCGTTTTATTTATGAACTGGGGAATAAACACCCGCTTTTTGGTAGTTCACTCGCTCAGAGAGAACGGTGTGTTCTTTTGGACAGGTCAGGTCAGGTGTCACCTATCTCTGGGTCCGGAATAGCTCAGTGGTAGAGCGCCGGACTCGTGATCTTGGTGATGCTGTGGTTGGGGGTTCGAATCTCCGCCTGGCCGTTTCGGTACAGGGGGATTTTTCCCGCGGAGTTAACATTGGTTCTGACTTCATTTCCCAAAAAGTCCTTCGAATGAGACTATAAACGGAAGTCTCGTGTGTGAACGCACGCATAACATCATGCACACACGTAAAATCCCATCACCAACTTTCGGAAGAGAAGGCCAGTTTGGCCGTTGGTATGGATGACACGTTGCAGTTAGCATGTACCCTGTGTAAAGAAATGGAAAGAATGAAGGATGTAACGAAATTGAGCGAACAATATTGAACAATACTAACTGGATGACACGGGAAACGACTGAATGAAGCGCCATCTGGCAGCTCTTCAGTCGGCACTACCCAGGTAGGCAGCCCGTTGTGTAAACGAGTGTGGATTGTATAGCACTTGCAGCTTGGTCTCTAGCTGAGGACAGGAGTTATATAAATATTCGTAACAAATAATGATAATGATAATTATAAGCTATATGACAATAGGGATAGCATCTTAAGAGATTGGGGGAAGGGGAGAGGGGAAGGGGGACTTCTCGTACATAACGTTTTTACCACCAGAGTACCAAACAGTTCACGATGGGCGACGCGAAGAATGCCAGTTTTGGATTGAGCACTTCTGGTTGCAGTCGCGATCTTCTGCCATTTTATTGCTGTAACATGCTAACTCGCTCAGGCTTCGCATTATCGTGATTTATGTTGTGGAATGTAGGAAAGTTGTGAAGAGAGTATAAAGTGAATGAAAAACGTGGTATACACACGCATGTGTGTGTGTGTGTGTGTGTGTGTGTGTGTGTGTGTGTGTGTGTGTGTGTGTGTGTGTGGTGTGTATGTATGCGTGGGTGCGTGCGTGCGTGTGTGTGTGTGTGTGTGTGTGTGTGTGTGTTGTGTGTGTGTGTGTGTGTGTGTGTGTGTGTGCGTGCGTGCGTGCGTGCGTGCGTGCGTGCTGTGTGTGTGTGTGTGTGTGTGTGTGTGTGTGTGTGTGTGTGTGTGTGTGTGTGGTGTGAAAACAGTTGAACATTCTTTTATTAGCACAAACTAATGACACGGTAGGGCACAGGAAGAAAATATTGTTTCACTTGAATGTATGCGTGCGTGCATGCATGTGTGGGTGCGTGAGTGCGTCAGTGTGTGCGTGTGTGTGCGTGAGTGCGCCGCGCGCGCCGTGTGTGTGTGTGTGTGTGTGTGTGTGTGTGTGTGTGTGTGGGTGCGGTGTGTGTTTGTGCGCGTCGCGGTGTGTGTTTTGTGTGTGGTGTGTGTGTGTGTGTATGTTTGTTGTTCAGCCGGTCTGTTGGTCAGCAGCTCACCGACCTGCATATATATCCTTTCAACATTACTGTCTATAGATTGACTCATGAATCACAAGCTTTGCTTTAGTCTGTTATTGAATCTGATCAATCTGACGCAAACCCCCGTTCACTGAAAGGCAGAACAAGCAGACACTAAACTAAAGACTAGAACACAAAGAAGCAGCCACGGTCAGAAAAATTGATAACTGTGTTGAGGATGATGGTGAATTACAGTTGCAGTTATGGCGAATGCACCTCCATGGCGGACGCCAGGAGCCTCATCAAGTCACGTGACAGAAATCTCTACGATTTCCTGGTGCATGTCTGGAACGATGGAGATGAGACCCAAACCAGTGATCTCAAGATGTGCTACCGTTGAAGGGTGGTAGTCTTGACCGGTCAACGCTGTCATGGCTCTGACCTAAAGGGGTCATCTGGTGATTTGGTCTGGTGAACACGCTTCGAACGATGGGGATATCTCTTTACATTTCATTAAGCTTAGTAGAAATCGTGAGAAATGAAGATTTTGTGTAAGACATACATAAGGAATTGTCTTTCTGAATTCATTAAAAAAATCATCGGAAATGTTGATGTGTGTGTGTGTGTGTGTGTGTGTGTGTGTGTGTGTGTGTGTGTGTGTGTGTGTGTGTGCCGCGTGCGTGTGTGTGTGTGTGTGCGCGTGCGTGCATGCGTGCGTGCGTGCGTGTGTGTGTGTGTGTGTGTGTGTGTGTGTGTGTGTGTGTGGTGTGTGTGTTGTGCGTGCGCGCGTGTGTGTGTGTGAAATACATGAACAAAATGGCACTATTGAATCCAGAAGAAGAACCAACGCTTAGCTTTTTTTCAACACAAAAAGCAGCTTTTTCAACTGACAATGTACGTGTGGGATAAACCAATCCTGGCCGGAAAACTGTACCAGCAGTTCAGTACGCGCAAACAAGCAGATTTCATTTCAGCCAGTTTCAGCAACGTTGTTTGGCAGTCTCTGTCTCAAGCATAGATTAATCCTTTGCTTCGATGTTCCGCAAAATGGCAGCCAAGTCATTAACCACTATTGTAGCGAATCTCCTCTCCTCCCCCCCCCCCCCCCCGCCTATTTTCACTGTTTGTTTTAACACCATGAAAGAACTTGAATCACATAATTACAAAATTATGAACTCTGGCAAATTAATGCCAGGTTCACGCTTTTCCCTCTCGTCTGGATGATATGTTTTGAAAGTGGTACACAGAGACAGTCGGACCACAAATTCACGAACAAAAATGTTCCTGATTGTTCTAAATAGGCTATAGCATCGGCCCAGCTTATCTCTAGGTTTAAATAAAATAACTAAACCAGCCACCACCTTTTCCCTATAAGTACCAGGGGAAGTAATAAATCACGAGACATTACAGAACGCGAAGTTTTTATTTTTCAATATTTCTATCAGGGGTAGATAAGTATAAAAGTTGTCTCTGTCTGTCTGTCTGTCCGTGTGTGTGTGTGTGTGTGTGTGTGTGTGTGTGTGTGTGTGTGGAGAGAGAGAGAGAGAGAGAGAGAGAGAGAGAGAGAGAGAGAGAGAGAGAGAGAGAGAGAGCACTCTAAGCTGGCTCAGCTTGGAACCTTATCGCCTTTTACCCGTTTGCGCAGTCCGTACCATAAGCACAACAAACAGCATTGAACATGAGCTTCTTTAGGACTTCGTCCCGAGTCTCTTGATCAGAGTTCGCTCCCCTGACGTCTCACACCCGTGACCTCCCCACAGGCCACACGCCACAGTTAGGATGTTGCACTAAAACACTACATCATCCATGTAAGCTATTTGAGGCCTAGGCCTACCATGAATTTAAGACAGCACTGAATGTTAAACTGATCAAAAGAACAATTCCCCATCCATTATTTCCCTTGTTTGGGGGGGGGGGGGGGGGGGGGGGGGATTTTCATCGATGAAATCAAACAATCTTCAAATACATTACCTCCCCTTAGTTGACACCACATTTTAGGCCTTTGCACTCACCCGTGACCCTATCTTTGCACCAGCTTGAAGCGCCTAAAATAGTCCCATTCCTTTGATGTTAATCTGACTGCTTGGAACCACCTGGCTTGTACCTTGATGGCCTTATGAAAGAAAATGAGGAGAGATCAACTTTCAGACACCATAAAAATTCTCGAAACGATCCAGTTGGGCCAGTCTATAAACACCCGACTCCTAAAGCAAGGCCTCGGCGCATTAATTTTTGGTGTGCAGCCACAAACCGTTTCGACTTGGCCTACTCCAACAGAGACAGGAGGACCAGCCCGGGAATTCTATAGCCTACCATCGTAATGGACATCTGATGTGCAACACAAGCATCCTGGCTGTATATTACAATTCACTGACACGTCTGCGGGAGGAGAAGCGAGCAACGGAAATCTTTCCCGTTGATCACACGTTCAATTCCATTCAATTCAATCAACTTTATTGTCCATCGAAAATTTTTCTTCTGCTCCACATTATTTCACAAGCACATAAGACATTACAAAAAGACGTTATAAATCGCCACATAAAAGCCTGTGTTATTATATATATTTGTATATACATCAACACTCACACACCCCTGCCCACCCCCACCTCCCCCCCCACACACACATGCACACACACACGCACACACACACACACACACACACACATACATACACACGCACACACACACACACACATACACACACACACACACACACGCGCGCGCGCGCATGCGCGCATTCACACATGAAATAAACATTAAATCCATAAGACATAGAACATTACATAGATTATAAAAACAATACATAAAAACACAAACTCACCCGCACCAATGCCCAAACACTAAAACACACACACACATGCGTAACCCCCCCCCCCCCACACACACACACACACATACACATTCACACGCGCACACACACACAGTCATAGTCACAGTAAAAGCATAATATTGCAAACTGAATTGTTCATGTCCGAGAGATGGCAGTCAATAACAGGCTTTAGAGTTTAAAATGCTAATGGCACTTGGTATAAAGGACTTCTTGAAGACATTCTTCTGTGCTCTGGGCATTCTGTAGCGTCTTCCTGATGGAAGTTTTTCAAAGTGGCAGTTCTACCAAACTCTGATGGTTTGAAAAGAAAAGAAAAGGGAAGGGGGGAAAGACTTACATACACAAATTCAGCCAATCAGTTGATGACCAGACAAACCACCAATCTTTCTCCCGACTCTCCCAATTCTCCACCACAGCGCGTGGAACATGACTCGCGCAACCACGCACTCTACAATCTAACGCCAGCAGGCCTACTACAACCAGCCATTACGATGGCGCACAAGACGATCATCTCATTGTCTCCATCTTTCCACATCTCAGCACACTCGGGTATCAAAAGCCAACGGTTACCAAGCTGGGGTGTCCATGAATTTCAGATGTGTTTAGATATTTGTGTTTCTCTCATAGCACACCACCAGCACATCATCCGTTAAATATGAATAAGTAAACAGGTAAATCAACTGATCTATCACTTGATAGACAGATTCAATTAAATGTTCTTATACATAAGCCACACACACACACACACACACACACACACACACACACACACACACACACGCACGCACGCACGCGCGCGCGCGCGCGCAAGCACGCACGGACACACACACACACACACACACACACACACACCACACACGCACGCACGCACGCACGCACGCACGCACGCACGCACGCACGCACGCACACACTGTGTACAATTGACATCCACACAAACGCATAAACGTGTGTGCAAATGTGTACACACTGGCACATACGGACACATACAGACACACAGGCAGAGACATAGACAGACAAACAGACAGACACACGCAGACACGCACGCACATGCACGCACGCATGCACACGCGCGCGCACACACACACACACACACACACACACACACACACACACACACACACACACACACACACACGCACGCACGCACGCACGGACGCACGCACGCACGCACGCACACTCACACACACACACATACACACACACACACACACACACACACACACACACACACACACACACACACACACACACACACATGCACATGCACGCACGCACGCACGCACGCACACTTGCGCTGATGTAGTTTTTTGTTGCTCATTGTACTTGCCATTCTATTTACGTGGGAAAAAAAGCGTTTTTTTTTTTCACTGCATGTAGTATTCGCAAACTATTTATTCTCCTGAGAACTTTTGTCGGATTGTTTACCATTTGTAGTCGATCTAACATAATGTTTCTTGTCTTTATCAACCGTATTTGATATCATATGGAAGAGCAACCCTTGGCTGAAAAGAGATGGACTTTAGTATGGAATCCCAACATTTATTCTGCAATTACTGGAATAAACTAAATATTGTCAATCCTATGTAGTTCGGGGGGAAATCTTCATACATTTGCGTTTTCAGAATCATACCTATCCAGTCCCATATCTATCACTGACCTCTCAGTCTCTGCTATATTGTTGTACATGGAGATTCTAAACAAAGCATGGACACTAGTACTAACAATAAACGACAGTTCAAACGGTTAGGTGTTTTTAGAACAATTTAACGCAGAGAAATCCAAGTGAAAGTTAAAAAGCTGACTATTGTATGATCTAGTTGCAAAGTGAGACGACTGCAGGCGGAAATCTAAACAAATCTCAAATAAATGTTAGCAAACCGCCAAAAACCGTGGACAAACGAATCACAGGACAAAACACGACGCGTTTCGTCCTCTTAGGTCTTCTTCAGGCAAGATACAAAACAATTAGGACAACGAAAATGAACGAGCAATCACTTATCTTCAATCACGTCAGCGCAAGATAGGCGTTGAAGGATTGAGGATAAGTGTTGTCATTTTCATTTTCGTTGTCCTAATTGTTTTGTATCTTGCCTGAAGAAGACCTAAGAGGTCGAAACGCGTCGTGTTTTACCTCGTGATCCGTTTGTCCACGTTTTTTTTTTTTTTTTTTTTTTTTTGCGGTGCGCTAACATTCATTTAAGATTTGATTATTGTATGTTTTTCTGTGCCTATTGACTGAATTGACTATTCTAATATAATGAAGGAAAGTGCATATGATGAATCCAAAAATCAATATTGTTAAAGTGATGTGAATATAATAAACACTGGAACATGTTATCTTTTGATATCACACAGCTACCACAAACTCCGACATGAGTCACTGAACATTGACAGGTCACTGGCATGTCACTGGCCCAGGAACTTAGCGAGAGAGCTGCTCCAGTCCATGGGAGAGCTGACCATTTTCATGTTTGTCGTACACGGTAAAGAAGCGAGCATCAATTCCACGGTTAAACCAGGAAACGATTATAGAATTCCCTAAACCTGTGATGCGATGAACTTCTATTACATTTGTTTGAAATATACTTCTACATCAATTACATCAATATACAAATCCTGCTTATGTTCTGGAGGTATGATATACCATTTTTTTTGTTATGTACACAAGAAAAATGCTCCGCTTTAAACCAGAAGGGACAAATATCGGGTAACACCATGATTAACAAATGTCATACAGCATGTTATATAGATAAAAAGATCTGCTGTTAAAATGGCCGTCTTGGTGAATATAAAAAGCAAAGAAATAGGCTGACTCCCACATGAGAGCACAGGAAAGGAAACATTTTCTAAATTTTATTTGAAGAAAGAAAATTGTGTGAAAATCCATTCATGCATTAACAAACGAAAATGATTACAGCATTTCAAATTTAACGAATGAAAAATCTGATGTCAAACTGAATTACCCATTTTCAACCAGGGCAGATCAAATAATACCAAATGATAATCAAAAGATAACGTCATGTATGACGCATGACACAAGTGCTGAAAAGAGGCTCTCAGATGTTAACGGGCCTTTCAAGTCATTCAGGCTGTCAAAACAGCCACCCGTACAACTGAAGGCACCAATGGTAAAATTCTGTCTGCGCCTGTTATCACAGACACTGTCGCTTATATTTACAAATATATATATTCTCACATGTAATTACAATTGTCGTATGGACAATGATTTTCACGTACCTCAAGATCAGGGGGGGGGGGGGGGGGGGGGGGGGAAGGTACCATCTGCTTGCATGTCATCCGTTACTCCAAGCCCAGTAGAATTGCATACCAACAAACATCTTCTCTCCCAAGCTGCCGAGGACATTTTATCCATCTTATTCAAATCATGAGGATACTAGCTGACGACGGGGTAGGTGTGGATGGGTATGGGAAAATTGGTGTGGGAGAGAGAGAGAGAGAGAGAGAGAGAGAGAGAGAGAGAGAGAGAGAGAGAGAGAGAGAGAGAGAGAGAGGAGAGAGAGAGAGAGAGAGGGGGGGGGCGTGGAGGCATATCAGGACCAACCAATTCATCAGGATTCCCAGAAAATCATTTGTTCCACACAGTGCTGATTAAACTTTTAGACGGATGGCTACTGAATGTAAATAAGTTCTTTTAATTTTGCGAAAGTCTTAGATGTCAAAAATAACAAACTTCAACTTAGAAATCTAGCAATTTAAATGCTCTCTCCTTAAACACTGAAATTGGTCTCCCCCCCCCCTTATCCCAACATATAACAGATTGTATCGTAAACACATGCATCTATAATTTCTTCACCACCGATCTGTCGTTTTTAAATGCAAGTTCAGTATTAACTCTGTCGTTCTCATTTTGCATCAACGATCTGGCATTATGCTTTAAGCAAAAACTTTGAAATATTTTCTGATACTCCTTTAGACAGGAGTATTTCTGACGCCCACAATCTTCTTTCTATCATCCGAGGAAAATCAATCTGCTGGTAAACTGGAGACGATTTCAATACATGGCTCTCCATCCTCAAAAAAAAAGTATTTATGATGATTTAAAAAAAAAAAGAGCTTTCAAAGCAACGATTGGTAAGTCATCCTCACAGGTAGACTCGGACTGCAAAAAGGCAGCATCTTCATCTAAACTCTTGTACAATAAAGCAAGCGCGCGCGCGCGCGCGCGCGCGTGTGTGTGTGTGTGTGTGCGTGCGTGCGTGCGTGCGTGCGTGCGTGCGTGCGTGCGTGCGGCGCGCGCGCGTGTGTGTTTCACACGCGCACGCGTGTTTTTATGTATGAATATGTTTGTGCCTTTGAATATAGTTGAGAGGAGAAGAGAGAGGGATAGCATGGAGACATTTGAGTTTATGTCAGCTGGAACTTTTGCAGCGACTTTGGCCTCGCAGCGAAGATGCTGAATCGAGTGTTTTCAGACTGGGGGAATGACTCACATTGGGCTGGTACGGTCACCTACTTTCATTCCCGTCTTGCTTGGTTTTTTCCTCACGAATCTTGCACCTGCATACGTGTCTTACCTTTTGTCGTTTTTCACCTGACAAACAATTGAACCAACCCCCCGCCCCCACTCCCCTCAACGTTTTCTGTATGATAAACAGCTGTCGCGAAGTGTCTTAGCTACTCTCGGCTTAATGTCAGAGAAAACGACGACCTATATTTTGTTGGATGGAAACCTGACAAAAAGACAGACTACTAGCAAACGCTTTTAAATGAATTCGTTAGAGAGAGAGAGAGAGGAGAGAGGGAGAGAGGGGGGGGGGGGGGGGGAGGGGGAGGTGTCTTAGCTTTGGAAATAAAGGCAAAATAAGGTCCCATCGGAAATAACAGAAGGTATATTGATATCATATTTTCTTGTATTTTCTCTTTCTGAAGGGAACAGCCCAACCCCAAAAGAATAATAGTAGGAACATAAAACATGAATAGAACGAACCTTCAGATCACGACTCGACCCCTATAAAAGATCTCGCAACAACTTGAAAAAACTCCATCATTCCTATTCGCTTCAAGTCAGTTGCTAGTTCGTTATTGGAGTTTCTTTTCAGTGTCAGTAATGTGGGTCTTTGCTGCCGCAGTAGCTTCTCTAATTGGTACGTTGCATAAATTGAATATTTGTTTTTCATTGATTGATTGATTCATTGATTGATTCTGATTGATTGATTGATTCATTGATTGATTCATTGATTGATTGGTTCATTCATTCATTATTGGTTCGTCCATTCATTATTCGTTCGTCCATTTTTTTTCGCTTTATTCCTCTGTTCAAAGGCCAGGTTTTTTTTGCTTTTGTTTTTTTGTTTGTTTTTATTTTGGGTCCCAGGACTATACTTGGCTTTGAAGTTTAGTCTTAGCATTTCAGTTTAGTAATAATTATGTCCATGTCCATCTTGCACGTCGGCCTGACGCGGCTCTTGTGGTCGGCTGGCTTTTAAACACCATGGCTTGGCATTAATTCATTCATGGTGTCGTCTTCTTCACGTATGCTACTCGTTTACGTACAGTGAGAAATACAGTGAAAAGATGAACGGAGCACAACAGTTGGAAGGGTTTTGTGACACAGATTGCCTGGAGCAGTTTTGATCATCAAACGCTGAGACAAATGGCTGGGACTGTTTCACAAATAGTCAGAACAAACTTAGTTCTCATATTAAAACACAATGTAGTCAACGTTTTAGTATTGATTCTGTCAAAAGCATCCAGCACCTGCAATTTTGTGAAATGTATCAATACAGAAACTTGGTGTCAACGTTTCCTCGACTAAACCTGGATGCTCTTGGAACTAAATGTATTGCTTCAACAAAATGTCTATGAGGTGAAACAAACAAATCAAGACATCATGTTTTGTTTGAATGTGTGCCTGTAGGACATACCTACCATGTTTATCAGGCATATCTGTAACTGGTGTTTTTTTTTTTTTTCAAATTCTGATTTTGCTTTTAAAGTTACTTCTTGTTTGATACATAGTTCGGTTAGGTATTTACTTTAACATGATATTGGCGGTCTTACTGTGATCATATGTACACACCTGGAAACACATACACGCACGTACGCATGCACATGCGCATGGACGCATATGAGCACATACACACATTCATTCTCTCTCTCTCTCTCTCTCTCTCTCTCTCTCTCTCTCTCTCTCTCTCTCTATCTAATATCACACAAGTTTGTAAAAAGACGTAAAATGAAAGTGCTACTACTGTGATCATCAGACAAAAAACTGAATATTTCCTGTTCGTCACGTGTATTTGACCTGGTGGAGCCCACAATCATCTCAATTTATTTGGGCTGTCTTGGAAACGTTTGTAGTTGGAGATGTTTTGTGAGATTTTGAGTTATCCAAGAATACAGGGGTACGTTTTTTTTTCTAACAGAAGTTTACAGATCACCAAAATGGCCAGGATTAGGACAATCAAGCATCAAACAATAGGATCAAATCCCTGTGTAACTCTTTGAGTGATAAAGATATTATGTTGCATTAAACAATATGATCAAAACACCGTATAACTCTGAGTGATAAAGATACAAATACCAGTGTTGAAGATTTCAAACTCCAAACAATAGAATCATCCAGCGACGGTATTTGTTTTAAAACTGCAAATGAAGGAACGGAATCGACTCATTGCAGAAATCAACGGCAAGCAAACACTCTCGGTCTAATATTGTGCAAAAATAGTCAGAACGTCACCATTCTCATATATCTTCCTCCAGTAGGTAGAAGTCGTCCTGTGACTGGCGTTTGACAATCCTTTCAAGAGCACTTAGAGGTTTTCCTGTACGAATCAAGAGAAACAGACTGAGAAATATATCATGAACAATATGAGACTGTAATGGTTTGAAAGAGGTGGTTTTTTTTTGTTTTTTGTTTTTTGCAAAGCTGACCAAAATAAAGTACTCTTAGACAAAATAGATGTAAACGAGTGTTGGGAAAACAATCAAACATGAAATCTATAAATGAAGAGAAACCGTTGAGGTAATTTTCGTCAAGAAATTTGCTACAGAAAAAAAAGATGTGTTCCGCGCATCGTATTTGATAAAATTGGATCCAAGTGTTGTGCTTTTAAAATTGGAAGAAAAATCTGGTCTAAAATCGAACGCCTTTGCGTGGACACGAGAAGAGCAAGAAATGAAAGAGAAATTAAACTCGCCAGAAATAAATTTTAAATCTGGAAAGTTTCAAAGCATATGTCTCTTCAAAGACTAACCTAGAGAGAATACGCAACCTCGTCATCCTGGTGGAACGCTTTCTCAGAGAGAGAGAGATAGAGAGAGAGAGAAAGAACCAGCAGAAACCTGGAAGCGTGGACTACTCGATTGGTCACTCTCCTTCCTCAGTATACTCACGTTTTTTTCTTATTTTCATGACGATTGCTGTGTTCTTTCTTCAGTTTAATTTATATTGTTATCAAAGTGATATTAGACGACGTGATAAACGTTTTTATGGCGGTGTCAAGTTTTCAAACAGAACATGAGGTTGCGCGCAGAGAACAGGAAACATAATCTTAATGCCTATCTGAGATATAACAGATCGATGTTTGTATTGCTAACTCATTACTTTACAACTCACAGACAGTATATTGTCTTCCAACGGTTCACTTCACATAGAAGTGATTAACGAACAATCAGGCATCATACATTTCAAACTTTCATTCAAACGGTTAAAAAAAAAAAATTAAAAAAAAAAAAAAAAATAAAAACACCATCAGATTTCACGGGCAGTCTCTCTGTCAAACCCTCAGACACCCCCACTCATTGTGCACGTGCAACACGCATGGCGTTGTCATGTCTCCTCAGTATGCATTATTGGTGTGTTCAGGGGCCGTTGTCTGCAGGTCCCCCATCGTCACTCCTCATGGAATCTTCTCCACGGATCCTCTAAGGTCAGTGTTTGTGCATCTGCTACACACTGATTTATGTTGGAATGACACAACCATGACATGTGTGTTCTTTAACCATGTTTCTCTCTTGCTCTCTGTGATTTGTGCATGCTTGCATACCACTTTGTGTATTTTTGTTGTTGCAGTTATTTTCAGATATTGGAACGTACGCATAATTACAGGCTTGCGTTGTTATCTTTATTTTACACCCTTTAATGATTAAGTTTAGAAAGGAGACATTGGAAGAGCAGGCAACTTCTGAGACATCAAATCTTCAGTGACTGCAGTTTTTTCTAAGGTCCGATTTCTGAGTTCTTTCTCGTCAGTCTCTCCGTCCATTATTTTTTTCTTCCCCCGTTAAATGGAATTGAACAATTGAACAACTTCTCTCTACTCCACTCGCTTCTCCCCCGTCTTCCTCCTCCCACACAAACAGAGAGAGAGAGAGAGAGAGAGAGAGAGAGGTGTTAGGTACCTCTCCCTCCCTCCCTGGTCTTTTTCCGTCGCTATTTGCCTCTCTGTTCACGTTTTTCTCTGTGCATATCCATCATTTAAGGAACAGAGTCCAGAGAGTAGAAATGACAACATGACCTTCAAACCTCAGAACCCAAAGTACGAAGAACGACAACACCAGAGTCAAATTACAGTACCACAAATGACAATTGCAATCAAGTTTTTAAAGAATATATAGTATGAGCTGCCATTTCATTGGCGGTACCCGTTCAAAACGCTTTGTGATTGGCGCAGACTGTGCTATCTTGAATCGAACAAATGTCTGTTGTAATTTCATCGACATGAGGGTGGGTTTTTTGTTGTTGTTTTTTTATTTTAAAGAACAGCTTCCAACATGGTAGAGACCGTGCTTCTTTTTAACAAATTGATGTCAACTGTTACTTCACTGGCTTTCTTAATTGTTGAATAACGTATCCTAAATGATCAAGACCAGATTTCTTTCTTTCTTTCTTTCTTTTTTTTTCCGCACAGCCCGGCGGACCAGGAGCGGCTGGTAAAACGCGATGCGACTGATGACACCGATTACTCCAGTGATTTCAAGTTCATGTACTTCAGCCAGGATGGAGATGTCGTCGAAGACACCAGGCCGGCTACTGGTCACTACATCAAGGTCGTGGGAAGTCCACTCACTTCGCAGTCGACACTGAATGTGGTCAGTCTTGTTGGAAGGTGGTTGATTGGTTGGCCGGTCTGGATTAATTAAACAGTTTGTAAGGGAACGCCGCCGAACAGGGACCGCTAATTCATCCCGGTCAGAAAGATCTAACTCAGACTTTTTTCTTTGTCCTCCAGCCTCCATTTTTTCCCCCCACATCTTTCTTCAAGTTCTTTCTTTTTTTTTTTTTTTTTTTGGGGGGGGGGGGGGGGGGGGGTTCTCCATCCTCCCATTTTCCCCCACTTTTTAAAAAAAAATTATTTTATTTTTTTGCTTTATCAACTCTCGTTCATCCTGCAATTCTGTGTGTTATTTTACCGATGGACATTCTCATGTGAACTTTAGTATTTTAGCGCTTGATACAGAGCGTCTGGGTTTGTTAATCTTCTGATGTTTGGTGTACTGACACATTCATTCTCTTTGTTGCAACAAAGAAAAAGAAAATGAAAGAAAGAAAGAAAGAGAGACAGACAGACAGACAGAAGAAAAAAAGGAAGGAAAGGAAGGAAGGAAGAAAGAAGAGGAAGAGGGGAAGGAAGACAAAACCGAAAAAGAAGTCGTCGCTGTGTAAAAGCAAACGAAATAACGAAATGAATACACAGTTGTTTAGTGAATATGGAAACACAATAAGCTACAGGCCTAGATAGGTCCAGGTTGAATACACTTACACAAGAATTAAATTTCCCTTCGTCTCTTTCGTTCTCTCAGAAATTAACCAAGAATTGGTAAGACATCTACACAGCGTTTCTGTCATGGTCCAGCATCCTGCCAGCCGCCATGTCGAAGCCAGTAGAGTTGTGGACTCCCAGCTTGGAGGTCGTCGGTTCGATTCCCTTCTGTAGCTTTTATTTGTGGGATTTTTCTAACGCGACCGGCTCCTACCCACACTTGAGTAACTATGAGCTCAATTGGGTAGACTGGGATGGGACCACACAGTCACGTTTCCTCCACTTAATGAATTCGTCTCTGAAAGAGTTGCTAAGATTTTCCGACTGGCACTGCAGGTGTCAGTATTTCTCGGGCCTGGTTGACGCCGGGATATATCATGAAAGTAAGCGTGGAATACAGCCCTGTCATGCTGAAACCAGAATGGACATTCGTAGCATCGTCTTCATCATCCTCATCGATCAGGAAAAAAAAAAAAAAAGAAGTCTCAAATTCTTTTGCCCTTCATGCCCTGCTCTCGTGGTGAACTCGATTTCGATTTCCCGTCCACGTCAATGCCCTTGGTGAGATTCTATCGGAGTCACCGGTACTGGCAAGTTCCCTTGTCAACGCCTCACCGTACGACGCCATCGACTCAGTCTGCTCTCTTGAGTGCCTGAATGCCCTTTCTACGTGTGATAAACCAGTCACCTTTTGCTGTTTGTTCATGTCATGTACGTCAAGCTTGCAAGCTGCACGGGTTTTCACGACTAAGTGGCCTAAAGCTCAAGACTACATCCTTCCTTTTTTTTCCTTTTCGAAAGCTTGCGCAAGTGATCTATGCTTTCCATCGAAATAGTCTTTTCCACAAACACATTTCAAACTACCAGGAAATTGGGCACAGTTCTGACGATCTTCCAGATCCCGACTGATTATAGTCATGGAATCGAAAGTTCGAGAAATATGGCGCAGTTTAGCCAGTCGACAATCACAATGTATTCTACAACGTTGAAGAATTATGACGTAGGACAACCAGTCAATAAAATGAAACTTTCCAGAAGTATCGAGAACCATTATATATCGAAGTCATTAAAACGCTCAATATTATTGTAAAAATTTGAGTCTTCTAGCTCTTTTGGCCTAATTATGGAACTCTAAGCAGACCTTAAGAATCATTATGCCGTTTGTTTACATTTCATTGGTAAACAAGTGTCAAATGAAACTTCACTTGCACAAAGCGGAACCCAAACATGTAGTTCTGAATTAAAAGATGATGATGATGATGATGATGATGACAACGATGATGCAGATGCTGCTGCTGATAAATGAAGTCAAACTGTAACAAGTAGGCACATGCGTGTGAATGTGTGTTCATGCGTGCCACACACACACACACACACACACACACACACACACACACACACACGTGTACGCGAGCGGGCATGCACTTCAAATCTGCACTGTGTTGTCCTGTTTATAACACACTAGTGTAGGCTAGTGTACTACCAACACACCAGCTCACTGAATTCTTATGCATGTATATCATACCACACAGAACTCGATCATGCCACGCTGAAATATGTCGATCATACTGTACTTCACTGCTGTGCATGTAACCAGCTATGGTTGACAATGCTGTATTGGGTTTTTTCCCCCCAAAACAAGAAAGGACCCCCCCCGGGAAATTCTTTTACCCTTCCCGTAAGGGACACTGGTGAAAACACAAGCACCTGGCTGTTTTTTAAAAATCACTGCACGTCTGGGGGGGGGGAAAAGCAGCAACGGAAATTTCCCGGATCAACTTTTTCAATTCCCTTAAATTCAATATTTTTATTGCCCCATCGAAAAATTTTTTTCTGTCCCATTATTTCACAAGCAAAAAAGACATTAAAAAAAAGATTTAAAACCCCACAAAAAAGCCTGGTTTTATATTTTGTTATACTAAACACTACCACCCCCCCCACCCCCCCTCCCCCACAACCACATGCACACACACACCACAACCCCCACACACCACACACACCACATACTACCCCACGCACCACACACACACACATACACCACACACACCACACACAACGCGCGCGCGCATGCGGTTTTAAAATGAAAAAAAATTAAACCATAAGAAAGAACTTTACATAGATTATAAAAAAAATACAAAAAAACAAAAACCCCCCCCCCAAATCCCCCAAAACAAAAAAAACCCACCACACATGCTACCCCCCCCCCCCCCCCCCCACACACACACAAACACATTCACACGCGCCACCCCCATTTTTAAAGTAAAAGCAAAATTTTTGCAAATGAATTGTTCTGCCCGGAGTGGCATCAATAACGGCTTTAGAGTTTTAAAATGCTATTGGCATTTGGGTTTAAAAAGGATTCTTGAAGACATTCTTCTGTGCTAGGGCATTCTGTAGCGTTTTCTGATGGAAGTTTTTAAAAAGTGGGTTCCCCAAAAACTTGATGGTTTGAAAGAAAAAAAAAGGGGAAGGGGGGGAAAAAAAATACCAAATTAAAACCCAAAATCGTTGATGCCCGCCCCCCCCCTTTTCTTTTCCCGACCCCCCAAATTCTCCCCAAGGCGTGGAAAGCTCGAAAAAAACCACGCACTTACTCTAACCCCAGCACTACTAAAAACCCCCTTTTACGATGGCGCACAAGACGATCATCTCTGTCTCATCTTTCCACATCTCAGCACATCTCGGGTATCAAACCCACGGTTACCAATGGGGTGTCCATGAATTCGATTGTTTGAATTTGGTTCTCTCATGGACACCCCCCAGCACTCATCCTTAAATATAATTTTAAGTAAAAAGTTAATTCAACGATCTATCACTTGATAGACAGTTCAATTAAATGTTTTATACATAGCCACAACACAACAACAACCCAACACAAAAAACCCACACACGCACGCACGCACGAAACGCACGAAACGCACGGACACACACACACACACACACACACACAACACACGCACCACGCACGCACGCACGCAACGCACGCACGCACGCCGCACGCACGCACGCAACACTGTGTACAATTGACACCCACAACGCATAAAGTGTGTGCAAATGGTACACTGGCACATACGGAACTACAGACCAAAGCAAAAGACAAGACAGACAAACAGCAGACACACGCAGACACGCCGCACATGCCGCACGCATGCACACGCGCGCGCCACACACACACACACACACCACACACACACACACAAACAAAACACTTCAACGCCGGCACGCACGCACGCACGGGACGCACGAAAGACGAAGACACTCACACACACCACATCACACATCACAACACACAAAACCACAAACACACACAACACACACACACACAAATTCAACATGACAATGGGGCACGCACGACGCACGCACGAAACACTTGCGCGATGTAGTTTTTGTTGCCAATTTACTTGCCTTTCTATTACGTGGGAAAAAAGCGTTTTTTTTTTTTTTCACGCATGTAGTATCGCAAAACAATTATTTTATTTCCTGAGAACTTTTCGGATTGTTACCATTGTTTAGTGTACATAATGTTTCTTGTCTTATCAACCGTATTTGTATCTTGGAAGACACCCTTGGCGAAAGAATGGAATTAGTATGGAAATCCCAACATTTATTCTCAATTAGGGAAATTTAACTAAATATTGTCAACTATGTAGTTCGGGGGGAAAACTCAACATTTGGGTTTTCCAGAATCATACTATCCAGTCCCATACTATCCCCTGCCCACCATCCTGCTATAATGTGTACATGGAGATCTAAACAAAGCAGGGACACTGTTACAAAAAAAACCATTCAAACGTTAGGTGTTTTTAGAACCCATTTACGAGAGAAATCCAAGTGAAGTTAAAAAGCTGACTATTGTATGATCTAGTTGAAAAGTGAGACGATGCGGGGCGGAAACAAAACAAATCTCAAATAAATGTTAGCAAAACCCCCAAAACCGTGACAAACGAATCACAGGACAAACCACGACGCGTTCGTCCTTTTAGGTCTTTTTAAACAAGATAAAAAAAAACATTAGGAAAACGAAAATGAACAAACAAATCACTTATCTTCAATCACGTCAGCGCAGAAGGCGTTGAAGGTTGAGGATAGTTTGTCTTTTCATTTCGTTGTCTAATTGTTTTGTTTCTTGCTGAAGAAACTAAGAGGTTCGAAAAGGTCGTTTTTTTACCTGTGATCGTTTGTCACGTTTTTTTTTTTTTTTTTTTTTTTTTTTTTTTGCGGTGCGCAACTATTAAATTTAAGATTGTTATTGTATGTTTTCTGTGCTTATTGACTGAATTGACTATTCAATTAATGAAGAAAGTGCATATGATGAATCAAAAATCAATTTTTTAAAGTTAATGTGATGTGATAAAATAAACAATGAACATGTTATCTTTTAAATCACACGCTACACAAACTCGACATGAGTCACTGAACATTGACAGGTCTGGCATGTCAACTGGCCAGGAACTTAGCGAGAGAGTGCTCAAGTTCAACGGGAGAGCTGACCATGTTTCATGTTTGTGTAATTTAAAGAAGCGGGGCTAAATTCAGGGTTTTAAACCAGGAACGTTATAAAATTTCCCTAAACCTGTGGATGCGATGAACTTCTTTTAAACTTTGTTTGAAATATTCTTCTACTCAATTACATAAATATACAAACCCTGAAATGTTGGAGGTATGTTTTACAATTTTTTTTTGTTAGGGACACAGGAAAATTTTGTCGCTTAAACCAGAAGGGACAAAAAATCGGGTAAACCCTTTTTTAAACCAATGTCATACGGGCATGTTATATTTAAAGTCTGCTGTTAAATTCCCGTCTGGTGATTTAAAAAAGCATAAAATTTAGGCTGACTCCAAATGAGAGAAACAGAAAGGAAAATTTCTATTTTATTTAAAGAAAGAAAATTGTGTGAAATCAATTCTTTGCATTAAAAAACGAAAATGATTACAGTTTCAAATTTAACGAATGAAAAACTGAGTCAACGAATTACCATTTTCACCAGGGCATCAAATAATACCAATGAAAATAAAAAGGGTTTAACGTCATGTTGAGCATGACACAAGTGCGAAAAAGAGCCCCTCAGATGTTAACGGGCTTTCAAGTCATTCAGGCTGTCAAAACAGCCACCGTAAAAACTGAAGGCACCAATGGTAAAATTCTGTCTGCGATGTTTTTCACAGCACTGTCGCTTATATTTACAAATATATATATCTCAACTGTAATTCAATTGCTATGGACAATGATTTTCAGTACCTCAAGATCAGGGGGGGGGGGGGGGGGGGGGGGGGGGGGGGGGGGGGGGGAAAAAAAAAGGTACAATCTGCTTGCATGTATCATTACTCCAACCCCAGTAGAATTGCATACCAAAAACATCTTCTCTCCCAAGCTGCGGGACATTTTATCCATCTTATTCAAATCAAAAAGGATATGCGACGACGGGGTAGGTGTGATGGTATGGGAAAATTGGTTGGGAGAGAGAAGGGGAGGAGAAACGGGAGAGAGAGAGAAGATGAGGAGAGAGAGAGAGGAGGAAGAAGGATGAGCGAGAGAGAGAGGGGGGGCGTGGAGGCATATCAGGACCAACCATTCATCAGGATTCCGTAAAATCATTTGTTCCACAAGTGCGATTAAAACTTTTGACGGATGGCTACTGAATGTAAAAGTTCTTTTAATTTTGCAAAAGTCTTAGATGTCAAAAATAACAAACTTAACTTAGAAATCTGCAATTTAATGCTTACTCCTTAAAACACTGAATTTGGCCCCCCCCCCCTATCCCAAAATAACAGATGTATCGTAAACACATGATCTAAAAAATTTTTTCACCAACGAATCTGTCGTTTTTAAATGCAAGTTCTGGTATAACTCTGTCGTTTCATTTGCATCAACGATCTGGCATTATGCTTAAGCAAAAATTTGAATATTTTTGATACCCCTTTGACAGGAGTATTTCTGACGCCCAATCTTTTTCTATCATCCGAGGAAATCTATCTGCTGGAACGGAGCCGATTTCTTTCATGGCTCTCACCTCAAAATAAAAGTATTTATGATGATTTAAAAAAAAAAAAGAGCTTTCAAAGCAAGATTGGTAAGTCTCCAAAAGGGTTTAGAACTGGACTGAAAAAAGGGCTGATTTTTCATCAAACTCTTGTACAATAAGCAAGCGCCGCGCGCGCCCCGGGAGCCGTGTGTTGGTGTTGTGCGTGCCGTGCGGCGTGCTTTGCGTGCGTGCGTGCTTTGCTTGCGCGCCGCGTGTGTGTTTCACACGCGCACGCGTGTTTTTATTATGATTGTTTGTGCCTTTGTAATATTGAGTTGAGAGGAATTTTTGAGAGGGAGGAGGGGGAAGGGGAATGCAATTGGAGACATTTGAAGTTTATGTTCAGATGGAATTTTGCCCCCCGACTTTGAGCCTCCGCGAAAAATCCTGAATCGAGGTTTTCAAGGGGGTAATGACTCACATGGGTGGTGGTCCTACTTCTTCGCTTGCTGGGGTTTTTTTCCCCCTGGAACTGGAAACCTGCAAAAGGTCTTACCTTTTGTCGTTTTCACTGCACAATGAACAACCCCGCCCCACTCCCAACGTTTGTAGATAAAAGCGCGCGGGTGGCGCCGGGGTTGTTGAGGGGGCGGGGGGTATTTTGTTGGTGGTGCGCGCTCTAGCAAGCTGTTTGTTCGTTGGGGGGGGAGGGGGGGGGGGGGGGGTGGGGGGGTGGGAGGGGAGGTGTCTAGCTTTGGAAATAAGAAAAAAAGGTCCCATCGGAAATAACAGAAGGTATATTTGATTCTATTTTTTTGTATTTTCCTTTTCTGAGGAAACGCCCAACCCCAAAGAATTAAATTGGAAACATAAAACGAATGAAGATTAGATCACAAACTCGTTTTCCCCTTTTTAAAGATCTCGCAACAACTTGAAAAACTCCATCATTCCTTTCGCTTCCCAAGAAATTTTCCCTAGTTCGTTATTGGTTTTCTTTTCAGTGTCATTAAGTTGTGGGTTTTTGCTGCCGCATTTAGCTTCTTCTAATTGGAGTTGATAAATTGAATATTTTGTTTTTCATGATTGATTGATTCATTGATGATTCATTGATTGATTCATTGATTGATTCATTGTTTTGTTCATTGATTGTTTGTTCATTCATTCATTATGGTTCGTCCATTCATAATTCTTCGTCATTTTTTTTTTTTTTTCCTCTGTTCAAAGGCCAGGTTTTTTTTGCTTTTGTTTTTTGTTTGTTTTATTTTGGGTCCCGGACTTCTGGCTTTAGTTTGCTAGCATTTCAGTT
Organism: Conus ventricosus; assembly: GCA_018398815.1. Classification (NCBI taxonomy): domain Eukaryota; kingdom Metazoa; phylum Mollusca; class Gastropoda; order Neogastropoda; family Conidae; genus Conus; species Conus ventricosus. Next base: position 20,044,094 of record CM031615.1, read on the forward strand.
TGTAATAATTATGCCCATGCCATCTTGCCTTTGGGCCTTACGCGGCTTTGTGGTTCGGTGGTTTTTTTAAACACCTATGGTTTTGGGGCATTATTCATCTGGTGTCGTTTCTAGTATGCTATCGTTTACGTACAGTGAGAAATACAGTGAAAAGATGAAGGAGACAACAGTTGGAAGGGTTTTGTGACACAGATTGCCTGGCAGTTTTGATCATAACGCTTGGACAAATGCGGGACTTTTTACAATAGTCAGACAAACTTTAGTTCTCATATTAAAACACAATGTGTCAACGTTTTAGTATTGATTCGTCAAAACATTCCAGCACTGCAATTTTGTGAAATGTACAAACAGAAACTTGGGTGGTCAACGTTTCCTGACAAAACCTGGGGGCTCTTGGAACTAATGTATTGCTTCAACAAATGTCTTTGAGGTGAAACAAACAATAAAGACATCATGTTTGTTTGAATGTGTGCCTTGGACATACTACCATTTTATCAGGCATACGTAACTGGTGTTTTTTTTTTTTTCAAATTCTGATTTTGCTTTTAAAGTTACTTCCTTGTTTGTACATAGTTCGTTAGGTTTTTTACTTTAACATGTATGGCGGTCTTATGTGATCATAGTACACAGAAACAATACAGAAACGTTCGCATGCCACATCCCGCAGGGTTCCAATGAGCATAACCAACATCACTTTTTCTCTTCTCCTACTCTCTCTCTCTTCTCTCTCTCTTTCTTCTCTTCTCATCTAATATCACACAAGTTTGTAAAGACGAAAAAATTGAAAGTGCTAATACGGTGATAATCAGCAAAAAACTGAATATTTCCTTTTGTCAGTGTATTTGACCTGGTGGAGCACCCAACCCATCTCAATTTTTTGGGCTGCTTGGAAACGTTTGTAGTTGGAGATTTTTTTGTGAGATTTTGATTATCCAAGAATACGGGTCTTTTTTTTTTCTAACAGAAGTTTTACAGACCAAAATGGCCAGGATTAGAAAATCAAGCATCAAAAATAGGTCAAATCCTTTTAAACCCTTTGAGTGATAAAAAATTATTATGTTGCTTTTAAACTATTGATCAAAACACGTTTTAACCTGAGTGATAAGATAAAAAATAAATTTTGTTGAAGATTTTCAACATCAAAACAATAGAATCAAATCTCCAGCGACGGTATTTGTTTAAAAAGCAATAAAGGAAGGAATCGACCATTGCAGAAATCAACGTGAAAAGCAAAACCTTCGGTCTAATATTGTGCAAAAAAGGGTCAGAACTCCACCATTCTCAATATATTCCCCCCAGTAGGTAGAAATCGTCCTGTGACTGGTTTTGACTATCCTTTCAAGGCACTTAGGGGTTTTTTCTGACGAATCAAGAGAAACAGATGGAAATTATCATGAAAAATATGAGACTTTTTAATTTGGTTGAAGAGGGTGGTTTTTTTTTTTGTTTTTTGTTTTTTTGCAAAGCTGCCCAAATTAAAGTACTCTTAGACAAAATAGATGTAAACGAGTGTTGGGAAAAATCAAACATGAAATCTATAAAAGAAGAGAAAAACCCTTGAGGTAATTTTCGTCAAGAAATTTGTACAGAAAAAAAAGATGTGTTCCGCGCATCGTATTGATTTTTAAATTGGATCAAGTGTTGTGCTTTTAAATTGGAAGAAAAATCTGGTCTAAAATCGAACGCCTTTGCGTGGACACGAGAAGAGCAAGAAATGAAAGAGAAATTTAAACTCGCCAGAAATAAATTTTAAATCTGGAAAGTTTCAAAGCATATGTCTTTCAAAGACTAAACCTAGAGAGAATACGCAACCTCGTCATCCTGGTGGAACGCTTTCTCAGAGAGAGAGAGATAGAGAGAGAGAGAAAGAACCAGCAGAAAAACCCGGAAGCGGGACTACTCGATTGGTCACCTCTCCTTCCTCAGTTTTTACTCACGTTTTTTTCTTATTTTTATGACGATTGCTGTGTTCTTTCTTCAGTTTAATTTATATTGTTATCAAAGTGATATTAGACGAGTGATAAACGTTTTTATGGCGGTGTTCAAGGTTTTCAAACAGAACATGAGGTTGCGCGCAGAGAAAGGAAACATAATCTTTAAAGCCTATCTGAGATATAACAGATCGATGTTTGTATTGCTAACTCATTACTTTACAAACTCACAGACAGTATATTGTTTCCATACGGTTCACTTCACATAGAAGTGATTAAACGAACAATCAGGCATCATACAGTCAAACTTTCATTCAAACGGTTAAAAAAAAAAAATTAAAAAAAAAAAAAAAAATAAAACACCATCAGATTTCACGGGCAGTCTCTCTGTCAAACCCTCGCACCACACTCATTGTGCACGTGCAAACACGCATGGCGTTGTCATGTTCCTCAGTATGCATTTTTGGTGTGTTCAGGGGCCGTTGTCTGCAGGTCCCCATCGTCATTTCCCCATGGAATTTCTCCACGGATCCTCTAAGGTCAGTGTTTGTGCATTCTGCTACACACTGATTTATGTGGAATACACAACCATGACATGTGTGTTTTTTAAACCATGTTTCTCTTCTTGCTCTCTGTGATTTGTGCTGCTTGCATACCACTTTGTGTATTTTTGTTGTTTGCAGTTATTTCAGATATTGGAACGTACGCATAATTACGGCTTGCGTTGTTATCTTTATTTTACACCCTTTAATGATTAAGTTTAGAAAGGAGACATTGGAGAGCAGGCAACTTCTGAGACAAACAAATCTTCAGTGACTGCAGTTTTTTCTAAGGTCCGATTCTGAGTTCTTTCTCGTCAGTCTCTCGTCCATTATTTTTTTCTTCCCCCCGTTAAATGGAATTGAACAAATTTAAACAACTTCTCCTCACTCCATCGCTTTCCCCCCGCTTCTCCTCCCACACAAACAGAGAGAGAGGAGAGGGGGAGAGAGGGGAGGTGTTAGGTACCTCTCCCTCCCCCCCTGGTCTTTTTTCGTCGCTTTTGCCTCTTTGTTCCGTTTTTCTCTGTGCATTTTCCATATTTAAGGAACAGAGTCCAGAGAGTAGAAACTGACAACATGACCCTTTAAACCTCAGAACCCAAAGTACGAAGAACGACAACACAGAGTCAAATTAAGTACCACAAATGACAATTGCAATCAAGTTTTTAAAAGAATTATTGTTGAGCTGCCATTTCATGGCGGTACCCGTTCAAAACGCTTTGTGATTGGCGCAGACTGTGCTATCTTGAATCGAACAAATGTCTGTTGTAATTTCATCGACATGAGGGTGGGTTTTTTGTTGTTGTTTTTTTATTTTAAAGAACAGCTTCCAAAATGGTAGGACCGTGCTTCTTTTTTAACAAATTGATGTCAACTGTTACTTCACTGGCTTTTTAATTGTTGAATAAAAGTATCCTAAATGATCAAGACCAGATTTCTTCTTTCTTTCTTTCTTTTTTTTTCCGCACAGCCGGCGGACCCGGAGCGGCTGGTTAAAAACGCGATGCGACTGATGACACCGATTACTCCAGTGATTTCAAGTTCATGTACTTCAGCCAGGATGGAGATGTCGTCGAAGAAAACCCGGCGGCTTTCTGGTCAAATACAAACAAGGTCGTGGGAAGTCCACTCAATTCGCAGTCGACACTGAATGTGGTCAGTCTTGTTGGAAGGTGGTTGATTGGTTGGCCGGTCTGGATTAATTAAAAAAGTTTGTAAGGGAACGCCCCGAACAGGGACGCTAATTCATCCCGGTCAGAAAGATCTAACTCAGACTTTTTTCTTTGTCTCAGCCTCCCTTTTTTCCCCCCCCATCTTTCTTTTAAGTTCTTTTTTTTTTTTTTTTTTTTTTTTGGGGGGGGGGGGGGGGGGGGGGGGGGGGCTCATCCTCCCATTTTCCCCACTTTGAAAAAAAAATATTTTATTTTTTTGCTTTAACTTTTCGTTCATCTGCATTTGTGTGTTATTTTACCGATGGACATTCTCATGTGAACTTTGTATTTTAGCGCTGTTACAGGCTTGGGTTTTTTTAAAAAACTTTGATTTTTGGTTGTACTGACACTTCATTTTCTTTGTTCAACAAAAGAAAAAGGAAAATGAAAGAGAAAGAAAGAGGAAGACAGAAGAAGAAGAAAAAAAAGGAAGAAAGGAAGGAAGGAAGAAGAAGAGGAAGGGGGAAGGAAGACCCAAAAACCCAAAAAGAAGTCGTCGCTGTGTAAAAGCACGAAATAACGAAATGAATACACAGTTGTTTAGTGATATGGGAAACACAATAAGCTACAGGCCTTGATAGGTCCGGTTGATTACACTTACAAGAATTAAATTTCCTTGTCTCTTTCGTTCTCTCAGAAATTAACCAAGAATGGTAAGAATCTACACAGCGTTTCTGTCATGGTCCGCATCCTGGGCCCGCCGCCATGTCGATGCCCGTAGAGTTGTGGATCCCCGCTTGGAGGTCGTCGGTTCCCATTCCTTCTGTAGCTTTTATTTGTGGGATTTTTCTAACGCGACCGGCTCCCACCCACACTTGAGTAATATGAGCTCAATTGGGTTTGACTGGGATGGGACCACACAGTCACGTTTCTCCCCTTATTGAATTCGTCTCTGAAAGAGTTGCTAAGATTTTTCCGACTGGCACTGCAGGTGTCAGTATTTCTCGGGCCTGGTTGACGCCCGGGATATATCATGAAAGTAAGCGTGGAATACAGCCCGTCATGCTGAAACCCGAAATGGGACATTCGTAGCATCGTCTTTCATCATCCTCATCGATCAGGAAAAAAAAAAAAAGAAGTCTCAAATTCTTTTGCCCTTCATGCCCTGCTCTCGTGGTGAACTCGATTTCGATTTCCCGTCCACGTCAATGCCCCTTGGTGAGATTTATCGGGAGTCACCGGTACTGGCAAGTTCCTTGTCAACGCCCCACCGTACGACGCCATCGATCAGTTGCTCTTTGAGTGCCTGAATGCCCATTCTACGTGATAAACCAGTCACCTTTTGCTGGTTTTTTTCATGTCATGTACGTCAAGTTGCAAGCTGCAGGGTTTTCACGACTAAGTGGCCTAAAGCCAAAGCCCTACATCCTTCCTTTTTTTTCCTTTTCGAAAGCTTGCGCAAGTGATCTATGCTTTCCATCGAAATAGTCTTTTTCACAAACAAATTTCAAATACCGGAAAATTGGGCAAGTTCCCGACGATCTTCCAGATCCCGACTGATTATAGTCATGGAATCGAAAGTTCGGAAATATGGCGCAGTTTAGCCAGTCGACAATCACAAAGTATTTACAACGTTGAAGAATTATGGGCGTAGGACAACCAGTCAATAAATATGAAACTTTCCAGAAGATCGAGAACCATTATATATCGAAGTCATTAAAACGCTCAATATTTATTGTAAAAATTGAGTCTTCTAGCTCTTTTGGGCCTAATTATGGAACTCTAAGCAGACCTTAAGAATCATTATGCCGTTTGTTTACATTTCCATTGGTAAACAAGTGTCAAATGAAACTTCACTTGCACAAAGCGGACCCCAAAATGTAGTTCTGAATTAAAAGTGATGATGATGATGATGATGATTGGGCACGATGATGCAGTGCTGCTGCTGATAATGAAGTCAAACTGTAACACAGGGAGGCACATGCGTGTGGAAGTGTGTTCATGCGTGCCACAACACACACAACCCCCACACACACACAACACACACACACACACGTGTTCGCGAGCGGGCATGCACTTCAAATCTGCACTGTGTTGTCCGTTTATAACACATAGTGTAGGCTAGTGTACTACCAACACACCGCTCACTGAATTCTTATGCATGTTATCTACCACACAGAACTCGTCATGCCACGCTGAAATATGTCGATCATACTGTACTTCACTGCTGTGGCATGTAACCAGCTTGTTGACAATGGGTGTATGGTATCATTCTGTATTGGGTGGCTCTGAATTTCCTGTCCTGACTGACAAACCTCGTCACCAACCTGGCAGGCGATCCAGACATGATGGGGAATGATGGGGACACCACCCCGCCAAAATTTTTAGCCGGGTGGCCAGCAGTCCTGGTGGGCGGGTATCTTCACGGCGGAGGAAAACTAACGGTTTTCCCTGACTTCGCGTTATGCGTTAGCGAGGCTTGCCGAGGTAAGTACTGGGCATTTGTTCTGGAAAGTCTTCCGCGTAGAATCTCCCCAGTGAAGATTGGCTCCCTTTAAGGTCTGGGTGTCTGTGTTTCTGAATGATTTCCAGTGAGATTGCCTCCCTTTAAAGTCTGGGGTCTGTGTACTACACTGATTTTTCCCCGTGAAGATTGCCCCCTTTAAAGTTTGGGTCTGGTGTTGTTGTATAAATTGATTACCCAATGAAGATCGCCTCCTTTAACAGCCTCCCCCCCCCCCCCTTTGGGTTTTTGTTTTTTTCCAAGTAAGCATCTCCCAAGCAAAGACTACCTCAAATGGAAGACATGTGGTTTTGTGTTGTTGTTGTTGTTGTTGTTGTTGTTTGAATTGTTCGCTTTTCCCTGTACAAATTTGCCTCCCCATAAAGATTCTCGTCTTTTTAAAAATTCGGGTTTATATTTTCTTTTTCAGGGTTTTTTTCTCGTCGGTCTGGATGTATTTCATAAAAAAATCTCTTTGAAGACCAGTTTTGTTTGTTTGTTTGTTTTTTTTAAATTGTCCGTCTTTGTCTTCACTTAAAGTATCTTACAAAACTGACTCCCCTCTTTCATGTCCCATTTTCAGGGGCAGCTAAACTCGTTTACAGGTTCTTGTATCTGTGGTCAGTGCGGTATAATAAAGAGCGGCGGTCAAAAAAAATCACAGAGTTCTGGGGCTGACCCCCAAACGAACACACTTACACACAAGAAAGTGTCCAGGTCTGTAGTTTCCAGGTCAGTTGTTTTTTGAGCACAGAAAGCGTTCAGACGTGTTTACAGTTCTTGATTTTCCGGTCACCATTCAGGTGAATTTTGGGGGGGGGGGGGGGGGGGGGGAACATGTTAGATATTGGGCGGGATGATAAAGGGTTTTTGGTTAGCAGTTATTTACCAAGATTGGTTTATTATGGGCAACAGAACAAGATGGGGGCGTGGGGCCTGCTTATAAAACCGCAGCACAGAAAGCTATGTCTGACTTCAAAATGGATTGTCGGTTGGATCGTTTATGATCAAATGTTTGAATAGATTGGGGGATGCGAAAATCTGGACTAAGAAGTCGCGTGTAAAGTAAGTTAGTTTTCTTTTGTTCAATTTGAGGAGGGGCATGTGAAGAGAGACGAGGAGAGAGGAGGGGAGAGAGGAGAGATGAGAGGGAGGAGGGAGAGAGAGAGAGGGGAGAGAGGCAGACGAAGAGGAGGGGAGGAGAGGGGGAGGGAGGGAGAGGAGAGAGAGAGGAGAGACAGACGACAGAGGAGGGGAGAGAGAAGGGGTATGCTTGCCACAGATTCTGTAACGGAAGCTGTTACGCAAGTGCAGGACGACGGGCGGAAGGTGGCACGATGGCCGGAGCCGGCCACCTTGGCCCTGGCTCTTTGGGGGACAACGTCCCGTGCACGCCCCAAGACCCTACAATCCATTTGACAAATCCGGTTTCACGAGTTCGCCACATGGTTTGACAAGGAGGGTCTGGGCTCTTTGGGGAACAGGAGGGGTGGGGGAGCATATGTTTTTTTGTTTGTTTGTTTGTTTATGGGTTTACTTGCAAAGTGAGGGACAAAAGGCGGACGTTGAACAAATTTGAAATGTATTATACTGACTCCAAAGAACAACGTGGACACACAAAAACACAAAGGGCGAAACACGAGCGCTTCGACCGTAAAGGTTTCAGGCAAGATAAACAGCATCGGACAACGACAATGAACGAGCAATCACGTTTCTTTGTCAAATTGGCGCATAGATGGGCGTTGAGTTGGACATTTTTACAGGGCCCAACCCTCAAATCCGTTAAATGAAGAATTATTGGGGGTCGGTTTGACCTAGCAAATAAAGCTTGTTCTTGATTTGAAAGATTTGGGGTTCAGTTCATGGTAGATGATGGGTGATTCTTGCCGCACACATCCAATCTGAAAATTTATTGTCTGTATTTTCCATCTTCCAAATCTATTGAACGGATGCTACTTGACTGTTTCACCAGACTGACAGTCTCGCATTTTATTTGTAATGATTATTTCTGTTCAGGAGACTAGGTAACCCTAGAGGATCACAGACGTCCTGAAACGTTGATTTTTCACAAGATTTAATTTCTTTAGCGTTGCATACTGGAGGTTTAAAATCCCAAAGCTGATGGTTGTGGGGGCAGGTGAACGCTGAGTGGTTCTCTGCATTGTGTCTGGGGCAGTCGAGGTGGGCTTCAG
>CM031615.1:20064912-20067476 GCA_018398815.1 Conus ventricosus
GACTCGGGGTTCGTTATCAGCGGTTTCTCTTTGGAGACAAGAATGTGGATCCTTGCTATCGTTCTGACTTCTCTGCTGGGTATGTTATCACCTCAGTTGGTCAATTATTCATCCGTTAATTCATTCATTCACTGTTCGATCTTTTATTCATTCATCGTGAAGCGTGGCTGGCGATCAAATTTGTATTAGTTCAGTCTTTTCCTTTAAGGGGTAGGCTTTGTTTTGAACTTCAGTGTTCACAGTAGATTCTTTCATTATTTTGAAGCGTTTTCTTACAGCCATTATCTTCTCTCGAAGACGTGCTAGTAGCCGTTGTTTACTACTGACTGATTCATTTCCGTCGTCCAAGATTCTCTTCAGGATGTGCATGGACTCTCTCACAATGCTGTCATACAGGAGCTTGAAGAGGGGGAAATCCAGTGAACTCCCATGACCACCTCACGGAAGGCTGACAGCAGAGCATTGATGATGAACCGCTGCTGAGGCTGTTCACTGCACAGCTTTTCTCAGCATGGAATTCGATGTCCCGTTGAATGTTTCTACTAGTCTGTTTCGCACTGGATGGTAGTTACTCTTCTGACATGAAGAACGTACAGCAGCTTCGTCACTTTCTTCATACAGTTTGACTTGAATTGGGTGCTGAAATCACTTAAGATTATCAAAAAGTCAAAGACTGCTGAAGACGTCCACTAGTGTTTCACTGAAAGTTTCTGCTTCGATGTTCTTTAGAGGACCAGCCTCGGGATTCATGGAAAGGTAATCTATGAGTAGGAAAATATTTTCGTGTCCAGCATTACTCACAGGTTGAAGAGGGTCAGTTAGATCAATCACCACCTGCTTGAAATGTGAGTCTGCCAGAGGCATTTCCAAACAGGGGGCTTTCCCTCTTGGCATTGTCTTCTGACTTTTGAAGGACATTGTGACCTTCTCCAAAGGAGTTGTGCGCTCGCTCCATAGCAGAATGACGAAGTGTGGACTGCACCAGCACCTTACGCACAGCTTCGGTTCGGCTGAAGATGATCCCATTGAAGGTCTTACAAAGAACGCTGCCCTTTTCTTAAGAAAAAAACTACTTTGATTGTATTTCCACATCAAGATGTGCAGTTTACCATTAAAAAAAAATGCTGGTTCGCTACTTTCTACGTTCTAGTGTAGTATTCTTGTCCCCTCTTGTCTCTGTCATCTGTCTCGGCTTTGTAGATGTGTGTGTGTGTGTGTGTGTGTGTGTGTGTGGTTGGGGTGTGTGTGTTGTTTCTGACCATGTTTTATGGCAGTGTATGGGGTTATTAAACAGAACGAAAGACTGCTTGTCATGTAACACGAACTTTGGCATAAACACTTTTTCATACTTTAATCATATGGTTTTTTTTTTTTATAATTGATAATCTGTAAGTTTTCAATTCACCGGGCTGTACATGATCATTTCAACCATTGACTCAACATGAACCGATTAACGAACAGTAAGGCATCGAACGTCCAAGTATTCAGTCAAAAGATTTTCGCTTTAAAAATAACCAATCAGGCTTCACAGGCAGTCTACCAGTCAGTCCCGCATACTCCATCATCCATTGCGCACGTACTACAAGCATGGCGTTGTTCGTGTCTTCTCAGAATGCGTCATTGGTTTTTTTCAGGGGCCGTTATCTGCAGCTCTCCCATCATCACTCGTAATGGAAACTTCTCCATGGCTCCTTTAAGGTCAGTGACTATACCCGTGTTGTATCTTGATTTTTGCTATGTTGGTACTGTATATGACAGGTATATTCTTGGCCTTTATTCTCGCCCAGTTTCTCGCTCTTCTCTCTCTCTGTGACTTAAATATGTTTGCATTCACTGTCAGAATGCACGAGCGTGTTATTGCGTTATGAATTATACACATGCTCGTGTGTTAGTTTTCTAACACGCATAATCACAGGCTCATGAGCGAATACATGTGCGCGTGTGCGCGTGCGTGTGTGAAAGCCGCGTCCTTTTCACTCTGTGAGTTTTGTTATACTCGTATCAATAATTAGATTTAGAGAGGAGAAATCTGGAAGGACAGGCTATTCTTACAAATGTCAATTCTGGGTTGAGTAAAGTTTTTCAAGGTCTAAGATGTGAGTTGTCTCGACAGCCTGCTAGTCCTGCTTTCTCCTTCTCCGTTTATCTGCCACTGAACAATTGAACCTTCCAATACCCCTTCCAATACACTTCTCTCTGCGCCTGCACTACACACACACACACACACAACACACACACACACACACACACACACCACCACACCGCCGCACGCACGCACGCACGCACGCACGCACGCACGCACGCACACACACACACACACACACCAACTTCATTTCCACTGACCTGACCCATCAGAAGGCGATAAACATGAAAAGAAACCAATTGCATTATCACACAAGTAATGACAGAAATAGAGAGAGGGGAAGGAAGGAGGAGAGAGAGAGAGAGAGAGAGAGGGAGGGAGGGGAGAGGGAGAGACAGACAGATAGACAGAAAACGGGTACTTTTTACTCTTTACTCCCTCTGTCTTTGTCTCTCAATCCTTTGTTCTCTGTGCATCGATC
>CM031615.1:20067576-20085076 GCA_018398815.1 Conus ventricosus
ATCTTTTTTTTCAAGCATTGCCCCAAATACTAATTGTCAACGAAATATCAACACCACTGGACGCAAAACATGAACGGGCATCACCAGCATGAAACTACAATGCCGAAAAGACATTATAACTGACTGCTTTAAATGAATGTAGCATCAGCTGACATCGTATTGCTCATATTTGTACAACACGCTTTCTGATTGGTGCAGACTGCCTTGTTTCTGATCAAAGAAATGTCTGACGTGATTTCACCGACTTTCTTTTAGTTGAAACACTGCCCAGATGATGCTGAATGTACCATTTTCATCGCACTGATTTCAGCCGCCATTTCATCAGCCTTTTTGTACTCCCAGTTCTTAAAGAACAGGGAGTACTTTAGAATGGGAACGAAGAAATGCTGTCTGTGTGTCTGCCCGTCCGTCCGTCCGTGGTCAAAATGTGCTCCACTCGCTCCAGACAAAACTACTGGGCCGATCTTTCTGAAAAATTGTAAGTATGTTCATTATAGGTCACAGATGATGTCCGATGTTTACCAGAATAGCCATTACTAACGGTTACACCAGCCCAAGACGGTTTTTCCTCTTTATGAGATATCTCACGCGTATTCAGGATAAACTGGGAGTACGTTTATATGCTTTGCATCTTGTTCTTTCTTTTTTTATTTTTTTATTCGCACAGCACGGCGGACCGGGAGCGGTTTGCAGGAAGAACCGTGACTGCCCGCTCCAATAACTACGATGGGTTTAAGTTCATGTACTTCAACCAGGCTGGAGATGTCGTCGAAGACACCAAGCCGGCCACTGGTCACTACATCAAGGTCGTGGGAAGTCCCAACTGTTGGACACGGACAATGACTGCTGTGAGTCTTGTGTGAGGGTGGTAGGTGATTTGGCGGGTCTGGCTAAAAAGGCGTTGTGAGGGAAAAGTTGTAAAGTGGGGAACCCGTAACGACTACCGGATTTAAACAGGTCACTCAGCTAGGAATAGCACTTACTTGGAGCTTTCGACAAACCTCTGTCTGTCTTCTTCAACGGTGGTGTGGCTACTGGGTGAACTGGTGTTCAGTGCACACGACCACGGGTCTGAACCCTTGTCACGTGACTGAACAATGAGGGTGTTGTACACGATGGCAAGGTGTGTCTGCCCCGGTGTAACGAAAAGTTTCGAAAATATATATATAAGATGCATGGGTGGTAGCGAGGTGCGGGGAGTGGGTGGTGGGTGGGAGTCATTCTGATGGTATGTCAGAATAACTTCCCCTGGAGTCAAACTGAAACTCAGAGGGAGTTAGATTTTTTTAATATTCTAGTTTAACTCCCAGGGAGTTAAAATTTACAAATGAACAGTTTAACTCCCTGGGAGTTTAACCATTCGGGGAGTTAAAACTTTTCGTTGTACCGGTCCCGCTTGAGTGTGGGGTTGTTGGCGGCAATATGTATAGCCTTCTTCACCCCACGCTGAAACCATCTATTGTCACGGTCGAGAACGCTGATGTTGTCATAATCGACCTGATGGGCGTGTAGGTGGGCGCCTACTGGTGGTGATTCCCTTTTGTGTTCTGTCAAGCGTTTTCGAAGGGAACCCGTTTTTCTCCAGATCAGAGAGCTTCCTGAAAAGCACTCAGAATCGATAGACAGCTAATTCTGTTATGTGATAGTTTCCTCAAACACTTTAAGGAGATCAGATTTAAATGATAAAAAGACATGAGCCAAACATGAAAATGTCAAAAGTGTTCTATCAATGGCAATGAGGCGAATGAGCGTGGGCCACCATGAATCCTAACAAAGACCATATTTTCAAAGCCTGTGTCTGTGAAAATGTTCCCACTCGATAGCAACCGATTCGAGCACAGACATTGTTGAGATCAATAGTGGCGAAAGATCAACATTGTGTACGTACACGAGCTTTTCATTTTAGGCTTTTTCAAAAATAGTAAATTCTCAACTTTTTTCGTGCTACAATCTGCAGGTCAAAATCGTCAGGATTTGGAATTAGCCACTAAGGAATAAAAATCCTTTTTTTTTCTGTGCTCATCTGCAGGTCAGAAATACGTCAGGACTTTGGAATTTAGCACACTAAGGAATAGAAAATCCTTTTTTTTCTGTAGTCATGCTTTCATTGAATTGGACAAGGTGAAAAGACAAAGAAAAGAAACAAAGGAGAATGTATGATACATAATGAAAAAATATAATGAAGACAGGCACAGAGGATAGATACAGAGAAAAAAAAAAAGAAAGAAGGCACAAAAAGGAAGCGAAACAAAACATGAGGAAAAAGGTGAAAAAAAAGAAAAGAAAGGTAAGACGAATGGAAACGACTGAAGAAACGAAACAGAAAGAAAGACAGATATACATGGCAAAAGACAAGAAGACAAAAAGTAGAAAATGGAATACAAAAGAGAATCACACTCTGACAGTTACACTACTTTCATGTTTTCCTTCCTTTTTCCTATGCGTCTTCAATTAAGATAACCGTAAATGGATAGCACAGTAAGAGATCTATTCGAACTTAATTGAAATGCTCACATACGCCAAATGTCTTAATTGAAATGCTCATATACATCAACCTTACTAGATTTTCTGTGATGAGCCATTCGGCCGAAGCCATCACAATAGCTGAGACTCCAACAAGAATATACAAATGTTTATCAATTCTAATTTTAAAACACAGTGCACATTTAAATATTAACTTACTCACAAAGGATAACAAACCACACGCGGCTTCTTAAAAAGCTTATCCCGTGTATCAAACAATGCACTGGAACTCAAGTCGTAATTCTTAAACGACAGAAAACAGTTTGTCTCAACTCATGAAAACAGTATTCTCCTATGTTCTCAAACTTGGTGTTCCTCAAGACTGTCTCCTAGGTCACATACTTTTCTTAATGTGTGTTAAAGATCTTACTTTATTTCTAACAGTTGTTTGTGAAGTCTTCGCAGATGACATCACTGTTTATGCGTTTGCTTCCAAATTTTAAAAAAAAAAAGAAGTCTATTTTATTGCAACAAAGACGAACCTTTATAAGGGTTTAAATTTAAACCCCATACAAATTAAAAACAAGGGGTAACTTTTTTCCCTTGATAAACAGACCCCCAATAAACCCGGGTCAAATGCTTCAAAAACGTCAATCACCCAGCGAATGACAAGGGGAAAACACAGAACAAAGAAGGAACGTCTGTCTGTGTTCTGCCCTTCCGTCGTCAGATCTGTCTGTCATCTGTTTCCTGTCTGTTTCTGTTGTCTGTCTTCTTTGTGGCTTTTCCGTCAGTCAGTCAGTCTGTCTGTTTTTGCCTGTCTTTTCTTGTTCGCCACTCCTTCTGTTCTGTTTTTGCCCCTCCCCTCTGCGTTCTGTCTCTCGTCCTGTCTTTTCTGTCAATCTGCCCGTCAGTCAATCAGTCAGTCCTCGTCCAGTGGGCGCCCGGTCTGTCTGTTGTCTCCCTCGTCCGTCTCCTCTCTTTCTCTCTCCTTTCTCTTCCCCTTTTTCCTCTTTTTAATTATATGTGGTTGTTGTGTGTGTGTGTGTGTGTGTGTGTGTGTTTTGCGTGCGTGCGGCGTGCGTGCGTGCGTGCTGGCGTGCGTGCTTGTGTGTGTGCTGCTGTGTGTGGTGCGTGCTGCTGCGTGGCAGCGGCGTGCGTGCTGCGTGCGTGGGGGTTGTGTTGTGTGTGGGGGGGGGGTGGGGGTTGTTGTGTTTAGTTTTTACCTCACCGGGGCCCCCAAAATTTTTCAAACCCCCAGCCTGTACGATTTCACTGTCTGTTTTGTTTAATCGATTAACCATCCCGATCTCACTACCTTACTGCAACAAACGTCTGTTGTGGCACTTTCCCCTTGTATTTCGACTCATGAAATTCCGAGGGACCCCAGACGCTGATCAAGCTGATAACCCCCCCGGAACACATCTTTAACCGGGGGGGCCACTTCTGGTGGGGCGGGTGTCTTCTCGTCGTTAGACAAAATCACGGTTTTCCCTGATTTGCCGTCTACGCCGACAAACCTGATCGGGGTAATGCGTGGGGTCTTGCGGAAAACTACCACGTAACTCCCCCCAAAAGATTACCCCCCTGTTCAGAAGAATAAAAAACCAACCTACTCAACCCCCCCCCCAACCCATTTTTTTGGGGCGGTTGCCCCAGGTTGGTATTTCAGTCTCTAATAAAAACCCCTACAAACATGCATACTTTAGGATTATCCGTTTTCTACAAATTTTTAAAACTTTTCAGATTTTATTTTTGCTTAACCCCTGTTTTTTCCCCTGATCTTTTTCAATAACATTTTTTTCGCGATAATTCTTCGCTCTCTGTTTTCAGGAAACAAAAAACTACAGTCTTAACTGTTCTCAAAAGTTTTTTTAAAAAACATTTAATTTCTACATAAACCACACATTTATCCCACATGTTTTCCACTGAAAGCCATTTTGACAAAGTTTTCTTTTTTTTAACTATGTGTTTTTCCCCGAACATCATCTTAAAAAATTGTGTCTGCTTTTCCCCTAAAACATTTAAAAAGTGTTCTAAACACTCACTAGCTTATGGGGGATCAATCAATATTTTCACATCCCCCCCATAAAAACCTTCTATCATTTATGTTTTGTTCCATTTAAGTTTTGGGGCGAAAATTACATTGATAAAAATTTATAACGAAAAAAAGTTTGAAATAGGCGGGACAAATATTTTTTTTTTTCCACAACCGTCTGTCAAAATCAATGAACTAGGGATTTTTCATAATTTAAAAACCCCATGGGGCATTGCCCAAAGTCGTTGCTCCATATTTTTTAAAAAATTTTCAAATCCAGTTATTTTTTTTTCATACTCCCCGCAAAATTTGTTCATATAATAAAACCCTTGGGCCCTAATGGTAAGATTAATCCAATTCATTCTGAAAGTTTTTTCTTTTTTAAGCAAATATTATTTTGTTGCTTTTTTTTAAACCTTAATTTCCCCCATTGGGACGCGAGGGAAAAATTTTAAGGTAAGTCTAAGTTTCCAGCTAATAAAAACCCTTTTCAAAATTGTCACGACGCCCACAGCCCCTTTCCCTCCCTTTTTAAGACAGAATTTAAAAATATCTTTGTGAACGGTCTCCTAATTTTTGTGCGTGGAATAAACTTAATTTTGTAAAATTTCCCTTTAAAAACCGTTTTCTTCGTGGAGATGTACTTTTTACCCCTACGGCGATTTCAATCTTTTTGACTATTGTCCTCTGGCATAAGCTTACGAAAGGGCCGGTTGAATGCTTTTCTAAAAATTTTTTTGAGGGCTAAAAAATTAAAGGGGCTTAATTTTCTTTTAGCCCTTCTAAATATGGTTCCAAGTGCCTTTTGGGGTCATTTTTCGAACTTTTTATTTTCATACGGGCCAACATTATTGCTTCTGATTGCGTATTTTTTTTTAGTTTGGGAACTTTTTGTTGTCGCCAACCTCTTGCGTTTATAACACCATCTTTAGTGTACTCAAAACCAAAACAAGCGCCATCCACCATTCTGTTCAAAGTCCGCAACGTCCGCAAGGTCTTTTAAGTCAAAGGGGTTTACACCTCACGGCGCTAATGAACTCCATTTTCTGGACCGTGCACATTTTTTTAGTAACGATTATTTATTTCAAAAAAATGTCAGGTTAAATTTTTTACGACTTTCCCTGTTTTGTCTGTGTTTTTTAAATTTTAAAATGATCCGACCTTTCCGAAGCTAACTTTTAAATGTAAATTGGGGAAAATTGAAAATTTCAAATGCAAAATGCAGTTTTCCCAGGGAAACCCTTTTAAAGACATTTGGGGGCCTTCCACTATAAGTTTTCATCATGCTCACTCTCCAAGGAACATGATAATGATGTATGCAAGTTTGAGGGCCCTTTCCCCCTCATAAGTATTTTTCGGTAATCTAAATCATTTTGTCCTGCAAAGCCTAACTTTTTTAGCTGTCTTTACAAAATGAAACCCTACTTTTTCTTCAGGCTTGAATGTTAACATTGTTTTCAATTTGCTTTGTTAATTTTGAAGAAAGGGGTCAATTTTCCATTGCTTCTTTTTAATGGAAAACCCGTAAAAACCATCAGGTATTTTAACTGCAACTTTTTTTCCCTTTTTTTTTAATTTTTTAATTTTATTTTGTTCTTGGATTCAGATATTTTAAACCATAGACTTTTTAAAAATTTTTCATGGAGTGAAACCCCTTCGGGTTCCCGCATTTTTTCATCAACTCTAAAACGGGACTTCTGATTTTATTGTTCAAACTTTTTTTAAAAAACAAATTAAAATGAGTGCATTCAAATATACTAATGCAAATTTTTGTTGGGGCCCACTACAATCTTAAAAAATAACCTACCCCCTTTGTCATTTCTGGACCCAGACGACACCTTTCAAGAAAAGGGATACGCCATTAAAAAATTTTTTTTTCCCCCCCTATTAAAAAAGTTTACATCGCGAAGTGGGGTTTCAGTCTCCGGGCATTTTATCAGAACCTTAAACTTGTGTTTTTTGTGCTCACTGGTGTGGAGTATCGTATGTGTCTTTAAATCATCCTATCCTTGTGGGGTCAGGAAAATTTCATTTTTATTCCCCTCCAACTTTTTTTGACTAACTGCAACACCATTCCCAAAATGACAAACCGTTTAATCCATTCAGAAACGAATGCTGAAGGCTTTTGAAAGACTGTAACGAATTCAATTGATGTTAAGACAGATTTAAAGACAAAATTTGGACCGAAATCATCTTAGGCCCCCCTTTTTTTTTGGGGCGTCGCAAAAGTATAACTATGAGGAATCCCCTTATACATCTTTTTTAGGCCACCTTCATCTTGGTCCTAGAGAAAGAGCATAAAACAGCGGGGCACATTTTTTTTAGACACTTCGGGGGCCCAACTGAGCGGAATAGAACGAAAAAAACGACTCTTTCGTATTACTTTTGGTGTTTGCTGGGTTCCAGCACAGGCAAACGACATAACTGACCTTCTACGGGCTTTGATGCACAAAAACAGTACTTGGCAAATTTAGGGGACGCCATTATTCTACTTTTGTTTTCCCTTCAATTTTAAAAAAGGTCCCAAAAATTTTTTTACAATTCGCAAGACAAAAGAAAACTTTGCTGTTGGCCTGTTTATACATCTACCTTCTGACCCAGACTCCGGGTGGGAAAAATAAGAACTAAAACATGAAATTTTTTGAGGAAATGAACGGGTTTTGAAAAACGACATAAATTCGACCCGTAATATTACAAACAAAAACAAACAACCGCCCCCCAAAAAAGTCATCCAATCCCAAAGCCCAAAGCCAAAGGCATTGAAGATTCGCAAAGCTCGGGGACAAAAAAAAATGCCATAATATGAAAAGAGGAACTTTTAGGGGTTTAACGGCCTGGGTTATTGGTCTTTTCTTAAAAAAAGAACCCCAAACATTAAGAGAACTAATGTAAAATTTCCCCGGCCATAAAGCCAACTACTTTGCTTGCAGTAACAAAAGCCCTAACGACACTCTCTAATTACCGGGAAAAGGGTCTTAGTTTTTACGGCTAATTTTTTTAATAAACCCGCAAATGTCAATTTGTTTTTTTACCCATATTTTCAGTGGGGGGATGGGGGCGATGGGTGGGGGAAATGAATTTTGACCCCCGCCACCTAAAATGCCAAACACCATGTATTTTTGCAAATCCAAAGGCTGTTAAAACGCTTGCTAATTACACCTTGCTCCTAACATTTTTCTTTTCGTTCTGCTGGTCGTTCTTCATATAAAATTTTTGGATATTTTTTTTATTCTGTTCACTTTTTGGGTTTGAATTTTCCCCTTTTTTAGACCTTTTCAGTCCTTGTTTGATTTCTTTTAAAACAATTGCTTCCCCGGGGTTTTTCTTTCAAACCACCCAAATTTCCACAGTCAAATTTTTTTTTCTTTTTTTTAATACACATTTCCCGTTTTGAAAATTGTTTTTAACCCCTTTTTCTAAAGAAAAGGGCCGTTATTTCTCGCTGGGTAGGGGGGGGGGCGGAAAGTTTTTAAAGCGTTTTTTTGAAAAACGTTTTTTTGTTGATTATTTCGTCCTTTTGCTTAAAATCTTTTTTAAAAATTTTTTTTAAACTTTGGGAGTTTGAGGGGTTTTTTAAAGTTTTAAACAGCCCTCCCTTCAAATTTTGGGTTTTAAAAAACCCAAAGGCATTTGTCTTTCCCTTTAAATTTTTTTTAATTACCCCCAAAAATTTGAGAGCTCGTTCTGTGAAAGGGAAACATTTCCTTGTTGTCTTTAAAATACAAATGGCCATATTTTTTTTTTTTTTAAAAAAATCAAGGGCTATAAATTTGGGATTTAAAAGCCCTTTTGGGTAAAATAACTAACTTTCTTTTCTTTAATTACGCCGCAATAAGCCTGAGCGATGCGGTCGGGTCATTTCATATTCTCTCCCTCAAAAAAACAAAAACCATTTCAATCTGCCTGTTTTTTTAAAAATTAACTTTTATTTTTTTTATAAAAAAAAATGTCACAAGGGCAAGGGGCTGATTTTGCCCGCATGAAGACTGAAAAGCCCTTTGGGTGGGGGAAATAAGCAAAATATTACTTTTAAAAATTTCCAAAACTTTTTCAATTAATTTTTGAAAAACCCCAACCAGGGCAAAGTGTTTGGGGCCAGGCTTTTTGGCTCTTATTTAAAATAAACCGGGAACAAAGACAAACAGGACAGTTGTACAGAATCTGGGCGGGCAATCGAAAAAATTCATAAAATTGGGGGGGGAAGAATAATTTTCTTTACTAAGAGACATATTTTTAATTTTGTTATGCAAGGGGAATGAAAGGTATTGCGTTTAAGGGAATGAAAAATAAAAGACAAAACTAAAAAAGGGTCTAAATCTAAAAAAAAAAAAAGATGTACTTGTTATCAAAAAGGAAACGCTTTTTTAACCCTTTTTTTGATTTTTTTTTTTTTTTGGGTTTTTTATAAATTTTTTAAAATTTTTTTGTTTTTTTTCCCCCTTTTTCTTTTTTTTTTTGTTTTTTTTTTTGGAGTTCCCCTTTTTTTTTTTTAAATTTTTTTTGGGTTTATATTTTTTTTTTTTTTTTTTTTTTTAAAAGGTTTAAAATTTTTTTTTTTTTTTTTTTTTTTTTTTTTTTTTTTTCCTTTGTTTTTTTTTTTGTGAATAAAAAAAAACTTTTTGGGGGCGAGGGTAAAATCCAACTTGACCTTGTGCTAAAGTCTACATCTTCCATGTTAGATTGAGTTTATTTAACAACAAAATAGGGTTTTAGATACCAAGCAACAGAGGTAATCAGTTACATGGAAGGGGGGAAAACTTTTAAAGGACATAATAAACATTCAAATTGATAAAGAAAAGATTCGAAAACCCGCTTAATGTATATTTGTTTTTATTATGATCCCGCTGAATATCAAGATCAGATTAAAGAATAAAATCAAAATTATTTTTTTATTTTTAAAAAAGCTGTCTGTTCAATTTATCCAAAGTGCCAAAGAAAGATGTAGGAACTCTGCTGCTATAAAAAGCCCTAAATAAAAACTTTCAGTTTAAACCAACATTACACAAATGCAAAAAAAACTAAGGGGACCTTTAAAAAATCAGCAAAACCCAAACGAAGTATTCGCTGCCTTTAATGCGTTACATATTTTAATACGGAAATTTAACAAAAGGCTCTACCATAAACAAGTTGGGCCCCTTTGCAACGGGTGTGGGCACCCGCAGCTTTACCCTATGGTTTGTCTTTAGCTTTTGGGCCCGTGCTCATTTTGTGACCCCAGCAAAAAAAAAAAAAACTAAAACTCCAAAAGCACACAGCATGTTCAAAAATAACAGCAACTTATTTTTTCAAAGGGGACAAAAATAAAGCACTAGCCCCCAAAACATCACGGATAAAAATTTAGTGTTTAAGACTGATTTTGAGGACTACAAAAAAAAAATTTTTGATTTTCAAGAAAGGCAAGGACAACTTTTTTCTCAACACCAGACACCGATCAAAAAAAAAGGAATTTTAAAAAAAAGAAAACGGCTTTAAAACTTTTTCTAAACAGCTCACAAAAAAACCCCCAAGGGGTTTATAATTTTTTTGTTTATAGTCCAAGCACAAAAAGACCGTTGATTTGATTCTGTTTAAGAGATTTTGGGGAGCGATGTTTTTTTTTTTTTTAAATAAAAATGTTGATTAAAAAAGAAACTAAACATGGTAAGATATATAAAGGGTCCAGATGAATTGTTTAAGCAATGCTCGAGAAAGAGCGTTTTCAAAAAAAAACAATATATTTTTTTAGAAGTTATTAAAAAAAAAACGGGGGCCCGGTGTACTTTAAATTTTCTAAATTTCCCAGGTAAACTAAAAAATAGCCCGCCAGTTAAAATAAGTTAAAAGTTTTAATCGACTAATAAAAATAAATGAAGAAAATCTGAAGTCGGGTTCAACAAAACAACGACTATTTTTTCCATAATGCTTAACACCTGTTGGGAGCCAACTGCTTACCATTTGATGTGGCCGCTGAAGAAGCCAAAAGAGAGGCTCTGGTTGGTCAAGGGCGAAGTCATAAAATCTTAAACACAATATACCCATTGTTGGCAGGGTTTTCATTCGCTGCCCCCCCATTGTAGCGAAAAGAGCAGTTCTAAAAATAAAGAATTCGAAACAAATGTTTCATGGGTGGTCCTGCAAAGGTTTCATCACGTCCCAAAAACGCAGAGAAGTGACTAAATTTGGGAAAAATCAAAGAACTCAACTTCAATGAAATCCTTTCCTGTTTTGTAATCAAATTACGTTTAAGAAAAAAAAAAACCAATAAAGTTAAATCACACATGGGATGAGAAAAAAATCACACCCCCCAGAGCGTCCAAAAAACAGTCCTCGAAATTGCAACCAGACAAAAATCTGTTGACTTACTACTGAGTTTTCACCCGCGGCTACCACATTACACATTGAACGAACAAAAAAATAACTAAAGCAGCAATTCAAAGGATGGGGACAAACAAAAAATTTTGTAGAAAAAGTTAACAAAAATTCCCCCGTTCAACCGCGCTTGAACATATAAAACAATGTATTACCCAGTTTGACTTAAAACAAACTAATTCGCGAAAGAAGGCATAAAGTTTGTTTAATAAACTAAACGGATGCAAAATAAAAACCCATTGTTTTTTAACCCCCGACTTCGAGTCGTTTTGTTCCTTTTGAAAGGGGCCAAACCCCCAGAAACTTTCCGAAAACAGCCTTTGTGATAAACACAGATTTGTTCATTTGTGTCATCTTGTTAGGTCGGGTGGCGCCCTTCAAAACCCGAAAATTTTATAGGGGCCTAATGCTGCAGAAACTTCTTAGAACGCATGCAGCAATGCAATGACTGTTCTAATAATCTAAACTTATCTGAAATCATAATGACGCCCGAAAACCAACAACATATAATTTACCCCATTTTGGATTTTTGGTTTAAACTAATGTCTAACATGAGGACGCACAGCAAGGGGGCAAATCCCACATAAAAAACCTGCACATTTGTGGGAAATTCAGAGGAGCACGCACATCAACTGCAATCTTAACTAAAGTTGAACCAAAGACATGAAGCTGCCCTTTTTCTTTTAACTTTCGAGGTTTCGACTCTCACCTATAATGCAAGCAGTAACCAGCGCCTTTAGGTGTCGCAAATTTACAGTCATCAGAAAAAGTCATGTGTTTTCACTTTAAAAACATTACTTTTATGACTCATCAGACAAAGATGGGTTTAAATTTGGGGTCACGGCTAGTCCTTTAAAATCCTGCCCAAAAAAGAAAAAATTTTTAACCGACATTTTAGAAAGGGTGTTTACCCCTTTTGAAAAACAAAAAAATGGGAAAGGTTTTAAGAAAATACACTTCCCTAAAGGGGGCTTCTTTTCTAGTCTTGAGGAAAGGACATCTCTCGATTACCGCTGCCCAAAATGCGTGGCAAAATTTTGAGTGTAAAACAATGGGGACTTTAATTTTTATACTTGGGGCTGACGTTTTGTTTTTTGGCGGACGTCTTTGAAAATTATAGAAAACCTATGAAACAATACATCGATCCCGGCATTTATTTCTGCGCCCGGATGAGTTGGGGAAAGCTTTTTTTAAAATATATGAGTACAGATTTATTTTTTGTTGATTTTTCCCGCTTTAATGATTTAAAACGGTTGCTGGGGAATTAGATGGGCGCACCATTACTGTAAAGCAAACAACAAATCTTTGGGCGCTATATCCAAGTAAAAAATCTAACTATCCATGATTTAGATGCAAACAACTTTTGGAGGGCAAACGCAAATCCTTCCAAACGCAACTTTAAAATGTCACAGACGGCGGTACGAATAATATTCCCAAAAAAACATTAAAATGGTTGAGCATTTGAGCCAGATCAACAGGTGGTTTATTCTAGAAATTGATTGAATATCCTCAGGACTCCCTGACCTATGATGACTATCCTTAGCAACAAAAAATCAAAGATGGCAAAACAAACCACCTAAACTTTGCCAATCTTCGTGCAAAAAAAATTAGTCGTCAATACAGGCCCCACATTTTATTTAAGACTGGTTTTAAGTTGACAGCGATCGTATAATTCTTTTGAAACAAAAACAGTTCATGAAACCATAAACGAAGAACACTGATCTTAGAACTAAAAAAACCCCGAGCTTCAAAAAAACTTTTTCAAGTGATGAACAACACTGTTTCGGAAAAGATATGGAGAATCCCCACAAGCGTAAAAAATGTTAGATTGGTCACCAGGAAAACGATGCAATTAAACTGCTTCTAAACCTAATTTCAGGACTTCGAAGATTTTCATGACAGCTTTTGGGATAATGAAAAAAAAAAAAAAAGTCAAATTTTGGGAAAACCCGTTTTTATTGGGGTTTCTGTTTTAGAATTACAAGCTTTTTTGGGTTAAAAACTTTATGACCTTTAACCCTTGTATCCTGAGTCAAGTGTTTACACGATAAGCAGTTTTGTTATTTTCCCCACTGAAAAATCTTAAAGAAAGGAATAGGTACTAAGGGGTGCGGGATGGTACAACAAACCCGTTATCCTAAAGATTTTTCTTTGCATTCAACTGTTAACGAAGGTTTTAGGAAAGATGAAGGTAATTATCTGGGGGGTATCAAGGGTTTTTTTTGGGGGGGTAAAAAATGTACAGTGTTTCGTGTCAAGAAAAAAACATCAAAAAAACAAACGGGGAACTCGCAGCGCTGGCTTTAAGCAAACCCCTGACAACTATAAAAAAGCATTGTTTTTAATAAACAACTTTTTATCGACAACGTAAAACACATAATCTACTGGTCCACAACGTTGTAAAAAGAAGTCTTAGATAGAACAAACACAAAACGAGATTTTTTTAAACCGGTTTTCATTGCAATTGGGCATGGGAAAGGGATAATTATAAATCTCTTCTCGCGGGGGTTTTATTTGGGTTCTTTTTTCCTGAACTTATCTAAACTCAATCATATCAATACCCAATTCAGACAAATTTTTCTATGTTTGCTTTAGTGCCGAATTTTTTTTTTTTATTCAAAATATTCTTTATTTTCCCTATTTTATAGTCAAAATTTTTTGGGTTTTGGGTTGTGGCGTCTGGGTGCATTCCAGTGCCGAGAATCCCGCAATGTTGCTTTAATAGCAAATTCGTATCATAAATTCCTGTATTAAAATTCCCAAGGTCTTTTCCTTTACATTTTTTGCTTTCCATTTTAGTTTTATGTAAGGGTTTTTCTTTTGTGCTTCCATTTTAAATCAAATATATTTGAAACATTTTTAAACGGAAACGTGGGTTGGGGGGGATTTTTTGCAGTTCTTCCTTCAAAAAGATTTTGGGGGCTGTTTTTTTGTTTGTCAAATTCTCGTAAATAATACACAGGCGGATTCATCTTTACAATTCTTTTTATTTCATTTGGGTCAACACTCCCAAAATGGATCGTTGCCCTAAGCGAGTGTCCCCCTTCTGCTTTTCTCCCCGCAAATAAAGGTACCTTTTTTTCAAAACCTGGTAATAGTTTTTGCGGATGAACTGGGTCTCCTTCCACTTTTTTTGTTTTGATTCTTTACTGGTTTAGCCCGTTAATTTAAATTTTCATTTTCATTGACGTAAACTGGGGCAGTCTTTCCCATTTTGTTTCGGAATTGTCATCACTCTCTGGTACTGGTAAGGAAAACCTTTTATAAACGTTTTTAAAATTTTCAAACCAAGCCTGTGGGTTGGAATCCTGGAATGCCTCTTTTAAGGGAACCTTGTTTTAACAAAATTGATTTCACTTTCCTTTTTAAAACTTTTCCATCTCGACTAACAGCAGGATAAATTAAGGGGGGCCCCGTTTAAAATATTAGCGTATAGCAAAACCCAAAATCGAAGCACCTTTGTGTTAATGGTTCTCATCTTTGACTTTAACTATGTCAAGATGTAAGCGCTCTTAAATCTTTTCATCTGTGTATCATGGGGTAATAAGAACATCCATTTGATGGGTGTCGTTTGGCTTTTGTTCCAAAGGTGGTCTTTGTAAATTGTTTTTGGGGCTGGAATAAATTTGCCCAAAACGTTTTAAAAAACCATTCCTTTTTTTTGTTCACTTTCCAGCTGCTTGGGTTACTTTTTGATTCGTTATTTCCCCTTTCCCAAAACCCTTTTTCGAAAAATAGATTTTTTTCATTTTTTATTCACAATTTATGTGCAAAACAAAAAAAAACACAACGGGATACAAAAAACAAAAAACAATATTTTTTGCATCTTTGTTTTTTTGATGGATGATAAAAGTGCTGAATTTTGGTGGGGCAATGTCTCGATTGGGTTTGGGGCCCTTTTCAAGTAATATTTTTTTATTCTTGATCAAACTTTAAATTGTAAGGGGGGCATGTCCCGTTTTTTCAGTTTATCGTTTAATAAAAAAAACGCTCAATTCTTGCTTTTCATAGTAATCTTTTGCTGGGGCGTTCTCAAGCTTTGTTATGTCTTTTTCTCTCGCCGTCATCCCCGTTACTAAACATAATTTCTTCTGCTAAAGCAAGCGCATTTCCACAGGCCACCAAACTCATTACGAGTGAAAACCATTTTTTTTAAATTATTTTTTAATTTTTTATATTAATCTGTTGGGGAAATTTTCCTTCTTAAAATAAAAAATCTTTCGTCAAATAAGCTGTAAAATAGCAATCGCTTTGCTGAGTCTTCAAAGTCTGTTGCCAAAATCTGCCGGTTTTATTTTTTAAAGGGGTTTTACCAACATTGTGTATCCTACACTTAGGCCCCCCAAAAACAGCGAAGGATACAAGGGTTTGGGAACATTTTTTCGGTGCCCTTTTTTAAAAAAAAAAAAATTATAATTAATAAAAAACATGAACACGATGATCTCAAACCTTCCTGAACTTATGCTAAAAAATATCAAATTGATACCAAGCTTTATGCCCAAAAAGGGAAAAGGGTGATCTTTGGAGCATGTGGAAAACAAAAAAATACCTCGGAAATGAATTCACATAGAACAATTCAACAAATTCGCCACAAGACATTTAAAGTATCCAACAGGGAGGGAAACGAAATGGGGGGAGAATTTGGTAAAAAACCGGCCCAAAAGGTTTTTTAGTTTGTACCTAAACTAGTTAGAAATTTTCGCCCCCTTTTATTCGAACAGATTTTTTGTTGATTTAACGCAGGATCCCGTTTTAAAAAAGTCATTTGGCCTGGGTGTGATCTGTTTACAGATTTGGAACATTATTGTCGCCAGTAATCATGGGATTAATTATTTTTAAAATATAGATTTTTTTTCCCCTTAAAATGACCCAGCCAAAAAACAGCAGAATCGAAAACACGAATCAGTGGGGAAAGTGACCAGGAAAAAAACCCCTCACCTGGCTGTTGCAGGGAAAAAGATTAGCGGTGGAAAAAAACAAAAAAAATTAATGTACAATCACAGAATATAACTCTTTTAAAGAAAACAAAACACCGCCACAGGAAACCGCAGTCAGTTGTTTCAATCCCCCAGAACAAGAAAAGTTGATTCAAGGGCCCAAACACCAAAATTTCTGGGAAAATTTTAACTTTAAAAAAGTTTGTCTTTTTTTCGCCATTGCTGCTGGGGGGGGTTATTTCGGTTAAAAATATATAAACAACGACAGCAAAAACCAAAGCGTAAAAAAAATCTCAACCCCCAAAAACAGAAGCCAAACAAAAACATGCCAGAACCCCCAACAAAAAAAGATCTTTTTTATCCATTTTTGATGCAATAATACTTTAAAACTTAAAAAATAATTTTTATAAGTTGACTTGAATAAAACTTGGGGGTACTTTAAAAGGGTGACTTAATTTCAATCTTGAGGGGCTTAAATTAAGACTTGAGGTGACTTGACAAAACTTTTTAAGAACTTGAGGTGTTTTAAATTTAAAAACTTTGGGGGGACTGATAAAAACTTTTTAAGGTTGGGGACTTAATTTAAAACTTAATTAAGGTTGGGGGTTTACTTGGGTGACTTGGGGGGAAAGGTGTCAAGTGTCCAAAGGGAACTGGGGACCCTTGCTTTGTGACTGAAAAGGGTTTTGTCCCGGCCACCCCAATCAACAGCCAAATGATCCATAGGGTCGTTTGGCCGTTTGGCCCCTGAGCTTTTCAGTCAACGATCCATGTGAGGTTTGACCAGTTTACTAGGGCCACAACTAGCCAAGGTTTTTTTTAGGGAAAGTTTGACCCAGTTTACTGTGCGCTTTTTCGTCAAGTGATCACATGGGTCGTTCGGCTAGTTTTTCTGCGTCTCCCCTTTTCCAAAAAGGCTTGCAAATGGCTTTGGGAGAGACAGCAGTTACTGCGTAGCCGAGCTTTTGGCGGGTCTAATCCCATTAGTACATCCGTCATTTTATATTTTTTGGGTTTTATATGGAGATAGGCTGGAAAAACTACTCCTCCCAAAGGAATTACAAGGTCTGCCTACCCTTTAGTTCGTTTGCCAAACTCCCGAAAATCGCTTTGGAAAAATCCAATAAAACTTTGACGTTTGCTCCAGTTCTTATACTGATTCCTTGCTTTTGAAATTTGGTTAGTTTAAAAACACACGAAAGTTAATGAGTTTCCTAGCATACGAATCAGCCATGTTCCCTGCGTCTTGAGAAATGAACGCATTTGACGCGGTTTTTTTTCTTTTAAACAAACTTGGCGTCCAAGCCCCGCCCAACAACAAAAAAGTGATGGATTGTTTTGCTTTGGCCAATTTTAACAACGCAGCACCCTTTTTTAGATAAGGAACCCCTCTCATCTATATCAAACACTATTAAAATCGGCTACCTTTTTCAATTTTTTTTCAGCGTTTTCATTTTTTTGAACTAACAAGTTTTCAAAATAGTGGCTTTTCCAAAAAACGTCGGTTCGCTTTTTTCCTTTTTTCCCCTTTTAGAAAAACAATGCTTCTTTTTGGTTTTTTGGTAAAACAGCTTCGCCCATTCCCTTTTTTTACAAATACTCAACAAGCTTAAAATAAAAACTTTTTTTTTGAATAGCCAGCCTGTTTTCTAAACCGTACCATTGTTTTAAAATAAAAACAAAAAACACAGTATCACAGAGCACAGTAAAACAC
>CM031615.1:20090076-20102576 GCA_018398815.1 Conus ventricosus
GATGGTCCTGTGCCGCGTGAGGCCGCCTCAAAGAGGGAGCAGGGAGAAAGTCGCTGGAGCGCTGCACGAGCCCCGTATAATTCGGCGGTCCACGCACACTACGGCCAAAAGGGCATTTTTTCAGTCCAATCCCATAAGGAGTTCCCCCATGTCTGTCTGGCTCAGAGCATGGAATCCCGAGCCACGGTAATCGTAGTCAGGCAGCGCTCCATCGCCGATCGCCCCAGATCTCCAGGAGCCGTTCCTCGGAGACACAGGCTAGACCCGCCGTCACCCATATGGTTTGAAGGATCGCTGCGCCGCCTGACACTGACCTCTCACATCAGTGTCCTTCAAAGGAGAGCAGCCACCTCTTCCTTGGCGGCGTTCGCTGCTGTACCACCTCGCAACGAACTCCTCCCAACACAAACACATAGAGAGATCATCTGTACAGAATTTCAACAGGTTTAGTTTACAAACAGAAAGCCTTGTACGCGCAAGAGACAGTCAGAACAAGCAAAACAAAGAAATCAATAAACAAATATTTCATCCGACTTTAGCTGCTGATATTTGGATCCAAATTGTTGCCAAAGTCTCAGTCAAGAACATCGTTTGTTTCAACTTCCGTGGTCAGTTTCACTCCCGGAAGGAAGACAGACGCAAGGGAGCGAACTACTGTTGCCTCTGGTAGCCCGGAATGTGCCACCGAGCAACGTTTAGTGAAAGCGCAACAGTGTGTCTTTGCGGTGATCACTGAACTACAAAATATACCATGTGAAAGAATCGCGTAAAATGTACCTACTGGGTGTGCAAACTTGGGATCAGAAGAAAGAATGTCAAAGCTAAATAGAATTAGTTTGCCCATAATAATTTGCTCTTCAGTCCCCATTTTTGATCATGTATTCACAGCAGTGACGTCGTTTACCCATGAATCCCACCAACATATTCACCCCTCCCGCTGTTGTTCAAACGCAATCCTGCGACTATGATATGAAATAATTGACATCAATATGACACAAATTGGTATCCTCACCAAGATCCTAGTGGTGCTCTCTCATAATTTACGATAACCGAAAAATGCCGATTCATCAGAAGCGGCATTTAGAAACACTGGAGATTTCAGCCTGGAAACTGTCTCTCTCTCTCTCTCTCTCTCTCTCTCTCTCTCTCTCTCTCTCTCTCTCACACACACACACACACACACACACACACACACACACACACACACACACACACACACACACTCACATGCGCGCATGTGCATACAGACACATACAGGAAGTACAGGAAGAAACCAAAATGTAATATACGCAGTTTTCTTATTCCTGTGTGTGTGTGTGTGTGTGTGTGTGTGTGTGTGGTGTGTGTGTGTGTGTGTGTGCTCCCCTTCGTTTAGACCAAAACACACCCAAAGGCAAAAAACTGATCGTTTGGGCATCCAGTAAACATTATGACCTGTTCTAATGGAGCAACGGCTTTTGTGAATATGTCGTTTCGCTCTTTTGATTGTGTTTGTTTATGTTTGTTTAGGTGTTTTTTTTTTTTTGTTGTTGTTTTTTTGCGAGCGTTAAAAACACGGGGGGAAAATTAAATGCTGTTTCTTTCTTTAAGGGCACAGTAAAAAGAATGATGTACAGTTTTGTCACCCCTTGTTTTTACGATTTGGTCTTCCCTAGTTATCAT
Organism: Conus ventricosus; assembly: GCA_018398815.1. NCBI lineage: Eukaryota > Metazoa > Mollusca > Gastropoda > Neogastropoda > Conidae > Conus > Conus ventricosus. Next base: position 20,091,739 of record CM031615.1, read on the forward strand.
CTCTTATCTCACATTCATCTCAACTTCTTTTTTTCTTTCTTCCCCCTCCTTCCCCCTTTTCTCTCCTCTCTCTCTTTCCTTCTCTCTTCTCTCTCTTTTCTTCTTCTTCTTTTTCTTTTTCCCCTTCTGCCCTTACCAATCCCCAGGAGGTAATCGCCAATTTTCCATTTTTCCCCTTTCCTCAAAAAGAAACATTGACAATTGTCCTCGTTTTTTTAAAAAGGGAAACCCACACAACACAAAAACCCACACACACCCCCAACCACACACACCCCCCCAAAAAAAAAAAAAAACCCAGCCAAAACCCCCCCCCCCATCCCATCCACCCCCCCAACCCAAAGGGAAAAAAAAAAATGTCGGTTCCAAAACCCCGGGACAACCCCCCAAAACCCCGGGGCCAACGACCTTTGGAAAGGGACAGTACGCCTGCCCAACTCGGCAAGTCTTCGCTCGTCCACGGGCGCCTTCTTCCTGGTCAACCTGCAGCCGGGGGCTGGGAGTGAGTGAGCACCCAGGTGCCATTGCGGCGGGGTTGTTGCTTTTGCCTGAAGCCTACCCCGGCGGGGAGGAGGTTTCCACGTCAGTTTATAGTTGAACAGTAAACGGGGGTGCTTTTGCCCCCATAAGAAAACCAAACAAGAGAAACTTTTATTAAGAGGGCCAGCCTTTTAAATTTGAATAAAGTCAGACAAATCATAGGAAAAAATTATGTGGGGGGGGGGGGGGGGGGGGGGGGGGGGGGGGGGGAAAGGCGGCCAAAACTGAACGTTCATTTGAAATGACTCGGCAAGTTTTGGACTTAGGAGAGGGGGGGGGGGGGGGGGGGGGGGGGGGGGGGGGTTGGAAGGGGGGAAAACTGGAACTGTTAAGAAATATATTACGATATGAAAACTCTTATGTGAAAAGGGGCCCATCGCAATCCTTTTGAAGGCAGAAAATTTGTATTCCCGCTCCGGGGCCCTTTCGTCGCGGGTCGGAATCAGGGGAACGGTGGTTGTGTCGCGCCCCTGGGTAAATGGGAAAACCCCCAAGTCCATAATACTTGGGTTGACCCAAAAGCGAGTTGTGATGACTGGGAGCAAAAGGGGTTTCCCCATAGAAAAAGCGCACAAAGGAACCCCAGCAAAAACGCCCTCACGTGCTGCACACGGGGCCCCAGCGGGGGGTCTTTTTCCCCCGATTTCCCCAAAAATTTTTATCTTGTTTATGTTTTCAGTTGTTTCAGTTTTTAGGAAGGGGGTTTAAGCTTTTTTTGTTTGTTTGTTTACCCCGGGGAAAGTACCTTTTCATTGTTCCCCAATTCTAACCTGTTTCTAGCCTGTCCAATTGTTCCCGCCTTGTCACACTATAACATACGTACAATATACATATTACCCCTACATAATATATAATACCCTACATACATACATAACTACATACATTTAAACACTCCAACTACACACACATAATCCTAAAACCCATAATATATAAAAATTTTTGATAGTTTTAAGATTCCTTTTAAAATTTGTTTTAACTAATGTTGCCCCCCAAAGGGGAGCACTTAAAAAAAGTTTTAGGCTTTTAAATAATGTAATTATATTTTATATATAATATATATTTTTAAATTACTCATACATAAATTTTACACTTCCACATACATAAACATTTTCAGCATACAAAAATACATAAATATATACATAATATAAACATATTATTATATTTACACATACTACATCATACATACATACTACTCTCATCATACACGCACGCACGCTACGTGCACACAAAATGAATCAACCCCGGCTTTTGCAGGTGTGTGTGTGTGTTTTTTTAATGTCGGTCGAAAAGCAATAAAATGTCGCGTTAGCTGGTTCACCTGCCCAAAAAAAACAGGGTGGTTAGGCCCTACCCCCCTCCGGAAAATATATCTGACAGGATAACCTCCGGGGAAAGGGCGAAGAAATTTTACACTATGGTTTTAACAGAATGATAATGTTGAAAAAGGTAGTAATTAAAAAAAAAAAAAAAGGCTTTTAAGTTGGGGCGTTGGGTTTCGAATGGCAGCCTTCTGATGCATTTCGGTGCTTCCCGAGCGGGCACAAACTGACAGAATGAAAGCACTTCTTGACTGTTTGTTTTCCTTGGGCCCACCGGGCGGTCTGGGGGTTTTAAGAAAGAAGAAAAAGAAGACGGGGATGAAGAAGTAGTGGTGGATTTGTAAAAGAAGAAAAATAGTGGTTTAGTGCAGAAGCGCAGCAGCAGTGCGCTTTGTGGTAGTGAAAAGAAAAGAGAAAATGGGAAGAAAAAGTAGTGTGTAGCAAAAAGAAGAATTGTGGGGTGGTGGTAGTTAGTAGTATTTTGAGTGTAGAGTGTAGTAGTAGGCAGCGCAGTAGAGCAGTAGTGGTGTATTTGGGAAGAAAAAGAATAGGAGAAGAAGTAGAAATAGTGTGCAAAAAAGAAGAAAAAAAAGGAAAAGAGAAAAAGTAGTGCAGTAGCAGTGTAGTATGAAGAAGAAAAAGAAAAAAAAAGTGTAGTAATGTGTGTGTGTTGTGTAGTAAGCGAGTGTAGTAGAAAAAGAAGAAAAAAAAAGTAGTAGAAATGTAGTAGTAGTTGTCTGTAGTAGCAGTAGTGGGAGTGAGAAAAGAAAAAAAGTGTAGTAAAATTGTAGTGTAGTGTATTTTGTAGAAGGGGAAGTAAAAGGAAAAAGTAGTAAACAAGCTGTTCAGGTTTCCCAGTCCTTGCGGTTTAATCATCATCTATTTTTTTTGATGAAGTTTGAGTCGTTGTGAAGGAGTATAAGAGAACAAAGGCTGTGTGTCCCCGGCGCAGTCTGGTGCGTGCGGGCTGGGCGTGTGGCATCGTGCGTGCTTGCGGGTGTGTGTGCGCGCGGGGTTTAAAAAGGGATAGTTTTTGTTTGACGGACTGAAAACACCGTGGGCCAAGTCAAAAGCATTCTTCATTTGCGTGTGGTTTATCAATCAGTAGTTATTGACTATAATTTTTTCACTGTGCCCCCCCTTTTTTTTCAAAAAGAATAAAAACTTCCTTTTTTTTTTTTTTTTCATTGAATATGCGAGATTTGGAATAAAACCCATTCCAAAAAAAAAAAAAAAAAAAAAAAAAAAAAAAAAAAAACCCCCTTTACGACGCATGAGGAAGTGTGACAGTAAAGGGAGAAAACAAATGTGTGAATACAGCTGCGTTAGGGCCCCATCCCCGCCCCGGAGTGCGCCGGGACCACTAAAGTCACGTGACCCAAATCAGTACAACTTCCTGGTTAAAGTTGGACAGTGGCAACGGTGACCAACCCGTGGATCGAGATTGTCCCCCTTAGAAGGAAGTCTTCCCCTGTCGCCCCTTATTTTTCCCGCCAGAGGCGTCACCTGATGGTGTGGACGGAGCGAACACGATTCCAACGTGTGCTATCTCGTAATGTAGGACGGTAGAATTCGCCCTAATGTCTCGGGTTAGGATTTCAACCCAAAAGAGGGATTGACGTCATTAAAAAATGTTCGGTGTGTGTGTTTTCTGTGGGTGGTGTGTTTTGGTGTGTTGGCGCGGCGGCGCGTGGTGTGTTTTTTTGGGGTTGTGTGTGTGTGTGTGTGTGTTGGTGTGGCTGGTGGGGGGCGGCGCGGCGCACGCGCGTGTGTGTGGTGTGTGTGTGGTGTGGGTTGTGGTGTGGTGTGTGTGTGTGTGTGTGTGTGTCGCGCGTCGCGCGTGCGAGGAGGGGTTCATTTATCAGAGCAACTTCCACGAAAACCGAAATCTCTCTTTTCTCTCTCTCTCTCTCTCTCTCTCTTCTCGTTGGTGTAAAAATGTTGAGGATTGGTGGGGGGAATATTTCACCATAAAAAGCGGAGACGAGGGGACCCCCGGTACCCCCAGGATGTTTGGGCGCCTGGGCCCAAGTCCTCGTACGGATTGTCTTCATCCCCGATTATCAACATGTTTAAATCTTCATTTTTAAATTTTGGATTTTTTTTTTGGTTTTTTTTTTATACCTCAGTCCCTACTCCAGATCGCTTCTTCTGTTCTTCTTTTTCATCTTTTACATGTGAATTCGGAGTCAAGAACCTGAAAAGGAACAGCGTCAGTTTTCCAGGTACGACAACTGATACATCGAATTCATTTCTGTCGGTTTCAGAGCCGGTGAAATACAAAAACTCTTAAACATCGAAATTGCTTCGCTCAGTAGTAAAAAAAATGTGTCTCAATATCAATGCAAAATCAAAACAAAGCGACCTACAAATATTATTAAATATAATCCAGCAGACAGACTTTTTTTGTGGACAGGTAGAAAAAGCATAACAAAGTCTCGTTTATCAAGCGGAATTTGAAAAAACGGATCGAAATGATTTTGCTCGCAAAAATGACAGAATCTAAAGCGGCGCCCCCCACACACACAACCCCCAAAACCCCAAAAAAACACCAACACACCCACTGCTGAAGGAAAACGACGACAGCAGAAGACAGAGGGACAGGAAGACAGCAATGACTGGAGACAGGACAAGAAATGTTTTTTCAAAAAACCCTTTTGCGCCATCTCCATCCCGAACAATGTTATTTATCTATATTATGGGTTCTGTAACAGTGAAAAAGCATGAACATTATTTTTTTTTTTTTTTTGCTCACTTACAGAGAAAAAGCTCTGATTTTCCCTTCGAGTGATTGTAAAGTAAACTGCAATATTCCTGAATGCGTTTTTTTTTTTTGAGGAGGAGAGGGAAGGGAGGGGAGAGAGAGAGAGACAAGGGGCAGGGGCAAAGAAGAGACGGACACAGATAGCAGTAGAAGTTTCGTAGACCAGATGGGGGAGGAGGAAGGACGGGGGGGGGGGGGGGGGGGGGGGGGGGGAAGGAGAGGGGGGCGGGGGGAGGGGGGGAGGGTTGAAGGGAGGGGGGGTAGGAGGGGGACGCATTTGACGCATTAATTCAACCCAAGCGGGGCCCCAAAACTCGTGCCTGACCAAAACCACATGGCGGAAAAGTGCCCCGGGGTGGCTCGTGACCCGGGAAGGAGGCCCAAAAAGGGGGTTTTTTAAGCCAAAGCACCCCTCGGAATTGAGCACCCCCGGGGTTGTTTCCCCCACCCTTCCTCAGGTCTTGGTTGAGCGGGGGGGGCAACTCGCGGAGAAAAAGTCAGACTGAGGTAAGATGACTTCCCCCTTCGTAGGGCGGCATTGGGGCCCCCCGGCGGCGATCTTCGCAGGGAGGTTGGGGTCTCTGCCCGGGGAAAAGAGATTGTTTAGCGCGGAAAAAGAAATGGTCAAGATGAAAAAAAGTTGGAGAGATGACGTTGGTTTTGGTTGTGTGTCCCCTTTAAAGTGGGTGGCAAAGTTTTAAAGAACATTACTGTACCGTCAACGAAGAGAAAATTCCAGAGAAAAACCGACTTGTTTTTACTTCTTTGGTCTTATTTGGGCAAGTACCACTAAAAATACGTTTCTCTTGTCTCTGTTTTTCCCACACACACACACACCACCCACACCCCCCACACACACAACCCCCCCACACACACACACAAAAACCCAAAACAAACAACCCAAAAACACACACCAACACAAACACACCAAACACCACACACACAACACCACACACAAAAAACCACACACACACAACACCCCCACCACACAACCACACACCCAAAAACAACACCACACAAAACACCCCCACACCACACACACACACACACACACCACCACAACCATTTTCTAATTCACTTTTTGGAACAGACGTTAACAGAAAAAAAACAACAACAAACCACACACCACACACACACACCCCACACACCCCCCCCCCCCCCCCCACACCCACGGAAAGCCATTGGTAGAGCGCTGACTCGTTTAAACTTGGTGATCCTGGGGTTGCGGGTTCGAACCTCCGCCCAGGCGTTTCGGAACAGGGGGTTTTTCCTCGGAGTTAACATGGTTTTTTGATTCCATTTTCCCCTACAGTCCCTTTGTGGTTTAAAACCGGGGGCCCTGTGTGAAGCCGCTAACATTTGCACACACGTAAAAAACCCTCACCAACTTTCGGGAGGAAGGCCAGTTTGGCCCTTTGGGAGGTGCACGTTACACATGATGCACCCGCTGGAGAAAAGGAAAAAAAGAAGGAAATAAGGAAAAAGAGGTCGATATTGAACGATATGTTGGTGCAGGGAAACGATGAATGAAGGCCGCGGGAGTCTTCAGCGGCATCCCCGGTAGGGGAGCCCGTTGTGTAACGAGGTTGTTGTAAAGCGTTGGCTTGGCCTCTAGCGAGAATAGGCGCTATTAAGATTCATTTTTATATTTTATTACACACAACCCCCCAAAAACCCCACACACTTTTTTTTCGCGTCCAGAAGAGCAAAGTTGGCGAGCAGAGACCTGAACCGTGCCCCCAAAATGATCCCCTTTGGGAGACGTTGTGGCCCTAAACGGGGTAAGGAGCCGGACCCACGAGGAACCCCAAAAGGGGTTGTCGTCCATGGCGTGGTCCATACTTTCTTTCCCTCCTCGTGTTGTCCGGGTGGGTCAAAAATAGTAAGGTAGCGGTTGCCCGTAGCCTTTCAACGTCCAGGAAACTGACCCCGATGCCATGAGCAGTTTTCGGGGTAGGAAAAGGGGGGGGGGGTGTGTGTAGGGGGGGGGGGGGGGGGGGGGGGGGGGGGAGGGGGGGGGGGGGATTTTGGGGGTCGCAAGATGTCAGCGTGAACAAGAATGAGACGATGTGTGAAGCAGCCACTAGGGGTAGTGTTTTGTATTGTCGAATTTTGGTAAGAGGCGTGGGTTTGATTCTCCCCGGGCTTTCTTTCTGTGATTCCACCCCAAAGCTGGCTTGTCAAAGGTGGTTGTGTTGTGTGTGTGTGGTGTGTGTGGTGTGTGGTGTGTGTTGTGTGTGTGTAGTGGTGTGTGTGGTGAGTGGGGGGGGGGGGTGGAGGGAAAAGCAAAGTGGAAGTAACGTCCAGGGGCTGAAGGGAGGGGGGAGGGGGGAGGGAGGAAGGGGGGGGTACGAGGATGAACAAAAAAAGAAGAAAAGAAAGATGCGAATGTTTGGAAGAAAGTCTCAGTGCTCTGGACTATATGGCAGGGTTGTCTTTTCTTTTTTCGGCATACATACTGCAGCTTGACCCGTACATCATTAAACGTTTTTACATCTTTTTCTCTTGGTGAACGGAATTTCACGTTTGACATGTACACGACCGAGTCAAGTAGAATGTTTGACCCCTTTCCGCACAAAAAACCATATCAGGGCTGTGAATTCGTCGCAGGCAAAAAAAACTCTCCCGAAAAATTTTTTAGGGATGACGGTTAGGGGCGGTGTGTGTGTGGTGGTGTGGTGTGTGGGTGTGTATGCAAGAACGACGGGGCTTCGTTGAGTGTTTATGGGGCGTGGGGGGGAGAGTAACACTCATATACATGCACATGCCCTCCCCCCCCACCCCCCACCATGTACCTCCACTCCCACAACACAAAACCCACACACACCGACACACACACACACACAACAAACGCCACACCACACACACACACACCAAAACCCCACACCCCACTCACCACAACACTACACACAACCAAAAAACCCTCATCCACCCACCCACACCACACACACCACACACACCACAAACACACACAACACACCCACACCCCACCAACGCACACAGCGTCAACACACACCACACACCACACACAAAAAACACCCCCCTGCACACACCACACCACCCACACACACACACACACACACACACACACACACAATCAGATACACACTACACACACAATTAAATACAACACACACACACACACACACACCACACACCACACACGCACAACACACAACATACCACACAATTAAAAACACACACACACCCACACACCACCAACACCACACACGACACTACACACCCACACACACAACCCCAAACACACACACACACATACCAAAACACACACCACACACCACACTTTCAACACACACACACACACACAACTACACACACACCACACACCCTACACACCCACACACCCCCACCGCTGATACCCCGCCCAAATTTCACGTCACCAGTCACGGCTTTTCCCGCTCCTCTTCAGTCACGTCACTCTCCCTGGATCCTTCCTCCGGTTTCCGCAGTCCCGAACCCTTCACGCCGGGTCTCCGCCCTCTGGGAGGCCGCCGCGGCCAGGCGGTACATTGGCTAGCCTCTTTCAGAAGGCCGTGATGTTGGCCTTTGGTGAAGTCCCCCGGGGGAAACGCCTGTAGTTTGGAGCGTCCCTCCCTCACGGTTTTTCACACCCAGGTAAAAAGGGGGGGGGGGGGGGGGGGGGGGGGGGGGGGGGGGGGGGGGGGGGTTTAAAAGGGTAGATTTATTGATTTATGACTGTGCCATCAGGGGTCGATTGATTTTTCTGACGGTTACAGTGTTCAGGTGTGTGTGTGTGTGTGGTGTGTGTGTGTTTTGGGGTGTGTGTGGGTGTGGTGTGTGAGCGCTCGCGTCGCGTGTGTGTGTGTGTGGGGTTTTGGGGGGGGGGGGGGGGGGGTATTGCGTGCGTGCATGCGCGCGCGCGGTGTGGGTGTTTTGTAGTAAATTTGTGTGGGGGTGCGTGCGTGCTGGTTGTGTGTTGTGTGTGTGTGGTGTGTGCGTGCGTGGTGGTGTGTGTTGTAAACTTTTCGGCGCGCGCGCGCGCGTGGTGTGTATGGTTATGTGGTTTGTGTGTATGCTGGGGAGAGAGGGGAGAGGGGAGAGAAGGGGAAAAGGGGGAGAGAGGGAGAGAGGGACCGGGGGGGGGGCCAGGGATGTTTCCTCCCCCCCCCCCCCCCCCCCCCCCCCCCCCCCCCCCCCCCCCCCCCCCCCCCCCCCCCCCCCCCCCCCCCCCCCCCCCCCCCCCCCCCCCCCCCCCCCCCCCCCCCCCCCCCACCCCCCCCCCCCCCCCCCCGTTACCCCCCCCCCCCCCCCCCCCCCCCCCCCCCCTTCCTCCCTTTCCCCCTTTTGTCTCCTTTGCCGTCTTTTCCCCCTCTCTCTCCTCTCTCTCTCTCCTTCTCTGGGGGTGTTGTGTGTGTGTGTGTGTGTGGTGTGCCGTTTTCATTCCATGGGTGTACAACACACAAAAAAAACCCTACCCAAAAAGAAGGGTCCCTCAAGACCGGGCTTTGTCCAGGGAAGGCGAAATCTTGTCCCGACTGGCCACCCAAACCACAGGGGCGTGTGTGGCATTCCGGGTTGCCTCGTAAACCCGTCACCCGGGGGTCGTGGTTCCGCCGGTCTTTAGTAATTGTGTGGGAGTTGCTTTCCTTTGGGTTTTTTGAAAATCTACATGGGATTACACCCTTTGGTTTTTTGTAATCTGTATGGGAGTTACATCCTTGGTCCACACATCTGTCAACGTAAAGGTTTGCCTTTAGGGAGTCACCAGCGGCCCACGCCCCAAAATTTGGATTTTGCCCAAAGCCCTATGTAATTATATTATTTGTGGGAAAAGTTTTGAGGCCTGCCATTGTTTGTGCCCGTATTCAAAATTAAATGTGCAAATCAAAAGAAAAACCCCCCCCCCCCCCACCCCCCCCCCCACTCATTTTTCCTTTGTTTTGGGGAATCTTCCCGAGAAATCACAGCAGTCTTCAAATACGCGACCTTCCCATTAGTGCGGCACGTTTAGGCCCTTTTCACTCACCCTTAAACCCTTTTCTTGCGCCCGCTTTGAAGACCCGAAATAACCTTTTTTTTTTTTAATCCCGGGTGCTTGGGCACCTGACTTGTACCCCAAAGGCCTACGCAAAAAAGAGGGAATCAATTTAGACAAATAAAAATTCCTAAAAAATCTTGCACAAGCCTTTTTTTACTCGATCCTTAAGCAAGGCCCTTTGGGCATTAAAATTTTTTGGTGGTAGCCGCCGTCGCGGAAGCGGAAAAGCGTAGGTTTATCTTCTGGAAGTTTTTCCTTGGTTAACATCTGTCCATGTGAGAAGTGTTACAATCTTATCCCGGCTGGCGCTGTTGTAACATCATTTTGTTATAAGGAGAGAAGTGGTAGCAATGGACGGGGGACAGATGAGAGATGGGGAGAGGAGGAGAGGTGTTTGATGTTGCAATTCTAATAGTATTGTGACGGCAAAGATAGACGGGGGGGGGGGGTAGAGAGAGAGAGAGAGAGAGAGAGAGAGAAGAGAGGAGAGAGAGAGAGAGAATCAGGCAACTTCCTTGCTACGTAATCCTAATTTACGTCATTCGACTGGGGTATAACGTCATACACACCTATGTCACACATGACAACATGGCTGCCAAACTCTGCGCGTGCTTCAGGCCTTCACGGTCCATGGCCCATGGATTCAACGGGACCCACTGTGAAGAATAGCTCTGCAACAAAGGAAAGCAAAATCCTACAGACATGGCTTCGTCTCTTGACTATGTTCCTCATTTCCTTAAGAATGTTCTCCTTTGTCTATTTAGTGCTTGCAAGTTGCAAAGAGCTTCTGTTTGCCGGTCAAATCTGACAAATATGGCTTACTGCATCTTGACTATGGTCCTCATTATCTTAAACAATGTTTTCCTTTATATTCTTCTGCTTGTAAGTTGCAAAGAGTTTCTGATTTGCCAGCCGACGTGCATCTAATCTTAGAGACCTCCAAGCAACACGAAGGGGTAGGACGAATCCGGATTACGGAGTGGGGGTGGGTGGGTGGTGTTGGTGGGACAGATGTCATTGATCTATATTCAGCTTATTTCGATTTTTTTTTTTTGCGCGCGCGTGTGTGTGTGTGTGAGTGTGTGTGTGTGTGTGTGTGTGTGTGTGTGTGTGTGTGTGTGTGTGTTGTGCGCGCCCGCGCGCAAAATGTTATACTGTATGCCTAGCTTAGTTTAAATTGTTAGCAAAATGTCATATC
>CM031615.1:20104154-20109154 GCA_018398815.1 Conus ventricosus
GTACCTATTGCGTGTCAAAGAGGAAGCTGATTTTAAACTGAAAGAACCTGAATTACAAAGTAGACTGCCAGATCCCATTATCTCTGTTTCTTTTATTTTGTAATATTAGTGCATCTGTTGGGTTGTGTGATTTTCACTAAATTCTGTAAAGACACTCACCTGCGAATGGAGGGGGGGAGGGGAGGGGGAGGGGAGGAAGCTATTCATTCACCAGTAGGACAGTTCAAGATGGCCTTTTGAATGGACAGAAATGTCCATTGTTTCTCTCTCGAGGAGAGAAAAAATAAAATCCAGTCTGAAGCGAATGAGACTGTATGTAAACCGTGGTTCCATGTGCAAACGCCTAACATGTTTCGCATAGTCCTACTTTAAATTCCACCGTTCTGCTTCAGAAGGAGCCGTCCTCATGGGCTGATGGTATGGAGGACACACACACACACACACACACACACACACACACACACACACACACACACACACACACACACACACACACACACAGAATGCATTAACGGTCAGCATCAAGACTGGTCACTGGAGGTGGACCAGGACACTATCCCTGGCTGGAAGAAGAAGTAGAGTTAGCTCCGGCATTTAGGGTTCATGGATATGATTAAGTTCAGTCCATAATATAAATGTCAGCAATGACATTGGAGATCAAATACTCCGCTCGCCGATGTCAGGAATGAAAGCTGAATGATGGTCTGTGCTGTTTTGCACACCGTTGGTGGACATGGGGCTGAAAGCGTTTGACACTGAAGGACCCGCAAAGAACAGAGAAGAAGGGATGGGAGGGGGTTGGGGGGGGGGGGGGGTAGTGCGGGGAAAGCGGAGGGAGGTTGCAAAGGGGGGAGGGGGGAGCATATAGCCTAACATGTGAAACTGCTTCCGAGTTTGGCAGGGTGTGCTGGGAGTTGGACTGTGGTGGCAAGAATCAAGAAAGACTGGTGACTGTCGCCATGTTTGTGTGGCAGAAATGGCCTTCCTGTTGTACTCCCAGTTCTTATAGAACAAGGAGTACTTTACAATGGGAACGAAGAAATGCTGTCTGTGTGTCTGTCCGCGGTTAAAATGGTTCCACTCGCTCCAGAGAAAACTTCTGGGCCGATCTTTCTGAAAAAATTGTAGGCATGTTCCTTATAGGTCACGGATGGTGCCGATGTTTTGTTTTACCAGAATACCGTTACTAACGGCTATAACGGCCCCAAAGGTTTTTCTTCTTTATGGAATATCTCAGAAAGTACTTGGCCGATTTATAAGCGGTTTCGATGATCTTGTGACAAATCGGAGCCTCTTTTCATATGTAAGTGATGTAATTCTGAAAATCGATTAAACAACTGTTTAAAAACCTTTATTTTCCCGTTATTTCTTATAGACAGTGACATTCATAGAGACCTCAGGGAAAAATTCTGGATTCGTAAACTACAAACAAAGCACCACAAGGCCTGAACACACATGACTAACTATTAGTGACACGCACCGAGTTCCCTTGCATTTGATAGTGACTCAGTTGTTCCCTCTGGTACAACTAACAAAGTGAAAACCTGAGAGAGAGAGAGAGAGAGAGAGAGAGAGAGAGAGAGAGGAGAGAGAGAGAGAGAGAGAGAGAGACAGAGAGAGACAGAGAGAGAGAGAGAGAGACAGAGAGAGAGAGAAAGAGAGAGAGGGGGGGGGGGCTGTTAGTATATTGGTGGGGTGGGGAGTGACAAAATAATAACAACAGGATGGTGTGTTAGACTTTGCATCACTTGGTGATGACATTACTGTCATGACGCAAGTTTTCTTTTAGCATCGACCTGATGATGTCACTCCACTTTTGACGTGACTACACAGTCTATCGTCCTTGAAAAAGAGCAGCCGCTCGAAATATTGGATTATATTTGTTTACATTGCTTGTTTGCCTTTTTACTTCAATTGTGACTCTGTATAGTTATGAGAAAAGGCACTGCATCGTTTTCGATCCGAGCATGTAAGTACTTTTCAATCAGCTTTCTCCTGTGGACCATAACACTGTTTTCTTCTCATCAACCGTTGATCTCCTCTGCATCCTTACCTGGATCCAGCGTTATAGCCCCACCATTCATAACAGCATCAAGGCTGTTGGAGAAAGCTGTTCGTTACGACAGCCATGTCAAATTTCTGAATGAGTGCATCAATCGCAAAATAATACCTAAAGGAATGATGTTAAGGTTTGCAAAAGACGCCTTGCCCAAGTCAGAATACCTTGTACACACCATCAACAACACCATCCGCACCGCTAATGTGAACATTCTGCACGATATTAGAAATACCTACCACGAACTCCTATCACAAGTAGAGTCTGACTTCCAGCGGTCAATGTACGAAATTTTCCAAACTACAAACTACAGTGAATTTGAGCACATCTACAAAAAACAACAAACTCGTCGGTCAACACTTCAAAAAGAATATCTCAAAAAGAAGAAAAAGAAACTCGAGAAGATCTCACAGAATGTACAAGTGCAGGACATAACAGTGACCAAACGCAAATGTAGAAGATTCAAACGCAGACAGACTCTAACCAACACACAGGATAACTGCTTGAACCCAGAATCGCCTCCAAATGGGGTAATAAATTTGTCAAATCATGATCTGACACCAGCACAGAATGAAGTATTAGCCTTAGGACCCAAATTCTGTCCAACCCCTCGAACGCTGGACCACAACCAACTCAAAATAGACGTCAGGGAAGGGTGCCGGAAAGTTAGACTCAGAGAGCTCTTTGCAGATGAAGAAGACAGTCCTGTACCCAAATTTTATAAGAAGACGGGATACCAGCCACCCGTCGGAAGAGACAGAGCTCTGGATACGTACTGTGCCACCCTAGAAAACCTGACTGACACATACCGCAGTTCTGGACACCAGAGGGACAACCTGAGGCAAAATCTACGAGCAGCCCTACAACAGCTACGGCAGCTAGTCCTCAGCAGGAACATCAGAATCAGCAGAGCTGACAAAGGTGGTGCTGTTGTTGTCCAGGACACCGAAAACTACATCACTGAGGCCAAAAGACTACTAAACAACCAGTTGCATTACAAGCAGCTCCCAAATGATCCTACCATCCAAATAGCAGAGATTTCAAACGAGTTGGTAGAACATCTCCACAGCGACGGCCACATTGATGACAACACCAAGCAATGGGCGCTAGTGGAGCTAAAGGCATGCAGGACTCATCAGTTCTACCACCTGCCAAAAATACACAAGACTCTGCAGAATCCTCCAGGTCGCCCAATCGTGTCGGGAGTAAATGGCCCAACTGAAAATCTCTCAAAACTGGTTGACTTCTGGCTTCAGGATATCGTAACCACCCTCCCAAGTCACGTCAAAGACACAACTCATATGTTAAAAACGCTACGTGACTGGAATACGGCTCATGGGCCTTTCAACAGTGGCACCTTGCTCGTTACCATTGATGTTGTTGGCCTCTATACGAACATCCCACATGGAGACATGGAAACCGCCATCAGGTACTTTTTACAGTCCCATCTGCAGACAAAGACACCCCCAATTGAGAGAGTCCTTGAAGTGGTGAGACACATTTTACAAAACAACGTGTTCCACTTTGAGGACATCATCTATAAACAAGAATTCGGGACAGCAATGGGAACCCCTATGGCCCCCACCGTGGCAAACATCTTCATGGGATGGTTAGAGGACAGCCTGCTCACTCGGAGCCCCATCATCGTCGACAGCTGCTTCTGGAAACGGTTCATAGATGACATTTTTCTATTGTGGACCAAAACTCAGGAGGAACTTGATCAGTTCATTGAATTCATCAACACTTTCCATCCCACTGTCAAGTTCACCTATCAGTCATCACCTGTCTCCATCCCCTTCCTGGACATCAACATCATCCTCAAGGAAGGCTTCCTCCATACAGATCTTTTCTCAAAACCAACAGACGCCCATGCATACCTACATGCTTCCTCTTGTCATCCCAAGGTATGCAAAAACAACATACCATTCAGCCAGATGCTACGCGCTCGCAGGTTATGCTCGACAGACGAAGCCTTCACCCTTCGCTGCCAAGAGATAGCCAAGCACTTTCAACGTAGAGGGTACAGTACCTACACCATCCAGAAAGCCATGGAAAGAGTCAGCAGCATCCCACGTAATGAGACCCTCGAATACAGCCCCAAACTCCCAAGAAGAGGGTCCCGTTCATCATCACTCACAACCCTGCCAACCCTCCTCTACGTCAGTGGCTGCAACAACAGCAACCAGCTTTACATGAAAGCAACAAGATGAAACAAGCCATGCCAGAGCTCCCCATAGTAGGAGAAAGAAATTCAAATAGTCTACGAAACATCCTGATGCCTTCCATGCTTCCTCCACAAGAACCATCCACTGACAACCCTGGAAGCCACAGATGTATTCGAAAACGCTGTGTCATCTGTAAGGAGCATGTAGTAGAGACACGTCAGTTCACCAGTGATGTTAGTGGCGAGACATTCACCATTCGCCATGAGATGTCCTGCAGCACAAGAAACATCGTGTACCTGCTCTACTGCACCAAATGCAAGGGAGCTCAATACGTAGGAGAAACACGCAACTCGCTCAAACAACGCTTTTACTTACATAGGTCCACACATCCAGAACAATACAGGCACCTACGTCACACATCATTTCAACATGCACAACCACTCACTTCAAGACATGCGTTGTATGCCAATTGAAAAACAGTACATAGACAGTGACATTCATAGAGACCTCAGGGAAAAATTCTGGATTCGTAAACTACAAACAAAGCACCCACAAGGCCTGAACACACATGACTAACTATTAGTGACACGCACCGAGTTCCCTTGCATTTGATAGTGACTCAGTTGTTCCCTCTGGTACAACTAACAAAGTGAAAACCTGAGAGAGAGAGAGAGAGAGAGAGAGAGAGAGAGAGAGAGAGAGAGACAGACAGACAGACAGAGAGAGAGAGAGACAGAAGAGAAAAGAGAGAGAGAGGGGGGGGGGGGCTGTTAGTATAT
>CM031615.1:20121654-20124154 GCA_018398815.1 Conus ventricosus
CCTGTCCGTCTGTCTGCCAGTCTGTATGGGTGCCTGCCTGTCCGTCTGTCTGCCAGTCTGTATGGGTGCCTGCCTGTCCGTCTGTCTGCCAGTCTGTATGGTGCCTGCCTGTCCGTCTGTCTGCCAGTCTGTATGGGTGCCTGCCTGTCCGTCTGTCTGCCAGTCTGTATGGTGCCTGCCTGTCCGTCTGTCTGCCAGTCTGTATGGGTGCCTGCCTGTCCGTCCTTTCTATGATCTGCTGGTCTTGTTTTCTCCGTCTGTTTGTCTGGTTGGTGGTGTTTTTTTTTTCAATGTCCGTCCGTCTGTATGCATGCCTGTCTTCGTTAATCTGTCTGTCTGTCTGTCTGTCTGTCTGCCTGCCTGTCTGTCTGTCTGTCTGTCTGTCTGCCTATATAGGTGGCTGCCTGTCCATCCATTCTGCCGTCTGCCTGTCTCGTTTGTCAGCCTGCCTGCCTGTTTTTTTTTTTAATGTCCGTCCGTCTGTATGCATGCCTGTCCTCGTTACTCGGTCTGTATGTCGGTCTGTGTCTGCTGAACATTGTCAGTTGACATAATATACTCCATGCTGAACATTGTCAGTTGACATATACTCCATGCTGAACATTGTCAATTGACATATACTCCATGCTGAACATTGTCATTTGACATATACTCCATGCTGAACATTGTCATTTGATATATACTTCATGCTGAACATTGTCAGTTGATATATACTTCATGCTGAACATTGTCAGTTGATATATACTCCATGCTGAACATTGTCAGTTGATATATACTCCATGCTGAACATTGTCAGTTGATATATACTCCATGGTGAACATTATCAGTTGATATATACTTCATGCTGAACATTGTCAGTTGATATATACTTCATGCTGAACATTGTCAGTTGATATATACTCCATGCTGAACATTGTCAGTTGATATATACTCCATGCTGAACATTGTCATTTGATATATACTCCATGCTGAACATTGTCAGTTGACATATACTCCATGCTGAACATTGACAGTTGACATATACTCCATGCTGAACATTGTCATTTGATATATACTCCATGCTGAACATTGTCAGTTGATATATATATATATATACTTCATGCTGAACATTGTCAGTTGATATATACTTCATGCTGAACATTGTCAGTTGATATATATATACTCCATGCTGAACATTGTCAGTTGATATATACTCCATGCTGAACATTGTCAGTTGATATATACTCCATGCTGAACATTGTCATTTGATATATACTCCATGCTGAACATTGTCATTTGATATATACTCCATGCTGAACATTGTCAGTTGATATATACTTCATGCTGAACATTGTCAGTTGATATATACTCCATGCTGAACATTGTCAGTTGACATATACTCCATGCTGAACATTGTCAGTTGACAGATATTCCATCAGGGAACAGTGGAAGTAAAGCACAAACGCAGGTACAGAGTGTCTAATCCCCGGTGAGTCGTCGACAACGTCCAGGTGAAAGTCACAGGACAACGCAGAGGTGGGGAGATGACCATGGTCTGGGACTAACACAGCCACAAGGACATGCAGACTGGAATGACCACAAGAAGTTCAATGACCAAAGACCATGACCTCTGTGTTGACATTCCAACGACTGGCCTGCTTTTCTTCCCGTACAATCGATAGACTTATCATGACCGCCAGTTTTTTTCTGTTTTTTTTTCTTTCCTTTTTCTTTTTTTTTTCTTTTCTTTTTTAACCTGAAGAAGAATATTGTTCCTAAAATGTTTGTCCTAATACCGCCAGGTTCTAATTTTGTTTTTTCCCCATTGAGGGAGTTGAGTTAGATTTATCCTTGTCTTGACGCGCGTCTAGCAGTTCACCATGTCTCACAGGACTACTACTCTTCTTTTGACTGTCTATCAGCTGCGTGCATAATTATCAACCCGTGCATTTTCTGTCTATCAGCTGCGTGCATAATTATCAACCCGTGCATTTTCTGTCTATCAGCTGCGTGCATAATTATCAACCCGTGCGTTTTCTGTCTATCAGCTGCGTGCATAATTATCAACCCATGCGTTTTCTGTCTATCAGCTGCGTGCATAATTATCAACCCGTGCATTTTCTGTCTATCAGCTGCGTGCATAATTATCAACCCGTGCATTTTCTGTCTATCAGCTGCGTGCATAATTATCAACCCGTGCATTTTCTGTCTATCAGCTGCGTGCATATCAACCCGTGCGTTTTCTGTCTATCAACTGCGTGCGTAATTATCAACCCGTGCGTTTTCTGTTTATCAGCTGCGTGCATAATTATCAACCCGTGCGTTTTCTGTCTATCAGCTGCGTGCATAATTATCAACCCGTGCGTTTTCTGTCTATCAGTTGCGTGTAAAATTATCAACCCGTGCGTTTTCTGTCTATCAGCTGCGTGCATATCAACCCGTGCGTTTTCTGTCTATCAACTGCGTGCGTAATTATCAACCCGTGCGTTTTCTGTTTATCAGCTGCGTGCATAATTATCAA
>CM031615.1:20134154-20136654 GCA_018398815.1 Conus ventricosus
ACCTCATTCAGTCCTGGCTCTCTCTTGCTGCATTCTACCCCAAACCTCATTCAGTCCTGGCTCTCTCTTGTTCCATTCTACCCCAAACCTCATTCAGTCCTGGCTCTCTCTTGTTGCATTCTACCCAAACCTCATTCAGTCCTGGCTCTCTCTTGCTGCATTCTACCCCAAACCTCATTCAATCCTGGCTCTCTCATGTTCCATTCTACCCCAAACCTCATTCAGTCCTGGCTCTCTCTTGCTGCATTCTACCCCAAACCTCATTCAATCCTGGCTCTCTCATGTTCCATTCTACCCCAAACCTCATTCAATCTGGCTCTCTCTTGTTCTATTCTACCCCAAACCTCATTCAATCCTGGCTCTCTCTTGTTGCATTCTACCCCAAACCTCATTCAATCCTGGCTCTCTCTTGTTCTATTCTACCCCAAACCTCATTCAATCCTGGCTCTCTCTCTTGTTCTATTCTACCCAAGACCTCATTCAATCCTGGCTCTCTCTTGTTGCATTCTACCCCAAACCTCATTCAATCCTGGCTCTCTCTCATGTTCCATTCTACCCCAAACCTCATTCAATCCTGGCTCTCTCTCTCTTGTTGAATTCTACCCCAAACCTCATTCAGTCCTGGCTCTCTCTCTTGTTGCATTCTACCCCAAACCTCATTCAATCCTGGCTCTCTCTCTTGTTCCATTCTCCCCCAAACCTCATTCAATCCTGGCTCTCTCTCTTGTTCCATTCCACCCCAAACCTCATTCAATCCTGGCTCTCTCTCTTGTTCCATTCTCCCCCAAACCTCATTCAATCCTGGCTCTCTCTCTTGTTCCATTCTCCCCAAACCTCATTCAATCCTGGCTCTCTCTCTTGTTCCATTCTACCCCAAACCTCCTTGGACTCCATCCTAGTTCCATCGTGTCCTGAATTCCATCTGACCCTGGGTCTCCCTGTTTCCCGTTGTGTCCTTGACCTCCCTTCCTCACCTCAAGTCTGGGCTCTCTGAACTGCTCCAGGCTATCCGTTTTCGCATTCGTCAAAGTTGCGTAGCAACCTCTTTCCTTCCCCCTCCACCACTCTTCTCTCTCTCTCCTCTCTCTCTCTCTCTCTCTCTCTCTCTCTCTCTCTCTCTCTCTCTCTCTCTCTCTCTCTCTCTCTCCTCTCTCTCTCTGATACGGCCTCCATGGTTAGCGGAGTTGCCAGTGTGAGTTGATTCCCTCCGAACATAACCATAGCCATTTTCGTTTTCTTTCTTTCTTTCTTTCTTTCTTTCTTTCTTTCTTTCTTTTCTTTCTTTCTTTCTTCTTTTGTCTTCTTCTTCTTCTTCTTCTTTCTTCTTCTTCTTCTTCTTTCTTCTTCTTCTTCTTCTTCTTCTCTGTCTCCGCCTCTGTCTCTGTCTCTGCCCCCCCGTCTCTATCTGTCTGTCATTGTCTTTTGTCTGTCTGTCTGTCTGTCTGTCTGTCTGTCTGTCTGTCTGTCTGTCTGTCCGTCCGTCTGTCTGTCTGTCTCTGTCATTCTGTCTGTCAGTCTGTCTGTCTGTCACTGTGTGTGTGTGTGTGTGTGTGTGTGTGTGTGTGTGTGTGTGTGTGTGTCTGTCTGTCTGTCTGTCTGTCTCTCTCTCTCTCTCTCTCTCTCTCTCTCTCTCTCCTTCCCATCCTCTCTCTCTCTCTCTCTCTTTCTTGCCCCCCCCCCCTCTCTCTCTCCAAAGCTTTGTGTAGATTTTTTTTTCTTTTGCTCTCCCTAACAAATTGGCAAACGCCCACTGCCAGACGGATGTCACAGCAAATGATTATTCGGTGTTTTCACCGTTCGCATCCTTCAACCCCCACACACCCACCCCCTCCCTGTCCCCTCACTACCCCCTCCTCTTCCCAGCCCCTACCCTCACCTCCACCCACCCACCCACGCACTTTTTCCTTACCTGAACTCCAGCATCCCTAGGGATCTCCATGTTTGTCTACCTGTCTCCCACCACCCTAACCCCCCCCCCCCCCCCCCCCCCCCCCCCCCCCCGAAATCCCTTCTTCCTGTTCGTAACCCTCTCTCTCTCTCTCTCTCTCTCTCTCTCTCTCTCTCTCTCTCTCTCTCTCTCTCTCTCTCTCTTTCCGTTCCTTATCCTCCCACCTCTGTTAATCTGTCTGTTTGTCTGTCTGTCTGTCTGTTTGCATCTGCCTGTCTGCCTGTTTGTCAGTCTGTCTGTCTGTGTCTGTCTGTGTCTTTGTCTCTGTCTCTTTCTCTGTCCATGTCTGTGTCTGTTTGTCTGTCTGTCTGTCGGTCTGTCTGTCTCTCTCTCTCTCTCTCTCTCTCTCTCTCTCTCTCTCTCTCTCTCTCTCTCTCTCTCTCTCTCTCTCTCTCTGTGATAGTTTGAGTGTGCATGTGTGCTTTCTTTTGTGCTAACACGAGTTATTACTATCGTTGTTACAGACAGTGCTATGTTGTGTAGCCTGTATTCTATGTTGTTATTATTCTTAGTCCCTGAAAGGAAAAAGGGTCAGATGAACTAGAGCATGTT
>CM031615.1:20166329-20175604 GCA_018398815.1 Conus ventricosus
GAGGTTCTATGCTTGCAACGGGGGGGAGGGGGGGGGGAGGGGGAGCGACATTTAAGTAGATAAATATGTTTAGATTGACAAGATATATAACAGCCTACAACGCAATACAACGTATACAGCGTAACACAATACAGAGGTCCCTGTCTACTTTTCTCGTTAAGTTCATCTCCACAGAGTGACTTATTCTAGTAGTCGGCATCATTCGCTCATTGATCCGCGTGATTTTGAGGTCCTGGTGGATTCTCCCCTCGTGTCTGACGGATGAGCAGGCAGGCAGGGGTCATCTGCTGATGTGGGTCCTCAAGTGAGAAACGAAGACCAGTTCCAAAAGTCGTCCACAGACGCTGCATGGAATGGAGTCCTGCAAGGATGGGGCCCCGTTTTTTTCTTCCGATTCTTCTTTTCCTGGATGGCGGGCTGCTCCGTTGCGCTTGAGGTCATAGAGGTGCCGCGACAGACCCCCCTGAGTGTGGCGGAGCTTCACACAGTTCTCTCCCATCTGTCTCTCGGTCTTTGCGCCACAAGGCAGAGGTATCGTGTCCCGTCCATTCCACGTGGCTGACTGGCTGCTTCCTCCCTGGCGGACGTTCCTCTTCTTCCGCCGCGATGTTCTGTGGCATGAGTCTGGGACACAGGGTCATGGTAGGGGGGGGGGGGGGGCATGACTTGCCACCTTTTGGTGGTGGAAGAGAGAGGAGAGAGAGAGAGAGAGAGAGAGAGAGGAGAGAGGAGAAGAGAGAGGAGAGGAGAGAGAGAGAGGGGAGAGGTGATATTCTTCTCTAAGGCAACGGTGAAGCGTTGAAAGAGAGAGAGAGAGAGAGAGGGGAGAGGAGAGAGAGAGGGGAGAGAGGGAGAGAGAGAGAGAGAGAGGTAAATAGGGGATTCAGAGGAACAAATTTGGACAGAGAGAGAGAGAGAGAGAGAGAGGGAGGGGAGAGAGGAGAGAGGAGAGAGAGGTGTAAATAGGGATTTAGAGGACAAATCTGGAGAGGGAGAAAAGGAGAGAGGAGGAGAAGTGAGGAGTGAGGAGAGAGAGAGAGAGAGAGAGAGGTGAGAGAGATGAGAGAGAGAGAGGAGAGAGAGAGAGGGTAAATAGGGATTTAGAGGAACAATTTTGGAGACAGAGGAGAAAGAAAGAAAGAGAGAGAGAGAGAGAGAGAGAGAGAAGGAGGACAGGGAGAGAGAGAGACAGAGAGACAGAGAGAGAGTGGTAAATAGGGATTCAGAGGAACAAATTTGGAGCGAGAGAGAGAGAGAGAGAGAGAGAGAGACTGAGAAGAGAGAGAGAGAGAGAGGGAGAGAGAGGGAGGGAGAGAGAGAGAGAACATGAACAGCGGTTTCTCAGTTCTGTTCCTTCCGACGCTGCGGTTGGTGTTGGCGATACGCTGACACATCAAAACAACCTTGGGGTGGAGCATCTGTGCAGACACTGTTGCTCATGAGGTCTGCATCAGCCGGCTGCCATCGTCACAGGCTCATGAGGTCTGCATCAGTCGGCTGCCATCGTCACAGGACGAAGGGACACAGCAACGTCCGCGAACCGTAACGAAGAAGTCGAAAATACGGAGATCATGATGAGAGGAATGTTTCCAAAAAATCAAGTTCCCAAACGATAACCGTTCACATCATTAGGGGAGGGGAGGAGGGGGGGGGGGGGGAACAGGGTAAACTGCATAGTCTTTTCACGCGGTTCTCTCTTTCACAGTAGACAGAGGAAATCTTTCGTGTTGGTTTAAAGAAATGTATGTAAGCTCGCTGTAGATTAGATGAACTAGCAAAGATATCACGTAACGATTTGAGGATGTCAGCTTTGAAAAAAAAAAAAAGAAGGGGGGGGAGGGAGAGGAAAAAATGTTTTAAAAGCGTAAGAAGGGGAAAAAAAAAGACAAATGGTTTCCAGCCCAAATTTCAGACGACTTTTGCGCTCCTCCAAACCGCAAATGAAGATCGATCAGCAGTCAATAAAGGAACGATCGATCATCTTATCAAAGGAGTTTTCGAATACCCAGACAACTCGGCACTCCAACAAATAACAGCGCAGAAACCAGACCCCCAACACGCTGACCAAGGCACGCACACTTTCTGCCGGGGTGTGGACCGTAAAGGGAGTGAAGGCATCAGAGACGCCGTGGCTGGACGCAAAGCGAAACGACCACCACACATTTTGTTCCAGTGAGTTGAACTCCAGGTCACTCAGTCCTGCCAGACGGAGGAGTCAGGATAGACTTTACAGACAATTCCTTCACCCCCACAGGCTGTTGGTGATGTTCTGAAGTTGGCTGCTGGTGATGTTCTGAAAGTTGGCTGTTGGTGATGTTCTGAAAGTTGGCTGTTGGTGATGTTCTGAAGTTGATGAGATGCTCCACTGCTTGTTGGGGAGCGAGACCCGATTGCCTCCAACCAAAAAGCTAAGCAAAAAAAAAAAAAAACCAACAAAAAACAAACCAGTGTCTTCCTACTGAAGAAAGTCTTTAAAATGGTCGCATTTGAAGCGAAATCCCCTAACGCACCAAAGTCACATCAATCGCTAAACGACGCATGGAGAAGCTGTTTCATGGAAACACAGGATCTTGCAAGCAAGAAGGATACAGGGATGCAATTCTTTTTTTAAAAAATTGTAAAAAACAACAACAATGAATTACTGAGACAATCTGGATGGCATTGACTGCAGTGGTGTGCCACCAGTGAGCATCTGGCGAAGACAGAATCATTCCTCGTGTAGTCATTTCTGAGAAATCCACGACCCACGTTTAGTCCAGAACTTTAGTAAACAACTGAAATATCGCACGCGTTGATTTCGAGAAAGCTTTTGATTTTGTGAGCGGCGATGACCCGAAGGCCCGATGGTAGAAAAGTCCAAGACCACGGCGCTAGACGGCAAGGAAGAGTCCAAAATCATCCTGGCATCCTCTGCATCCCTACTGGTCGGTAGAGTCCATTCAGGAGGAAGCGATGGTCGTGAAGGCTCAGTGGACGTGTGGATGAAACCAGCTGACGTGTGAACTAGAAATTCTAACGGTCAAATTATTTTCTTTCGTTTTCTTCTTTCTTTTCTTTCTTTTTTTATACTTTTTTTTTCCCTTTTCTTTGTTTTTTCTTCTGTTCTTTTTCCTTTTTTTCTCTCTCTCTCTTTCCTGATTATTCATGATGTCTACAAACAGTGGTCCCAAAGTCCAATGCACATAATCATCTTTACATTCAACTCTCGTGATCAGCAAAGATAATGGTGAACTATACAATTTCACAATGACTGTCTGGGTGAGATGTAAGGCTTTGCAGGATGGGTGAGATGTAAGGCTTTGCAGGATGGGTGAGATGCAAGGCTTTGCAGGATGGGTGAGATGTAAGGCTTTGCAGGATGGGTGAGATGTAAGGCTTTGCAGGATGGGTGAGATGTAAGGCTTTGCAGGATGGGTGAGATGTAAGGCTTTGCAGGATGGGTGAGATGTAAGGCTTTGCAGGATGGGTGAGATGTAAGGCTTTGCAGGATGGGTGAGATGTAAGGCTTTGCAGGATGGGTGAGATGCAAGGCTTTGCAGGATGGGTGAGATGTAAGGCTTTGCAGGATGGGTGAGATGTAAGGCTTTGCAGGATGGGTGAGATGTAAGGCTTTGCAGGATGGGTGAGATGCAAGGCTTTGCAGGATGGGTGAGATGCAAGGCTTTGCAGGATGGGTGAGATGTAAGGCTTTGCAGGATGGGTGAGATGTAAGGCTTTGCAGGATGGGTGAGATGTAAGGCTTTGCAGGATGGGTGAGATGTAAGGCTTTGCAGGATGGGTGAGATGCAAGGCTTTGCAGGATGGGTGAGATGTAAGGCTTTGCAGGATGGGTGAGATGCAAGGCTTTGCAGGATGGGTGAGATGTAAGGCTTTGCAGGATGGGTGAGATGCAGGCTTTGCAGGATGGGTGAGATGTAAGGCTTTGCAGGATGGGTGAGATGTAAGGCTTTGCAGGATGGGTGAGATGTAAGGCTTTGCAGGATGGGTGAGATGTAAGGCTTTGCAGGATGGGTGAGATGTAAGGCTTTGCAGGATGGGTGAGATGTAAGGCTTTGCAGGATGGGTGAGATGTAAGGCTTTGCAGGATGGGTGAGATGTAAGGCTTTGCAGGATGGGTGAGATGTAAGGCTTTGCAGGATGGGTGAGATGTAAGGCTTTGCAGGATGGGTGAGATGTAAGCTTTGCAGGATGGGTGAGATGTAAGGCTTTGCAGGATGGGTGAGATGCAAGGCTTTGCAGGATGGGTGAGATGTAAGGCTTTGCAGGATGGGTGAGATGCAAGGCTTTGCAGGATGGGTGAGATGTAAGGCTTTGCAGGATGGGTGAGATGCAAGGCTTTGCAGGATGGGTGAGATGTAAGGCTTTGCAGGATGGGTGAGATGCAAGGCTTTGCAGGATGGGTGAGATGTAAGGCTTTGCAGGATGGGTGAGATGCAAGGCTTTGCAGGATGGGTGAGATGCAAGGCTTTGCAGGATGGGTGAGATGTAAGGCTTTGCAGGATGGGTGAGATGCAAGGCTTTGCAGGATGGGTGAGATGTAAGGCTTTGCAGGATGGGTGAGATGCAAGGCTTTGCAGGATGGGTGAGATGTAAGGCTTTGCAGGATGGGTGAGATGCAAGGCTTTGCAGGATGGGTGAGATGTAAGGCTTTGCAGGATGGGTGAGATGCAAGGCTTTGCAGGATGGGTGAGATGTAAGGCTTTGCAGGATGGTGAGATGTAAGGCTTTGCAGGATGGGTGAGATGTAAGGCTTTGCAGGATGGGTGAGATGTAAGGCTTTGCAGGATGGGTGAGATGTAAGGCTTTGCAGGATGGGTGAGATGTAAGGCTTTGCAGGATCATACGATCTTATTAGCGCGAGTCACGGTTTCTTTTCTCTCTTTCTTTTTTTCTTCTTTTTTTTTTTGTTTTTTTTTTGTTTTTCACAGACAGCATCTAATGTAAAAACAACAACAAAAATGCTGCACTGCAAGGTTGATCATACATATTTTGGTTGCTGCGATTTCACACACACACACACACACACACACACACACACACACACACACACACACACACACACACATACGTATAAGCACGCATCCATACATACACACACATACACACACACGTGCGTGCGCGCGCACACATACACACTCGCACGCACACGCGCGCGCACACACACACACACACACACACACACACACACACACACACTCACTAACTCACACGCACACGCGCGCACGCGCGCGCGCGCGCGCGCGCACACACACACACACACACACACACACACACATACATGTATGCATGGACACACGCATGCACACAAGTAGTCAGAGACGACTGCTAAATCCTAAGATACAAAAGCGTACACCCCTGCTGCAATGACTTAGCTTAGAGATGACTTGATAAAAAAAAAAATTAAAATATAAACAAGAAAAACAACACAGCGTAAAACAAAGTATCTAGCTGCATGCCGTTTCCCGATGAAGCCAAACTGGTTTTACAACGTGTCGCAGAAGTCAATGAAATTCCACATTGCAGCATGACATTGCAGCATGACGGCATAAGATGACACTAACTCCATCCCTTCTCCTCTCCTCCTGCCTTCCCTTCCCCCATCGCAAGCCACCTTCCTTTCTCTCTCTCTCTCCACACCCCCCCCCCTCCTTTCCTCTTGTTCTCCCTCCAACTGTCCTTACTCCCGATGGGAAAGTCCAGATAATGCTGACGCTTTAGAAAATTTCGTTCCTCTGGTTGGTAGCCGTGATGGCGCTGATGGCACACATTCGTCATCCCTCTACAGCGTGCATGGATCTGTAACTCTGATCAGTGGAAATGTTTGCACTCCGTTACGTCTCTTGGAAAGCATGGTGGCTCAGCAGATAATGCTTTCTAGTCAGAAGTGCTGAGGTTTGAGGCTCGAGGTTTGAGTCCATGTTGGGAAAACGGAGAACTTTTCACGCCACAAGATCTGCCGAGAGAGTCGCGGCTCAGGCGTTCGTCTGAAGGATTGGAAATCCAGGTCTTGTAGGCAGCAGGCGTTTTGTGCGGATGAAAAAAAAAAAAAAGAGTACATGGCAACAAAAGAATAGCAAAGTTTTAGTATTTGGAGTTTAAAAATAAACAACCAAAAAGACATTCTGGTATGAGAATGCCCCGATGGGAAAAAATAGGTAGTACAGTACTATGGCTCTCCTCACCAAAGGAAAGGGTGACGTAATTAGCTATTTATAGCGGAGGTGACATATCTGCAAGAGCAATCCAAAATTCGTGTAGCCAAATCTGTTGTGACGTGGGAGATACATCGTGCAATGCAACACAACGCAATAACTACGGTAAGTACAATACAGAGATCTCTATCAGACTTGACTTTTGTATCATTCGTTGACCCCACCCCTGACTGTAGGTCGTGGAGGCGCCATAACAGACCTTTGATTGTCATGCATATTCAAAACTCTCGTTCGGATTGTCATGCATATTCAAAACTCTCGTTGGGATTGTCATGCATATTCAAAACTCTCGTTCGGATTGTCATGCATATTCATAACTCTCGTTGGGATTGTCATGCATATTCATAACTCTCGTTCGGATTGTCATGCATATTCATAACTCTCGTTCGGATTGTCATGCATATTCAACACTCTCGTTCGGATTGTCATGCTCAACAGGATTACGTCCCGTACAATCCTTCGATGCGTAATTTATCCACGACTTTTTTTTTTTTCTTGTCCGCCGTTCGAATGTCTCTCCTCCACTGTACCCTGAAGGTTGGCTCTGGACATGAAATCATAGCCTGGAGCCTGCTCCTGTTTGCCATGGTTATGTTCTGTCTGGTGCCTAAAGAGATTCTTAACTAAGACCTCGATGAGGCTTTGACAGAAAAACAAAAGAAAAACAAAAAACAAAAGCCAAACAAAACAGAAGAAAGAGAGAGAGAGAGAGAGATTGAACAGACACTTGTCATTTCTGTTCCTTCCCATGATGTGCGAGCGGTGGAGGTTGGTTAACGCCGCCTGCATCAGCATCAGCTTGGAGTGGAGTACCCAGGCAGATGTTGTTGTTCATGACTTCAGCTGAACGTCATCGTCGCAGGACACGGGAGACAACTGCGGCATTTTGCAAGCCGTAACTGAACAAGTCAGAAAGTTCCAAGATTTTTGGAGGGTATACTAAAGAAAAAAAAAGTATCAAGTTTCAAAACAAGAATGTTTCACATTTAAACAACATCAAAATTTTAAAAAAAAATTAAAATAAAAAAAAAAAGGGCAAACTATAAAGCCGTTTCACAGTTGACTAGGAAAACCATTTGTCTTGCTTGAAGAAACGTGTCGACTCTGCAGAACTAGAGGAACATTGCAAAGGTCCCACACGCGATCTGATGGCGTCCGCATTCAAAGCGAAACCAAGCAAAGCAAAAACTAAACGCACAAGGAGAAGAAAAGGCTAGACATGGGTTCAGCATCAACATTCAAGAGGACGTAGTCCTCTCCCATTAACAGATATCATGTGAAAGTCCTTGGGAACAACTCTTCGATCCAAAGCATGGATGGACACCCAAAGAGATCAACAAAAGAGCGGCACAGAAATCTGACCCCCCCAGCGCAGCTCACGAATGCACGCGCCACACTGCTACTGCTGTGGACAGTTATAGGAAGACTTGGAGAAACAAAACAAACAAACAAACGGGAAAAAACATAGTCGGACATAAAGTGGAAACGTCCATTAGAAGTTTTGTTCTGGAGAGTTGAGGGTCAGCCTCACCAGACTACAAGCCAGAATACCTCTACATAAAGCTCCTTTCGCACAAGATTGCTGGTACTGCTCTGAATGGGTTTATGAAATGCTTTGCTCCTTTGGAGGAGGTGGGGTGATAGCCTACGACTGGAAAGCTGGGCAGAACGACTGATGTGTTCCGTATTTGAAAAGGCTATAAAATTTTTTTAATCCATTTGAGCTGAAATCCCAGAACGCACCAAAAGTCACACCAGTTCCAAAAACAATACCACCAGCAGCTGTTTCAAGGAAACATGGGATGACGCTAGAAAAAAAAAATGGATACTGCAAGTACACCGCTAGAAAAAAAGAAGAAAAAAACGGTATAAAAAACAAAAAACAAAAAAACGACAGATTCAACAGCAATGTCTCCAAAGGTAAACCGCCATCAATTGACCATTTGCCGTGGGGCGAAAACCTTCCGTTTGTGTAGTCCTTTCTGAGAAATCCACGACCTCCATTTGGTCCAGTACTTTTTCCAAAGGATAAGCACAATTAAAGATGGCGTTTCACTGATTTCAAGAAAGCTTGCGCCTTTCTGAGCGGCGAAAAAAAAGTCCAAGACCACATCGTTTGTTGGTGGAAGGAAGAGTCCAAGATTATTGTGGTATCCTCACCACCCCTACTGGTCGGTAGAGTCCATTTAGGAGGAAATGACGGATGTGAAGTTAGTGGACGACTTGATGAAACCAATCGACGTGTGAAAACTCAAAATCTTCTACTGGTTGTTTTCTCTCCATTCCGTTGTTGTTGTTGTTGTTGTTTTTTGTTGTTGTTGTTGTTGTTGTTTTGGTTTTTTTTTGTGGGGGGGGGGGGGGGGGAGGGGGGGGGCGGGCGGGGGGGGGGAGGTCCCACTTTTTATTCTTCTTTCTTTATTTTTCATTTTTCCACTTGTTTTTTTTTTAATACTTTCGTGATTATTCATAATTCCAATAACAAAAATTCTACCAAAGTCCAACTAACATGTTAAACAATGGTCATCATGACAATTCTATTGAACAATCATTGCCACCGTGAGATGTAAGGCTTCGCAGGATCACAAGATCTTTATTAAGCAGAAGCCACGTTCTTGTTTTTTTTTTGTTTTTTTTTTAATAACAGCATATTGTCATTCGGTTTATCAAAGACAACAGCAACATCATCAAAATAAATACAACAGCCAAATAGACAGATACCAAAAACAAAAAACAAAACAACAACAACACAAAAATCGCTGCAGCATTGTCGAAACATATTGCTGCTGCTGTTTTTCACACACACACACACACACACACACACACACACACACACAACAACACACACAACCACACACACCACACCACAACTTGCACGAGCGCGCGACACACGCACGAGTGAAGAGAGAGAGAGAAATGTAACACACTATGTGCATGTGTTCAGTTATCCTATTGTGTGTGAGGTCTCCAGATTGTAGAGAGAGACAGACAGACAGACAGAGACAGAGAGAGAGAGATGATCCGTTCGGCGCAGCCCGTGCGTGGTCGGATTCCTATAAAGCAACA
>CM031615.1:20175704-20213369 GCA_018398815.1 Conus ventricosus
GATGGCTGGCTGGACTTTGACGACCACTGCCATGACCCTGAAAGTGGCGCCATCGTGTCGATCTATGTCACCAACGTTCTTGTCCCCCTCCGGGCCTACAACCTTATTCCGCAGGTAAAAGAACCTGGTGTCGATTTTTATGGTGAGGAGTTCATTGTGCATCGTCGGTTTTGATTGTCTTCCTTGAAGTGTTGAATTGTTAAGTGTGTATTTGATGGAGGATCTATCTTTAGGGTCCATGTCTGTGCTATAATTTCCAGCCCACAAGATGCTTTAGAGCTACCCCATATTTTCTTTTAGATGAAAATGTGTTATATTACCAACAGGCCTGTGAACCGGAAATGTGCTGCAGGAGTAAATCATCTAAAGATAGAGCATTTTTCTTAAAATTGTATACTTTTGAATATCTTTTTTTTTTACTCTTGACAGTTTCTATACAAAGAAGTTTCTTCACTGAAAGCTGAAGATGACTTGCTTTTCAGTGGAATTACAATAGTATTGTTATAACTGCTAACTGGCCAATTTAAATCCCAACTCTTTGATTGCAAAACATCAACAAACAAACGAAAAGAGATAAATTTGCATCCACATTAGCTGTGAATGAATTTTAAAGCATTTTAATTGGGTGCATTTTTGCATTGTTTCATATATCAAGTGCTAAAAGGACAAGTAAAATATACATGAAAAGTATAGGTGCACAGGTGTGCAAAAGATACAGTATTTCCAAAATAGGGTACATGACTTTTGATGTATGGAAAACCAGTCTCTGGGTGAGACTGTGCACATGAGATTGCAGTGAAGGTTCATTAACAAGGCCACAGTTAATAACTGTGAAAATTACACCCAGAAGTTTCGTTGTGAAACTGTTCACAAACAGATCAAAGTGGTAAAGTATATGTAAGTGAAAAAAAAAGTTTATAAGCAGTATGAAAATAGGACCAAATCAGATCATGTCCAGAAACGGTCAAATGGACTGGCACGAACAGTTGCAAATAGCTACTTCAGTTTCTTACTTCGTCACAAATGGCCACTTCAGGTTTGGAGGTAGATCAGAGATAAACTCTCTTTTACTCCATTTCTCCATCATTTCCATTACTTCCAACTCAAAGTCAGCTTTTTGATGTCTAGTGTCTTGCTTTTCCAATCACTTGATTCAAATTTCAGATCATACCTACAGGGCAAATGCTTCGGCTCTTTAATAATCAGCAGTGACTAGGAGAGTGTTGTCGCCTAGTACTTGTGCCGGTCTCAAAACTGTGTATGTTATGTGCTTGTTGTGCTTGTGCATTGACCGATGTGCACTCTCAATGATCAATGATTTGAGCTGTGTTGACATGGTTACTGAATGCGCATATCATGGATTTTGCCACAGACAGGACACTTTGTAATGAAAGGCTCCTGTACGAATTTGAGAAACAAAGTTAGATTGCCTTGTAGTTTGGAAATTAAACGATGCATCTATCTTGATCTCCAGCAGTTCACAATGGAACAGTTCAGGAAATCGAAAAAAATTTGCTTAAAACAGATTTAGGAGGGGGGAAAAGTGTGAATGGAGCTGTGCAATGTAGCTGGTTTGTTCGTAAGTGTGTAATGCCAAATACAAAATCTCAAAGATTGTGAATTTTGATAGTAGAAGACTGAGCAGTAGGTATCAGATAAGCATGAAATCAGGTGTAAACACAAACTTCAAATGTTTGTAATGTGGTGAAACAGACTTCAGATTTTTGTAATGTGGTGAAACAGAGCTTTTTGTAAAATGTACCAAAAAAATAACTGTTCAAGGATGCCATTCATCTGCATTTGAACAAAATATGTGATTAGACTTCTAAACAAACAGCCCTGATGTGGCCCTTTGCGGTCGGCTGGGCTATAAGCAACATTTTTTGTCTCTAAACAAATTGAAGATTACATCACATGTCTACATTTGGGTGAATTTTTTTTCTCCATCATGGTTTTCAGTACACACACACACAAACACGCACACACACACACACACACGCACACACACACAAGCACACGCACACACACACACACACACGCACACAAAACACAACACAAACACACACGCACGCACACACACGCGCACACACACACACAAGCACGCACGCACGCAACGCACGCGCACACACACACACACACACACACACACACACACACACACACGCACATATACACACATACATACACACACATACAAATCTAATCAGAGAGACTTATACACACACATACATGGGTTGGTGTGTACACGGAACCTCTCCATCACATTTGACATCATAAAGGAATGAGATGCTCAAGCAGACCCCTATAGAACATCACTGTTATGAAACTGGCTCTGGCTCCTGTGTCAGACAGAGTGGAACTGGCACATATTTGTACCATAGTATCGTGCATTCCGTCCTACGCATCTGAGTGGCAGAGCTCTGTGGAATCACAGGCGTTGTTGGTGTGTCTGTTTCTTCCTGGCGCCAGATCGTGGAGAGATGCAGCGTGTTGTCGTCAGAAGAGAGGCAAGCGCTGCTGTCTCCGAGGTCCCCCAGCTCCCCGCTGGCAGGTTCTGACCAAGAGTGACGTGCACTGCTCCGCCAGTGTGCCTCTTCATGAGGTGTCTCCAGCTGAGAAGTCTGAGTCGCAGACGTGTGTTAAGAAAGACGATGCGAATAAACCCAAAGGTAAGATTCACGTTGAGTGTTTTCAGGTTTGAACTCCGTTTCCTTTGAGTTCTTGGTTTCTTCATACTTAACCTGTTTATTCCCCCTTGGTTTGGACAACGCCCTTCACCGTTAGGATATCCTTTGATTTTTTTTGTTTTTTCTGTCATTTTCTTTTCTTTTTTTTTAGTATTCTTCTGTAAGTTGAAGAATTGCCAAAAGGGTGGTTTCGATTTCGTTTCCCCTTTTCATTTTGCTGCACATGTTTGTTTTTGTTGTGAAAGGGAGTGAAGATCTGTGTATGAAATGCAAACAGAACAGATACCTTGTTTGCTTTAAGCTTGAATCTTTTTCTTTATGGATAGATTCTCTTCCTTTTGAAATGATAAGCCTTGTTGAACATGGATACATTAAAAGCTGAAAACAACAAAGTTCATCATATGCTATCTACCTCAGATGGCGTGTGTCTCCTCACCGTCACTGTTCATGTTTGTGGGATTGCGTTCCATCAATTCAGAAAGTTGCTGGTTGAAGTATACCTTAGTCTGGAGTCCTGTGTGTAGCAATATCGGAGGCTCGGTGAGTTGGCAAGGTACATGTTATTGTACACGTGTTAGGAGAGAAAATGACCTTTCTCTCTTGATGTTTGTGAACTTGATGGCATGTGTCTGTTTATCTCGGTGCAACACCTGTCTGAGAAAGAGTGGAACGAACAGTATGCTTATAACAATCAAATCTTTTGTTGTTGTTTTTGTTTACCTGTTTTTCATGTGATAAAAACATTATGAATTGAATCCTCCTAAAACCACCAGAAAGCCATAAAATTACCCTGACCCCCCCCCCCCCCCCCTCCCCAAATGAAAACATTGTCAACGACAACACCTGCACAAATGTTTTCCGACTTAACCTTCGCCAGAGCTTGTGGGTGAAAAATTACCCAGACTCTCATTTAGATTATCATAACTCTGTCAGTTTTATCTCTATTACGCTCAAAGTTTATGACTTTGTTTATTATACATCAGTGTATAATTTCAGCAAATATGGAGGTTTTATGTTTGTAAATAAAGGAGTAATTAAACAATAAAAACGTTGTATAACCCTCGCCAGATACCGTGGGTGGCCTGTCACCCATACTAATCAGAGAAGCAGCGTTAATTCTCACACGCTGGGGCTCGTGGGTGGCTGGTCACCCATACCTTTTATATAGACCACTGCCCTTTTTCACACACGCTAGGGCTCGTGGGTGGCTGGTCACCCATACCTTTTATAGACTGCACCCCTTTCCTACACACGCTAGGGCTCGTGGGTGGCTGGCCACCCATATCGTTTATAGACCGTAGCCCTTTATTTCTACACCTTGCCAACAACTGAGCGTGCATCTCCTCAAAATGTTTTCAGGGTACCTGCAAACCAGTTTATTGGATACAATGATCTGACAGCACCTCTTGATGCCTTTTTGCTATTTCTGTCAAACAAGAACATCAAAGCGATGGTCAACTTCACAAACATTGAAGGGAAGAGAGAAAATCCAGGCAAATGGACTGCTACAGATGAGGTGGAAATGAAAGCATTCATCGGTTGTCTTTTGTTCCTAGGAGCAAGAAAACAGAACATGCAGTCAACAGAGTTGCTTTTTGACTCTCTCTATGGTGAAGGGTTAGTACGGTCTACAATCACTCGCAAGAGATTCATGCAGCTTTTGACCCACCTCCGTTTTGATGAAAAGACCACAAGGAACGCCCGGCGTGCCCGAATGTCTTTGCCCCATTTAGGGACTTATGGGAGGAATTCACGAAGTGCCTTGCAGATCGTTACATTCCTGGACCATTTATCTGCATTGATGAGCAGCTGGTACCATTCCGTGGACGCTGCTCCTTTTTGCAGTACCTTCCCTCAAAACCAGACCGCTATGGCCTGAAGATATTCTGGGCTGTAGATGCGGAAACAAATTTTCCACTTGTTGCAGAGCCATACCTGGGACGGCCTCTTGGACAAGAAAGGCAAGTCAACCTTGGAAGAAATGTTGCCATCAAACTATCAACACTCTTTCTTCAAATCGGGAAGAAATGTCACAACTGACAATTTTTTAATGACAAAGAGCTGGCCAACATTTTGCAGACCAATGGTCTCACTTTTGTTGGAACTGTCAGGGCCAACAAACGCTTCCTACCAGATTCCTTCAAAGACAAGAAAGGACAACCATTGCATGATTCTTCCTTTATGTTTCAAGAAAAGACGACACTGGTCAACTATCAGAGCAAACTCAACAAGAACGTTGTGGTGATGAGCACGATGCATCACGACAAAGCCGTTGACCCTCTTGCTTTCAAGAAGAAACCTGACATCATTCGTTTCTACAACTCTACCAAGGGAGCTGTTGACAAGATGGCACATGCCCTTGACAAGATGGCACATGCATAAACAGTCAAGAGGAACACAAACGGTGGCCCATGATCATGTTTTTCGATGTCATTGACCTCTGTACCATTGCCGCACGTGTAGTCTGGATGAAGAAGTTCCAGATGACCACCTGGCCAAAAAGGACACCAGGCAGCAGTTCATCATCACTATTGTAGAAGACCTTTGCCTGGAACAGATACAAAGACGACTGGACATCAAAACTTTGGCAAAACCACTGAGGCTGACCATGGAACACTTTGTCCAGCATGTCCAACAGAGAGGTGCTGCACAGGAAAGCAGGACAGGAGAAAGAAGAAAGAGGCTAGCAGCAACATCAAGATCAACAGCAGCATCTGATGCAAAACGTTCTGCAGCAACTGCGAGGAAGTCCTCTGCATCTGCTGCAAGGAAGTCCACTACGAGCCAAACTCCAAAGAAACAAAAGAAGCCACAAGGCCGCTGCGGCTTCTGCCACTGGAAGGCTGATCGCAAAAAACAGGTTCCTGCATTACCTGCCGAAACTGGATATCTCGAGATCACGCTGTACAAATCTGCCCAGACTGCAGTCTGCTGCTGCAGACAGAGGTTACTGTCATCCAACAACCTGGTGATGATGAACTGCCAAGAGCAACGCCTCCCACTCCCTGCAGTCGTTGAGACCAGGGGCAACAAATACAAGAAAAAAATCAGTTTTAGCAGCTTCGTATTGATGCTGGTAAATATTTGTCTCAGCTCTAAACTGGTACTGACGTCCTTCATAAGAATGAAAATATTTTCTACTTGTTTTGTTTGATTTTGTTGGTCTGTTTGATTTGTTGTTATTTTGTCCCAAGACCTTCAGTAATGAAATTTGGGATACTATCCGTACAGACAGTTCAGGTTTGAATTTCTTCTTAGTATTTTGTGCATTCAAACAGTTAGGAATCATATTTCTAGTATATTGCAAGTGTGTGTGTGCATGCGTACGCGTGCAAATGTACATTTATTGGAATGGGTTATTCTGTTCTTAAATGTACATGCTTTCTTCCCTTGCTCATGATTGATATCAGCAAGTACAATTGTTATTTCGCTTTTTGGCTTTTGCACATGTTGAACTTTTTTTTTTTTGGGGGGGGGGGGGGGGGGGGGGGGGGGGCCTTCTGTTATGAACAGACCAGTTTGAGTCTGACTGAAAAGTTCATGGAAAAATTCATAAAGATATTAAAGAATTAATAATCTTGCTGATCTGTGTTTTGATTTTTTTTCTCTCACAAAGTTGCTGATTTGCAATATTAAAATCTGATGCCATTTAACGCATATTTATGAAATGTTTTGCTTAGAATGTTAAAAACTAGTGCATTTGTTTAGTTTGTGTGTGTTGTGTGTGTGTGTGTGTTGTTGTTGTTTGTTGTTGTTTGTTTCTTTGTCAGTCTCTCTATTTCAGTTTACATGGGTGCTAGTAAAAATTTCACTTTCAGATCAAATGAATGAGCTCTTATTTCCCACTTCGTAATCAACGCTACACATCTAGACTCTACGACATCACATATGCTTTGCTGTCTGATCTATTTGAAAACTATGGGTGACTGGTCACCCACGAAATCTGGCGAGGTGTAGTAAGGGAAATGTCTATGTAAAAACCATGGGTGACTGGTCACCCACGAAATCTGGCGAGGTGCAGCAAGGGAAATGTCTATGTAAAAACCATGGGTGACTGGTCACCACGAAATCTGGCGAGGTGCACCAAGGCGAATGCCTATATAAAAACCATGGGTGACTAGTCACCCAGGAGCCCTTCCGTGTGAGTTTTAAAACAAGGTACGGCGAAGGTTAAAGAAATATACTCTTACCTCACATGCCATCAACATGACATGGCTCGTTTGTTTTACCTTGTTTCAGTGTTTCTCTCTGTCTGTTGCAGGCTTAAAGATTGTCTCCCTTTACCTCAGTCTGACCAAAAAACTGTGGCGGATGGTGGCCAAGAAGGGATGGTGTCAGCAGCTCCGCAGAGCGTCCAAGCTTTTCTTCCTGATCTCCTTCGTGCTTCTGGCACTGTTTCACGTTCAGACAGGTGAGAGGAGTTTAGACAGAAACACAAGGACACTTCGTATACTTTAATCTTTTTTTTTTTTTTTAGTGGAGTGCTCTAAAAGAGTCCAATTAAGTTCTTGAGTGCCAGACAGAGATACTTACTTGAAAATGAAAAAAAAACATGAAAGGGAGTCCAGGATAGACAGTTTTTGAAAAAATCTGTAAGTGAAAGTGGTTCGACATGCATGGGTCTATCTTTGTGTGGTTGTTTATAGATGGAATCCATTTGTAAGATCAGCACTGACTCTCCACGTCTTAGCATCTCACAGAGTGATTCTCCGGTTTGAAGTGATTGGAAACACACCTACCTGTACTGCCTTCTGAGCAGTCAGTATCGATTCAGTGGCGTTAGACCAATGAATTGCCCGCAGTCATGCCAACTGGACATTCTCTATCACTGTTACTCAGTGCCACACTCATCAGCTGAATGAAAAGATGAGAAACATTTTTTTACTGGAAGCATATTACAAGTGGCGGCCACAAGCACATACCTTGAAACACTGTCTTAATGCTCAACTTTTTCCAAATAAATTTTAGATGTAATTAATAGCGAACTGTCAAGAAAACCTAGACAAACGAATCGCAAGACAAAACATGATGCATTCCGACCTCCTAGGTCTTCTTCAGGCAAGATACAAAACACTCTGGACAATGAAAATGAACGAGCAATCACTTATCTTCATTCACTGCAGTGCAAGATTCAGTGCCGTCTTGAGTGAAGATAAGTGATTGCTCATTCATTTTTGTTGTCCTGAGTGTTTTGTATCTTGCCTGAAGAAGACCTAAGAGGTCAAAACGTGTCGTGTTTTGTCTTGTGATTCGTTTTTTTACGCTTTCTTGGCGGTGCGCTATTAATTACATTTAGAATTTGTTTAGATTTCTGCCTGCAGTCGCCTCACCTTGCTACTAGATCTTTTTCCAAATAGCCTGTATGTAGGGTCACCTCAACGTGCAGGCAGATATGGGTGAATTCTCCGGAGGGGGAGCTCACTCACGCCGGCTCCGCGACTAAGCAATTATTGTCGTCAGTAGGGGGCTTAGTAGGTGGTGTCCTGCGTATGTTAGATCAGAACAGGCGCCACTGAACACCACCGAAGTGACTCGGCAGCAAGTGCAGTGTCTCCTCCGGTGGGTTGCCTCTTGACGACTTGACATTGACTGCTCCCTGTGGATTGCTGGTGCCGGGGTGCGGCGGGGCCAGCCGGCTGTGGCTGTGGACGGGGGTGTCGGAATGAGCGGCGTGGGTGCACTGCCTCTGAGGTAGCGCAGAGGTTGGGACAGCAAAAAAAAAAAAAAAAGATATGGGTGAATTGGTTGTTTACTGATAATGACAAATGGGTGGATCAGTATTTGAAAAGATAAAGAGGATGTGTGAATGTGTGGCCTGGTTGCTATCAAACTATAAAGAAAAGATCCAAAACACCAGTGGGGAACACATGTTTTACAGGGTTCGTAGGTCCTTTGAAGTCCTTATATAAATGGGATTTTTGTCAAAAGGCCTTTTAAATCCTTTGATTCAGCAAGTTGGTCCTTTTAACTCACGAGGAGGTCCTTTTAATTTTTGAAAGGTACTGTTAAGTCCTGTTTTTTTCAAGAGAAGGAGGCTTGAAAACGAAACCGATACATCTTCCACAACCCAAACCGTACTTTTGCAAGTTGCAAAGAGTTGACAGATGCCGACGCGATCGTCTGAAACGCGGTAGGCAGGCCTATAACGCTAGGCCTATCAGTGGGCTTTCTGTTTAGTAAGCTTAGCTAGCAGACGACGCAAGCTGCGGGCAGTGGCTTGTGTCTTCTGCTGGTGCTTGCTGCAATCCAGCTTTTTTGACGTCACGGGTTCCACAGTGCAGACGCGGTGCTAATGTTCGCACCATATAGCTGACTTAACATTTTCGCTCATGCTATCTATGTTAAAATGTTCGCTTTATAGAAATTCATTAAAAGAGGGGGGCAATAATGATGAAAATATTTTATTACCCAAATAAATATAGGTACATAACATGACGGATTGCGAAGCAATAACAAACAGCTTGGGGAACAGCGATATGCTGAGTTCTTGAGTAACATTTACAGGATGGATTCCTTTTCCCGCCTTGTCTACCCCCCCTCCCTCCATTCCTGACCTTTCTCTGCCCTAGCTATTTCTGCCGGAGGCCTAGTTTGGAAAGTTTTACAAAGTTTTTGTTGCAAGCTAAACGTTAAAAATGCCAGGAAGATGTTTCCTTTCAGGATAACTGGTTATGAGAGGTAAGTGTCTGCTGTTCTGCATGCCAAAGGGTTTGGGGTGTACTGTAAAGTTATGTTGGCAAAGGTCCTTTTAAACTGATTTGAGGTCCTTTTAAAGTCCTTTAAAGGTCCTTTTTTGGCCTCATGCCCTCACCTGGGAACCCTGTTTTACTGCACGTAGTATGGTGCACAGCAAAGTTGGTTGTTCTGTTCCTTGCAAGGCTCACGATGCCAGACACTTGGTAAGGGTTTTTTTGGGGGGTGGGTGGGGGGCCCCTCTTCCATGCCATCTCAGAGGCAGTACACCCATGCTGCTCATTCGGGCACCCTGTCCACAGCCACAGCCCAGCCTGGCCTGTCAGTCTCGGCACTGCCAGTCCACAGGGAGCAGTCAGTGTCAAGCCATCAAGAGGCAGCCACCAGAGGAGACACTGCACTGCTGCTGAGTCACCTCGGTGGTGTTCAATGGTTAAAAAATGCTGATCAGTTAGAATGAGGATGATGAAGATTATGCTACAGATTCCCATACCGGTCTGAGACTCCATGACAGGACTGTTCTCTGTGCTTACTTTCATAATGTATCCCTGCGCCAGCCAGGCCTGAGAAATACAGACACCTGCAGTGTTGGTCAGGAAATCTGAGCAACACTCTCAGGGATGCAGCATCCATTTTGTGGATGAAACTCGACTGTGTGGTCCTAGTCTTCCCAGCTGAGCCTGCAGCAAACTCAACTTTGGGTAGGAGCTGGTCGACCCAGAAAAATTCCACATGGCTCTGATGGGAATCGAACCCACGACCTCCCAGGCGGGAATCTGTTATGCTAACCACTTCACCACGGAAGGTGGTCAACATTTGGTAAGTTTGTCTATGTGTGTGTGCAGTCTGTTGAAGGCTGAAACGACTTGTTAACATTCTACTCTTAAATTTAATGTATTGCTGTTTTGGGTTGGATTATGTTTCAGCTCTGTCATGTAGTCTTGTCGTCATTCCCAGCCCCTTCACACACCCCACCACCCTCCTCCCTGGTCACGTTTGGCTTTACCAGTGCAAGGAGCGAGGTTGGGAGTGATTTTTTTGTGATGGAATCTGGAGGGAATCTAAGTGAGCAATATTAATGTATTGCCACTGGGAGGACATTTTGGGTGGACATGTGGTAAATGCACCATTTGTGTACACACTTTCTGCTTTTGATTTTCGTGTTTTTCTTTGCTGTTATAAAATTGGTTTTTACTTGCAGGTGTTGTTCATCTTAGCCCCAGATTGTTTTACATAAATCATATATCTTCCTTGGCAGATGTGACGGCCAACTTCGGTCGTGCAATGGACCTGTGGAAGACGGCTGTAGGAGCATTATACAACTTGTGGAGGCGACAGCCACACAGAGTGGTGTGACTTTGGGCATTTATTACCTTTTGTCGAGCAACGAAGGTGGAGATCATGATTGCTCTCTGCTGTTCCTGCTTTTGATTGGTCCACTTTTTTTTGCGTCCATATGACCCTTACTGTTAGCAAACAGATCAGTGTCATTAATTCCGATGTGTACACCTCCCCTCTGTTTTCCTGCCTGTTACTAGTCAAATGTTTCCTTTTCATTTATGCATTTTGATTCCTGACAAACCTTTGCTTAACCATACTTACCATCCTATTTCCTTTTTGCACTGGTGATCTCCCATGTCAGAGCTGCTGCAAATCCAGCCCTACGTCAGCCAGATCATGGAGTCCTCTCCCTTTTCACGTTTTGCTAAGTTGTTGTTTTCTATGCAGTTTTGCATGAGGGAAATCATAATCCAACAAAATGTTGATGAAAAATGGACAATATTTGTGTTTAACAACATTGTCAGTTTGAAGTTGCCTTGATTTCCAAGAATGGGCTGTCATTGTTGCATCTACCTCATTTTCCTTGAAATCTTTCTGAGCTCTTTACCTGCCAGTAGTTCTGGCAGAAAAAGATTATCCGACTTCATAGAGATGGTGCATCGTACTATGATTTTGATCTTTCAGATTTTAATCTCATCTTGGGAGGATGTGCCTTGCAAGCACTTGTTAAGCTGTCCTCAATTTCATTTCATCATCAGCATCTTAAGCTGGTCCCAAACTGAAAAAGTGAGGTCATGAAAACATCGGGAGAGCTCCCCAGGGTCAGTGAACTAGTGCAGGGTCAGAGCGCTCTAAAGATAGAGGATGTTACTCTAATTGAACTGGGGGCAATTGGAAAACAAGAAGTGGTCACTGACATCTCAACTTCACCTACATGCTCCTGCGGTCTTGAATCTAAGCTTGCGCTACAAACGTGTCCTCACCTGATGAATGAAGACTCAAACTACGCTCCCAGTGGTTCGGCGGCATTGGACACAATTTGGAGACGAGGAAATTTTATTTGCTCTCACTTTGGTTTGACTTGCATGTCGACAGCATGAAAGAAGACCTGGAGACACTGTGCAATGCTCTCTGATAGTGTCTGTTCAGAGCCCAGTGTGCAGTTGTCCAGTGTGACCAGGGGAGGGAAACGCTGTTCAGAGGCCAGTGTGCAGTTGTCCAGTGTGACCAGGGGAGGGAAACTCTGTTCAGAGGCCAGTGTGCAGTTGTCCAGTGTGACCAGGGGAGGGAAACGCTGTTCAGAGGCCAGTGTGCAGTTGTCCAGTGTGACCAGGGGAGGGAAACGCTGTTCAGAGGCCAGTGTGCAGTTGTCCAGTGTGACCAGGGGAGGGAAACGCTGTTCAGAGGCCAGTGTGCAGTTGTCCAGTGTGACCAGGGGAGGGAAACGCTGTTCAGAGGCCAGTGTGCAGTTGTCCAGTGTGACCAGGGGAGGGAAACGCTGTTCAGAGGCCAGTGTGCAGTTGTCCAGTGTGACCAGGGGAGGGGAACACTCTGTTCAGAGGCCAGTGTGCAGTTGTCCAGTGTGACCAGGGGAGGGGAACACTTGTTCAGAGGCCAGTGTGCAGTTGTCCAGTGTGACCAGGGGAGGGGAAACTCTGTTCAGAGGCCAGTGTGCAGTTGTCCAGTGTGACCAGGGGAGGGGAACGCCGTTCAGAGGCCAGTGTGCAGTTGTCCAGTGTGACCAGGGGAGGGGAACACTCTGTTCAGAGGCCAGTGTGCAGTTGTCCAGTGTGACCAGGGGAGGGGAACACTCTGTTCAGAGGCCAGTGTGCAGTTGTCCAGTGTGACCAGGGGAGGGGAACACTGTTCAGAGGCCAGTGTGCAGTTGTCCAGTGTGACCAGGGGAGGGAAACCTGTTCAGAGGCCAGTGTGCAGTTGTCCAGTGTGACCAGGGGAGGGGAACGCCGTTCAGAGGCCAGTGTGCAGTTGTCCAGTGTGACCAGGGGAGGGAAACGCTT
This sequence comes from Conus ventricosus, assembly GCA_018398815.1. Taxonomy (NCBI): domain Eukaryota; kingdom Metazoa; phylum Mollusca; class Gastropoda; order Neogastropoda; family Conidae; genus Conus; species Conus ventricosus. Next base: position 20,188,384 of record CM031615.1, read on the forward strand.
GTTCAGAGGCCAGTGTGCAGTTGTCCAGTGTGACCAGGGGAGGGGAACGCGTTCAGAGGCCAGTGTGCAGTTGTCCAGTGTGACCAGGGGAGGGGAACAGTGCTTGGGACCATGTGGAGGAGTGAGGCCGAAGGCGATGTTGTATTTCTCTTTTCGATAACAACAGCGTGTCTTATTCCATATGGTTTGTGTTTTTAGATGCTAACGAGTCGTTTGTAGGGTCAGTAGCTGTACTTTTATCGACATATACATTTTATTGGTTGTAACCCGACTCTTCCTCTATTCTTGTCAAACATCTTTTTCCCTATCAGTACAGTCAGTGTGATGGAACTTTTGAAATAAGCCTGTAAGCTGACCTGTTGATGAATGATAAATTGTGTTGATGATTGGTCTTCCGTCATGGTCTTGAAGGGAAAAGATTATTCATGTTGCTTTCCCTGTGAGATTGACAGACCTGTGTATTGGACCGTTTTCAGGAAAATTTGCATCACAACGTCAGAAGATCACGGAATGTGTTAGTACTGGCAAGAACAATCAAAGTACAATTTTAAAACGTTTTAGTGGCAATTGAAGCAAATGGCGTTATTTTCTTGTGTTAATTATGTGAAGATGAGAAGTGTTTATGTCAGTCTTCCATGCCTCATCTGGAGTGTAGATACGATAATTTTATTTTGTGAAATGGGGAAAAGTGATAAGCAAGAGGGATTCTGTATTATGATACACATTTTGATGGTCTTGATTTCATAATTGGCTTAAATTTTTGACAGAAAAGATTTGCAGTATCTGTCTGTATCTCCCCCCTATGAAGTTGATTTTGTACCTCCCTTCTTGTCATTCCATCAGTTCTTAACACAAAGTTTTGACTTTTAAGTTTAAATAAATCCATGAAATCATGATGAGAAATGAAAATTATGATTGTGTACTTTCATTTGAAAAAACAACAGAGGAATAGGCTAGTTTAGAGCAGAAGAATTGCAGCCTCATATTGAAAATTTATATCATATTTCACTGCACTATCTGGTCAGATCAGAATATTTCTGCTGATTTGAATTTAAAAAATTAACTTTTTCCGCTTCATCAGTGTGATTAAGAAGCGGTTACCTTACATATGTGCATTACATAGAGACGGTGGAATGCAACTATGAAAGGCTACCAGCAGAGTGGAAACCCATACCAGGGTTGACTGGATCCTGAATCCTTTTGGTTCAGATCTTTACCAAAGGTGAGGCAAAAAAGAAAAAAACGAAAACGAAACAGAGCAAAACAAAAAAACAGTTGTTGCTGTAACGTATGATCGAGAAAATAATGATGGTAGGCTTTAATAATATTTATCTATTTTACTTTTCTTTTTTTACCTTTGAGCAAACGTTCTCATGAGGGGAAACAAAATTATTTTCCACCTGGGCAAGCGTTAGACAGTAATGGACATAAGTATACTTCCTGTTCACTTTTTTTGCCTGAAGGATATAGAAAATGCAAAATTAATATTCCACAAAAATAATTCACCTTGTGGCTGATGTTCGGAAATCTACAAGGGAGCACTCGCCCTCAGTGAGAGTAACCCTGCCATTTTCATGGGACACATGCTACATGCCCAAACGAACTTTGCCCCATCAGTCAGCTCAGTAAATCAGTCGTAGAGAAAAAGTTTAATTTAAAGATCTGTGTATGAAATAAGACTTCTAAGGATCAAAGTTTTTAATTCTTCATTGTAGATTTGAGAACATGTGGAAACCTCTTCTCTCTGACCAAGTCAGATTTTTTTCTTATGTCTTTTGTTGTTAGGTAGTCAGAACATCAGTAGCAGGTATATGGCATATGGAAAACAGACTAAAATAAAGAGAGTCACATGTCACAAATGGAACCCTTAAACAGCACCGACACATAGCGGGAAAAACTCGCTCATCATTCAAGTGGAACATGTAATTTGCTCTTTATATTTTTACTGTTGATAATTGATCAGTATAAACTTCGTTAGCTCTTTGTGGGGAAAGGGGCTTTGAGTGGGGAAGACACCATAGTTTTTTTTCACTGCTGTCAACACAAATTCAATCCAAACAATCATATTTGATTTTGAGAAAGGCAACAATTCATTGAGCAAAACCATTCCCATAATGTTGTTGTCAGAATTAGCCAGTGGGCCGATTTAATTCAAGCAAAGCAATGGACATAATTCGGTTCTTGTGTGCATCCAAGCTCCATGTGGATTTAGGCCAGTGATGCATCTCGGTGTAAAATCTCTTGCCAGATATGGCCGACCCAGGATTGTCCTGTTGTGGGCAGTGGTCCACAGGGAGTGGACTACTATTAGATGAACTTGAGACATTGTACTCTATCACATGCTACAGCAGGATGCGCAAAATACTTGTCAAAATTACATGTCAAGCGTGTGTGCGTTCATGAATAAATTTAGTAAACAAAATAATTAGACTATGTATTTGTATATATGTATGTAAGCATAATGAACAGATCTTTTTCTCTTTGAATGGATTGCACTGTACATTGTCATAAGAAAAATGAGAATATAAGGAATCTGTGGCATTGTATGAAGCATTTGATTCTGATTTTTTTCAAATTTTAGATGTGTAAAAAGTCCTGTCTTTACCTCATGGCCTGGTCAATTTTTTACATGTTGGTTCTTAAAAATTTTGATTCGCATTTTCTGTGTGTTTTACATCAATAAATTTTCTGCCTACATTTTGGCCTCAACCTGAAGCATTACCGACTTTGCCACCCCCGACCCAACCTCTCCACCAGAATGCATTTGATGATTCTGTGTTTGCATGTAAAGATGCATACCAGATGAGACCGAGAAGGTGTAGGAAGGAATTGCTATGCTAAGACATTTTTCATCATTGTTGCAGTACAAAGTGCTTTGAAATATAATGCACACCCCTTGATTTTTTTTTTAATTTTTTTTTTTTTTTTTTTGCTGTCCCAACCTCTGCGCCACCTCAGAGGCAGTGCACCCACGCCGCTCATTCCGACACCCGTCCACAGCCACAGCCCGGCTGGCCCCGCCGCAGCCCCGGCATCAGCAATCCACAGGGAGCAGTCAATGTCAAGTCGTCAAGAGGCAACCCACCGGAGGAGACACTGCACTGCTGCCGAGTCACTTCGGTGGTGTTCAGTGGCGCCTGTTCTGATCCAACATATGCAGGACACCACCTACTAAGCCCCCTACTGACGACAATAATTGCTTAGTCGCGGAGCCGGCGTGAGTGAGCTCTCCCTCCGGAGGGCGCCACCACGTACGTCCAACGACGGCCCCCATGGACTCGCCAATACCGGTGACCCCGACGGAACCAAACCAAGGCCACAGACGTGGAGAGGACATCGAAATTGAGGTCACCATGAGAGCAGGGCATGAAGGGCCACAGAATTTGAGACAATTTTTTTTTTTTAATGCTGATCAATGGGAATGAGGATGATTAAGATGATGCTACGGATTTCCATTTCGGTCTGAGACTACATGACAGGGCTGTACTCTACGCTTCCTTTCATAATATATCCTGGCGTCAACCAGGCCCGAGAGATACAGGCACCTGCAGTGTTGGTCAGGAAATTTGAGCAACACTCTCAGAAACGCATCCATTAAGTGGATGAAACTCGACTGTGTGGTCCCAGTCTTCCCAACTGAGTCCGCAGCAAACTCAACTCTGGGTAGGAGCCGGTCGGGGCAGAAAAAACCCACATGACTCTGATGGGATTCGAACCCACGACCTCCCAGCCGGGAGTCCGCGACGCTAACCACTTCGCCACGGCGGCTGGTCACCCCTTGATTTTAAACTTTTGGTGTACTAGTGTTACCTTACCCTATTCAGTTCTACAGCTGCCGACCTTTATTGTCAGTTTGCGCCTAAACAGCATTTGAGCAAAGTAACTTGTTTACTCAAACTGGTTTTCCAGCTTTGATCATGAACATACTTTTAACTGCTAGAAAAAAAAAGGGGGGTGGGGGGGGGGGGGGGGTAACTTGTGCTAAGCTTCCTTCCTCATGGGTGCACTGAATTTTGCCGAGTTATTTGAAAAATTTGTGTTTTTCTTCCCTTCTTTGTTGTTGTCTACATTCAAAAGAATTATGCAAAAACATAACTTTTGAGTTTGTTGGAGCAGAAAGTCTGAAAAAGTGTCATATTGCATGGAATTTTTAAATGTTGATAAACAGTTTGCAAAAAGCAAATGTAACAGGTTTTGAAATATCAGAGTTTAAATGAAGTATGCTTTCTGTTCATGCAGATCCACTTAAAATAGACAGGCAGGGGAGGCTGTAGACCAAAAAAGAATTGAAAGCATTATTTTTGCATGCTGTACATTGTTAAAAATTCACTCATGATTGAAAAGAATTCTTACACTGTAGGTGAAAAAATCTACTTGGTATTTTGGCAAAAGATAAACTCTCACTGCATATGTCTTAGGCGGAAGTTTACATATGGGTTTACCTGCTGAAACTTTGAGGGGTATGCCAGGGATGAATGGATATTCACCCATACATGGTAAGTCTCGGTGAAACGGAGGCACTGTAGGCTGCTAATGACAGTCTGTAGCCGCCTGTTTCCAAGTTGCAAGTGCCTGTACTGTTTGTTCTTCAGCATTGAATGTATGTTTGTACTTCTTGACAGACTTCATGCTTGTATTTTCAACAATCTCTAGTTTATTTGAATTACAAGCCTGAAACACATGTATTTAAGTGCGCAAATGTATATCGGCAGAGCATGCATGTTAAGTCACAAAACATGCCAAAGGACTTGTATTTGCATCCTGTCTGTAAATGTATGCATTCCACGCACTCTCCGTACATTTACATAGCAGGTGAGGTTGTGGGAAATGGCAAATGTGCACACGAAGATGAAGTAATATCAAGTTGCAGCGTTTTGCAGATGTTTTGGAAACCACTGGCTTGCTAACCATCCAAGCAGTTTGTCCACATATTGCCCCCCCTTCCTGGTTCATGTTGTTTCGTGAATTCCAAACAAAAATCAATTTGTGCAAGCATGTAGGGCAGGGGTGTGTTTGTGTGCATGCATTCAGGCTGATTTCAGCAAGCATGGATGAGTTGTTCGGAGTGTACAGGTATGAGTGACATTGGTGAAAGTGAGTGCATATATTCAAGAGGTATGTTGGCATGCACGTGTTCTTACACATGTACGTATGCATTTACAAGCTTCTGCTTTTCATGATCCTTACTTCACTTGCAGTTTCAAGGTATGTTCTAACCTTTTTTTGTGCGTGTGCATTCAGGCACTCATCTGCCTTTGTTTTCTAAGGGTATAAAATGCATGTACATGCATACGTGTGTTCACAAATGCACGTTTTTGAAAGAACTTTCATATGTGTCTGTTTCACATGTATATTACAGCATGTATACTCGATACGTTCCTATACTCTTATACACATGGTACAGGCAAGAATCGGTTTTCTCAGCATATGTATTGGTTTTGAGTAAGCAAATATGCATGTGCATGCATATTTACCGATTTTAGAGTGTTTGTGTATGTCTGCGTCGTGTACAACTACATGCGTGCATTTCTAAATATATTTTGCTACCTTTTCGAATTATCAAAGGAACAAAGAGAGAGAAATAATTTCTGTAAAGAAATCATGTGCTTGCAGTTAGGTTTACTTACAAATTGTGTCACTTACCCCCAGCTATTGACCCCACGTTGGCTTGTTATTAATGTTTTTAACATCTCTTCCAGCCAGCTTGGCAGACTGTTCCACTTACCAGTTTCTATCATCACTCACATAGGTGGAAATTCAACCAAAATGTTTGCTGGCAAGTGCAACATTCTTATTTTTTGTAGAGTGAATTTACATTCACATTGTAAGACAACTAAAGTGTCCCATTAAAGGTATACTTTAGAGGTTTTCGATAATGGTCAGCTTATGCAGAAATATGAAATGTTTGATAAATTGGTAAAATAAACATCCGATTCGCTCCCGATTACACGAAATCGATCTGCGAAAGTGGGCATTTTCACTGTAATCAAGAAAACGAGAGGTAATCAACTAAATCTTGGCATGGCTTAACTGCTCATGAGTGTCAGCGACGGCAACAGAAAGCGATTCTGATGGTTCTTGCACATCTCGCTCAGTATCTAATTTATCATGTAAAAGCAGTGACTATGATTGCGACAGCAAATGTGACTCTGGGGATGTTTCTGCAAGGCTTTACTTTATCAGTTTGAACACTAAGTTCTTTTTGAACGCTAATTTCTTTTTACCACGTCAGTTCCAGCTGGACCACGGAAACGAGCTATTGAGTTCCAGCTGGACGCCCGAAACACAGCATTCCGAAGGCGTACGGACTTTACCGAAGTCTCGTGGGAGGCTACCGACTGACTTCTTGATGCGATCACACGTGGACGGCGAGCGGAGATTCTCCTTCCTCAAGCCTTAACGTGTTACATTCATTTAACAAGTGTGATCCGTCCACAGATAAGGACAGAATAAACGTGCGACTATCGTACTCATCTGTATGAGCAGGGTTGTACACCTTAGCAGTATCTATAGGACAAATGTCCTGGACCACCTGAAGTAATGGACATTTGTCCTCTCATAACAAAATCAATCGGACATTTTGAACGCAAGCCAGATTGAATGTATTTTTAAGTTTTATGCACACAAAAATTTAATCGTATTACAAAAGCTGACTATATTCCTAGGGGTGGGAAGCCATGTTTGGTAAACATACTATTACTAGTCCACACACACACACAGTCACACACACAGAGGCAGTGTCTTTCCTAAATCACCAGAGCTTCAGATTGTTTTCAGACATCATGGGCCCAATGACCCATGGCCATGCAAAATGATGGGTCAATTTTGAAAAAGATGGGCCATTGACAATCAAAGGTATGTTCACCTAGTCCTTGAACAGGTACCGCCTGCGTTTTTCCGCCCCACCTGCACTGCACTCATAAAGGGCATGTCCTGGAAGCTAGGTCCATCAATGCACACCCTCATCAGCTGGTCACAATGTGTGTTTGTGAGGGCACTTCTGATTGGAAATAGCGAGCGTAGGAGCCAGTTGTGTATCTTTCTTTGTGGAGCAACGCAAGGGGGCCCCACTTTCTTCAGCATCTGTGATCATCCGGCCATTACTAGAACTGTCAACAAAATCTGGGGCTGAAGATGGGCCAGCTGTTGGTTCAGGATCTTGTTGACATGCTGCAGGCGTTTGAGGACTTGGAGTGGTGCAGTGATCTGGGCCTGAACATTGACCAGCTGTTGGTTCTTGTGCACCATCTTTAATAACACCCTATCACAGTCAGTGTCAGTCTGATATATATATGTGTGTGTGTGTGTGTGTGTGTGTGTGTGAGAGAGAGAGAGTGTGTGTGTGTCTGGTGTGTGTGTACTGTCCAACACCCCCTCCCTCTTTTTTCTTCTTCTCCGCTCGGTCTCTCTCTCTTTTCCCTTTTCCCACCCCATCTTCCGCGATGTGTTCATGGCACTTAGCTATTTTTAGCGGTGGCAGTTTGGTGGATGACTGACCCACTAAACGCTGGAGGAGGGGGGTGGGGTGGGGCGAGGGGAGGGAGGGGGATACACATGCCGCCTTGCTGAGATAAGATTACAAGGGAAAGGAGAGAAAGACAATGGAGTGCGGGAGGGAGGAGTGGAAAGCCGAAAGGGGAGTGGGGGGAAATACACGTGCCGGCTGGCTGAGAGAGACTAAAGGGAGAGAAAAACAATGATGGCTTCAATTTTTTAGCTAAGAGATAAAAACTAAACACTTACCACTCGTTTTATCCTTTGAAAACATTGCTGACAAAGTTAGCTGCCGCTGGTTTTCACTTTGTTTGAGCTTTTTCTTCGGTGGCATCTTGTCTTTAGCAGAACGATGATTCGATTCCACACGTGTTTTAAAAGTCAGACGATTTCTGGACCCAGACGATTTCGCCTTTGCAAGGTAAAAATGATAGATGTTCGCTGATTGGTTGTTGTGCTTGGCTGTCAGCCAATCACACACAGCGATGGTAGGCAAGGCAGCAAGGTGCCAGTTTGGGTACTATACTCCGTTGTGTGCCACATGTGCTTGGACCTGGTGTGGCTTGGTACCGACAGACCGAGGATCGAGACAAGTTGGCGATTTTTATGACGCGCCCGGCTGGCGCATACACACTGACTGTTACGCGTCATTCTGATAAAATATGCGCCAATGGCGCGGGCGCGCCAACAATCTGAAGCTCTGAATCACTATTCATTGCTAATGCTAGTATTCAAGTACAATATTGATTCATTTGGAGTCGTCTTTTTGGTTGAAGAGCATTCTTTTCCTTTTCTCTCCCACTTTTCTGTCACCCTGAACACCCATTCTGATTCCCCTTGACATCACTTGGGCCTTCCATTTGCACCCTCGTCGTGGAGCAAGGATTCCTTTCCAGTCTCCCCTTCAGCAACATGTGCCTACATGGCCTACAACACGTAACAAGTACAATAGGGCTTATCGCTCTTTAGCGCTTTACGCTAAAAATAACCCTGACACAAGCTGGCTGCGACAGGGAGGCAGAGTTGCAAGCCAACGAGCTAAAAAATAGACCGCCACGGCTCGCCACTAAGCTTAGTGCCAGTGGCACACGGGATAGTAATAGGCCTAGTGATTCACTGGGCAGTGGGCTTACACTAAAGTTACAGACTGGAGTTCTGTACGACGGTCGGACTCAAATAATTATGCGGGCTTGATATAAACGGCCGGTGCCATGTCCGTGAGCATCGGAAAGCTATCGGACAGTGACCGCGTTTTCGGCAAAGTAATGGGACATTTGTCCTCTTCACTGCCAGTTATATCGGACATTTTGCATGTGCAATCGGTCTATGTCCGATGTCCGACGTGGATGTGCAACCCTGTATGAGCTTACCACTCCGCCTTCAAAGTATACGCGCACAATGCAGACGAAAGTTTTTGATCCATTCGAACGGGCTCGGCAATTGTCGGAATAGCTCGTTTCCGCGGTCCAGCTGGAACTGACGTGGTAAAAAGAACTTTAGTGGCCCGGCATGGTTGCATGAACCCAATCCACTTCTTTCGAGTATCTGGATCAGATGGAAATGTGTGCAAAGAATATCCGTCTCCTGCTGAGCTGCTGCACTCGCCTACAGCACAATATCTGCCACCCCCTCGTGACTTTTTAGGCTGTGGGGGATCGCAACTCGTGTTGATTTCACTTGGCGTTGGCTTGTTGTGTAGGTTGCGGCTGACGGCCAGTCCATCAAGTGACGTCACGGTTTTCGGTCTACCGCGCAGGGTTTGAACAGATGTGCAAAAGTCGTTTTTTTTATCCATTAAATTCTTCCGGGGATTTAAAAAAAAAAAGAAGAATACCATACTGTAGTTATGACATGTACAACCTGTTTTTAACAATTATCGAAAATCTCTAAAGTAGACCTTTAACTTTTGGTGATGTTAAATATAGAACTTTTAAAATGAATAAGACGGTACAGTTTTATCCATGGAACAGGCACAAGTAAAGAGTTTTAAACTGTATATTTGGATAGAGTTTCTGTGCACAGAGTACAGCTAACGTTAAGGGAAAAAAAATGTATATACAAATTTGTATATGAATGAAAAGCGCGGTGGAATGTCACATTATGTGACATAAATTTCACAGCATGCAAAGCTTTGGTGTGTAATTGAATACATTATATGCCTTATCATAAAAATGTGACCATCAGAGCTTAATTCTAGCATTTTCAAAAGGGGGCAACCCCCCCCCCCCCCTCCTCATATAAAAAAAAAAAGGGTCCCCCCCCCCCCCTTCCCCCCTCCGGGGCCACTTCTTCAGCCAATCGTCTTAAAAAGGGTGTTCCCTTGCACTGGCACTCTTTTCGGCTGCTTCTCCGAGCTTTTGGATGTAGTCGCGGTTTCTTCATGATTCTCCACAATCGCATGGCACAGAATCATTTTTTTTTTCACTTTTTTTTCCACGAAAGTCGAAGTCAAATAGGGTGGGTGCACGCTGCATTTTGGAAAATACCCAAATTATGCAACTTAAAACTCTCGCAACTTCTCATCGGTGACGAGAAGAAGGAGATAAACGCCGCCGATTGGTTGATTTACACTAACAGCCAATGAAATATCAAGAAACCGTTCGCCCCTGCTCAGTTCTATTTTTCAGTTTTTCAAGCAGATGACAAACGAGCGCCCGCAACGATCAGTAAACAGGGGGGGGCAGTCTGCAACTGTGTGGGGTCTGCCCACGTTAAGACTCCATAATTGCGGAAAGGGAACAGATTTTCGGGGATTGTACAAATCCTGCGTCTAGAGTAAGCTCTGGACCATTATCAACCACATAAAAGATGAAACATGGTGTGTTTAGGTATTTGGATTGATGCGCATAACAAATACTTAGCTTTGCTTTGGGGCGCTTCAGAATACAAGGTATCCTGGTCAATTTTTTTTACTTGTTAAAGCATTTCTTTTTGGGAAAATTTAAAAAAGCACTGATAATTCTACCTTTTTCCACACTTTTCACTCCATTTGAGGTCAAAGAGGAGGAGGATTTGAAAGGGGAAGTGGTGGAATATAAAAGTCAGGTTTTATGCACCCTGGTCATCTTTGTTTGGGTTACCGATTTACTTTTGTTTGTTGAAAAATTTTTTCTTCTTGTTAAAATTTAAATTTGGTTTATTTACCCTTTTTCTGCTTGTGATACTGTCCCTGTGGGATAAAGGGGTTTTTGAATTCAGGACAAATGGCTCATCCTCCTCCAGAAATTAATGCTAGTTAATGTCCTCTTTTTTCACTCACTCGACTCTTGCCCTTTTTGATTTTTGTTTCAGTTTACTATTCTCTTTCCGTTTTCCTGCCTTTGTGGACCATTCTCCATTGTGCTGAAAAATGTTGGAGAATTATTTCAGGTCATATTCCGGTGGGAAACAATGCCGGGGGGCACTTCAGTACAAATAGCTCTCCTGCTTTCTGGAAATTCCATGCCAGCAGCTTCCTCGTTTCTGTTTCTCTTAACTGGAGTCCTTTTTCTAAATCTTTCCAAACTGTCATCTATGCTTTCTGTCCTTCAGGACCATTCTCCCATTTTCTTGCTCTATTTCCCCCAGGGAAAGTTAGCGCACTTTCAGTATACATAGGTCTTGTGATCTTGGGGGTCCAATCATAGGCTGGATAGGCCTAGTCTATTTTGATGACTCTTGTTGGTTTTCAGTGGAGAAGAGTTTCCCAAGCAGAGGTGTACATCATTCAGAACGTTCCTAAAACATCGAGGAAATTTACGTTATTAACTTCCATCGTGGTGGTTAAGACAAAAGCCCTTTTGCGTGATAGCTGCTCAGATTTGTACTGCATACAGGAAAAAAATCATACGTCACGCAGAGGTTCCCGCTAGACTATAGACTTTGCCGGTACTTGGTACCGGACAACAAAAATTTCGGTACAAGTCTTAAATCAGCCGGTACCGCGCTTGGCTGCCCTGCCATGCACTACACACTCAACGCGATTCTGGGTCACGCGAACGGGCGGATAGCGACCCGGCCCTCCCGGGCACGGATAGCACTAACGGGCTTGTCAGTGACAGCCTTCAGTCAACTGAACTCAACAGAAAAGTCGACGGAGAGAGTAACATGCAAAAAATCATAAATGAAAACAAAAAAAAGGGCAAAAAAAACAAAACAAAAGCAAAAAACCCAAAACGTAACTTGAAAGAAAAACAAACAAACAAACAAAACAAACTTAAAAAAACTTCTCACTTACCTATCCACACGTGCGAAAGAATTCCGCATGTTCGTCATCGAACCATGCAGTTACTCAAAGTGAGTTGAAAACAGCGACAGTCAATAAAAAACTGGGTGGGGGATTCCCGCAAGTTCAATCCAGGGTCAGACTGTCAGCATGACACGCACACAATCCTATGTCTCTACTGATCAACAGACTTACAGAGTCCGTGCACTCAAGATAATTTGATGACCAGTGAACAGTTACAGTTTTTTTATTGTCAGAAGTCAAGAATAAGCTACACAAACTTGTGATATGCACAAAGAAGGACGACTGTACGAAGGTCACAAGATAAAAAGAAGGGGGAAAAAAAACAGCAAACACGCGGGAAAACACACTGTCAAAAGAAGGGATTGTCCGATGACGTGTAAAAGGCACGAAACTTTGGCTACACGGGGGAAACCCCTGGGGTTCCAAAAAAAAATGGAACCGTCCTTTTTGACGCGATGCTTTTGTAATCAGCGCTGTCCTTTAAAAAAAAAGGGGGGGGAAAAGGGTTCCGGGGACAAAAAAGGAAAGGGGGGGAAGAGGAGTGATGTCAGTGTATTGTTGCCCGGCAGGGCCCATGGCTTATTTCCTCCTGCCATCCCCCTCACCCGCGGGACGGGCGGAGAGACAGACAGGGCAGGGATGGGAGAGCCCAAAGTGTAGATGTTCCCCGGGTACAGGGTTTACCGGGGGCCCTTTTATTTTATTCGGTAAAAGGGCCAAAATATTTTCCCGGTTTAAAAACCCGGCATTTTCCCGGTCTAAGGAACCTCTGTCAGGGAAAAATTTTGGTACATTTTTGTGAGAAACCAGCCGCTTTTCCCCAGTGCCTCAAAAGGGAAAATTTTATGCGTCAGAGACCCCACTTTTTGTCCCGTAAGAAGGGACACTTTTTTAAAGTGTACATTTTGAAATGCTGTAAACTTAAAAATTTCCGCTATGTGGACCCCTTTTTAAACCCTAAAAAAGAATACGGGTTTGGATACTTTCTGATAAACTTCAGTCTGCAAGACGGACCCTTTTTGCATGAAAAGCATACAGGTGAAAGTGCTATAGGTTTCCTAGGGGATTTTCAAATAAATCGAAGGCCAAAAAAAATTTTTTGGGTGCGCCTCTGCTTAAGCAGAAATTTTCCAAACATTCGGGCGAAAACATTCAGGAACAGGGGATGCAGAGTGAAGTTTGGTTTTAACAAGGGTACATTTTTCCCTGATTGTTGCCTGAAAAAGAGGGCCCCAGTAATTAAACCCCCCCCCAAACTGCTTTTTTGTGGGTTTTTTTTCGGTCACATATCTTTCCCTATCCCACTTTTGGAAAACAAGTCGCAAAAATTTTAAAAAAATAAAAAACAAAAAGGATTAGAAAAGGGAAAATCATAATAGAAATACATCTATTCCCACATGTAAAAAAACAAAAAAACCAAAAGGGTTTTTTTTTTTAAAAAATTTGCTTTTTTTTCCTGCTAGTACAGACCCCCCTCTCCCAAGGGGAAAAAAAATTTTGTTGGTGGCAAACTGGGTCTTTTTTAAACTTGAAAATTCTAAAGGAATTGAAATGCTCACACAACAGCCAAAAATTTTATAAAAGCTTTGCCTCCCTTACCCAAAATTTTCTCTATGTAACGAAAAGGGTTTGAAGCAAAACAATGGGCATACAATAAATGATTTTAAAGACAATTGAAAAAAAGAACTTTGTCCCCTCCCATGTGCAAAAAAAAAGAAACTTGTTTGGGCCAAAATTCAGTAATTTAAAGAATTTTTTAACCGATCTCCACAATAGCAATTTAATCTTTTTCGCAGATTTGGGCAAGAAGTGGGAATCTTGCACGAAAGTGAACCCCCCCTCATGTCAGACAGTTTTGTGAAAAAACCCCAAACCCATTTCAAAATTTAATACTGTGATCTGGCAAAAAATCCCAAAAACCGGGATTAAAACAAATAGCTTCAAACAAAAACAAATTAAATATTGTAAAAACTTTCCCTGAATTAAAAATACTGAGAAAAACAATTGAAAAAACCTTTCCCCTGAATTTTAAATTTTAAATATAACTCCCTTTTAAATTGGTTTGGGGGTTTAAAACCTTTCCCATTTTTTTCCAGCATTTTCAATAAGGTTGGCACCCTTATATACAAAACCCATTTTTTAAACCTTTATGAAAAAAAAAAACAACCAAAACAAACGAAATAAAAATCAAGTAATTTCCCCAATGCAAACACGGATAGATATAATGACCATTAAAATTGTTTTTCCAACCAGAGACATTTCATTTTTGGGAAAAGGGACTTAAAAAAAAATTTAAAAACCGTAACAAAAAATCAAAACCCCTATAGCAGCCAGATTTTAAAAACAAGTGCACAGAAAAAGTGCTGTTTTTAATGTTTGAAAACAAGGAAAAAAAAAAAAATAAAATCAAAACAAGACAGCGGGGGCCCCAAACCACAGAAAAGGGGTTGTAACAGCTCCCTTTTTGGAAAAATGTGCCTCCTCAGGCACTTTTCTTTAGCTCTCCCCTCGAAAGGGCCAATGTGTATAAACCATCCCCTTTGTTTTGCCAACAGGTTGTTGTGCCAATAAAAGATGACTGCGGGACTTAAAAGGGGGGCAGGAAAAAAACCCTGGTAAATGGTCCCCCTTTTAAAAACAAAAAAACACCGTTTAGAGCCCTTTTAAGGGGGAAAAAAAAAACCCTTTAAATTAAAAAAAAAAAAAAAAACTGCACAAAATTTAAATCATTGATGAATTAAGACATTTCAACCCAAAACAATAATGCAAAACCAAGCAAAAAATTTTTTTAAAAAAGGGACCAAAAATTTTCCCCCCAAAAAAATGAGCCCTTTTCAGCGATTTCCCCCGGACATTTAACTGACCTCCTTTAAAGTGTAGAAAAAGGGAAAAAAGAAAAGCCTGTTTTGCCCACAGTGCTAAATTTTCCAAAAACCGGGGAAATCCTGAATAAAGATTTTTTCCCTAACCCAAGTGTAAAAAATTAAATGGTTCCAGGGCATCGTTTAAAGGGGCAACAAAACCTTAAAAATTTTAGCTTCCCAAAAAAAAATCAAGGGTTCTTCTTCATCTCACCCAGGCAAAAAACAAAACTGCAAAACTAGAGCTACAGTCACAACGCACTGTTTTAATCGAAAGCACCCAAATCCTTTCCCCAATGTCTCGCGCATTCCTCAACACTTGAACTGACGATACGAATTTATACTTTTTGTCATCCCCATTCTCACCCTAAAAAAATTTTTCACAACAATCCAAAAAAAGCAGTCAAAAACACACAAACCAGGGAAAAAAACCATACCATGTACATCTTTTGGGAAGTTTGTTGTTCCAAAAACATTTCTGCAATCTTTCCACAACCCAAAGTTGATGCAGTTTTTTTCAAATTGATGGAGGATGGGGGGTTTCAAATTGCCTAAAACCCATTTAGTAGCCCCCAAAATTTATACCCAAATTTCAAACCCTTACTAAAGGGGGTTTCTTTTAACATAACCAAAAATAGCCCTTGTACAAGCAAAATAAAAAATGGGGCAAAATTTTGGTGCCAGGAAATACTAAAGGCAAAAAATTTTCAAAATTTTTAAAAAAAAGGGGACTTTAGTTTTTTCCCCAACCCTGGAAATTTCCCGGGGAAAAAAAAAATAGGGGACAATTACGTTTTAAAAAGCAATGAAGTCCTTCCTTCAGAAAAAAAGAGGAACGCCACACATAAAAACCTCCCAAAAAATCCCGGACTACAAAAACCCTTTCTTTTTAACAAAACAAACAAATGAAAAAATAATCAGAAGGGAAAAAAAAATTTTTAAAGGGGGGATAAAGAATCTCCACACAAAAAAATTTTTATTTTTAAAAACTTCCCCAAAAAAAAAAAAGGGAAAGGGAAAAAAAAAAAAGCCCATAGAATGTGGCACCAAAGGGTAATGCCGCAGGGAAAAAAAGGGTGTATCCAAATTGACCCTCCCTCCCCCCTCCCCTTTTTCCCTCTCTTGCTTTCTGCTGGGTCGTTTGGGGCCCCTCGCGAGCAAAGGGCCCATCTCCTGACATTGTAACACTGGGTTGCGACGGGTCCCCCTGTTTTTTCCGGGCGTTTGCGTGCAAAGTGGGCACGTTTCCCACCCCGAAGGAAAAAAAAACATGGGGAAGAAACAGCACCCGAGAGAAAAAGGAGAACGCAAAAAACACTTCCCATTAATATTCATGTATTTAAACTTACTGTGGGCAGACAAACCCCATTTTTGTGCGCCTATACAAAATTAAATTTTTTTTTCCTTATTTTAAAGGCAAAGAACTTTTTTTTCAGGTCCCCTGCACTTTTTACTGCAAATCTGAAAATTGCCCCCTCCAGGCCCAAAAATGAACGGGAATACTTCCAACCTTTTAAAAAGGGGAAATGGGGCCATCCTTTCTACATTATTGTTTTGGGCTTATTTCCCCGAAAATTTCACCAAAAAAGAAACAACCTGAAACTATTTCCTGGGAAATTGTTACTGAATTTTGTAAAATTGTTGAATATAATTTTCCTTCAAAATCATTTAAAATTAACCCAAAAATTTTTATTGTAGGCACACAGGTTTGCAAAATAAACCCAGGTTTGTGGAAAATTCGGGGGAATTTGGGTTTTTTCAATTTTATAAGTCATTTTTACTTTTTTTTCAAATTACATCAATTTTATAATTCTTCCCAAATAATTTTTAAAAAAAGGGGGTGGGGGGGTAACAACCCAAAATCCCTTAAACAGGGCCCGGAAAAATTTCAAATCCAGTTACAGAATGGGGGGGCGGGGGAACAGCCCCAAATACTGTCATCCGTTTTTCAAACTTTCAGTTTCCAAATTATGAGCAAAAAACAGTGAAATAATAGCCCAAAATTCTGCCCTCAGGGCCCCCCCCCCCCCCCCCCCCGGGAAAATTTTGGTCCCGTTTTTTTTTTCCCCGCAACAAAGCTGCGGCAACGCAAATCACCCCCAATGGATTCTTTCAAAAAATTTTGTGTCGTGCTCTACCCTCGGCACTGCCCTCTTTCCCACACTTTTCTTGCCCTCTCCAATGGCCTTTCCCCCTCCCCCAAAATCTCCCCAACCTTCTGGAATCAAAATTCAGAAAACCCGTCGATTTAAAGGGGGGTGGGGGGGAATGAAAGGGGCCCGTTTACTTTTTACTGCTTTTAGCTTTTGACTGAAAACATTTTTTAAACCCCTTGGGTTTTTTTAACAGGGAAAAAGTGGGGGGTTTTAAAAAGAAAACGCATTTTCCAGCATACAATTTTCAAACATCTACCCCAAAAACAATTTTGGGGGTTTTTTTTAAAAAAAACTTTCATCCTTAGTCAAAAATCAACCACCCCTTCCCTTAACCCAATTCTCTAACAAAAATTTTGAAACTCGCATTTTTCAAAACTAAATTTGGGATTTCAAGAAAATCGCTAAATTGGAAAAAAAAAAATCCAGGAAAAAAATTTGGGAGGGGGTAGCCCTTTACCCAAAAAAACCAAAAAGGGGATATATTTCCCCCCCCCCGACCCCACCCCCCAAAATTCGCCTTTACCCGGAAAAATTATTATTTTTGGGTGACAAGGGGGGGGGGAAAAACTGTCTACTCTAAAATCAAAACTTCCCCTTTCTCCCTGTTGTTTTCTTTCACTTTCCGAGCTGTTCCAAGGTCTTAAATGCTTATGCATTTCTATTCATCACGGCCATTATGGATTTGCACCTACCACAAATTACAAACATTACAAATTCAGTGTATTGAGCACAAATGTGTGTCTGACACATTAAAATTCTCATCTGACATACTGAAATTCAGGCCACTGCATCACTAAAACATACCAAAATTTTATTGTGACACAATTATTTTCTCCTGTATGCATTACAACTCCAAGCAGTGCATCAGGTAAAAGCATTTCCATCCCAGCTACCAAAACATAACTTTCCTTGACATTAGACTGCCCAGTCTAATGACTGGACCACAAGTTCACATGATTTGGCTAGACATGAAAAGATGGCAATCCCTATGAAATGCACACTCAGTGTTGCCCTCAAACTTCCAGACAATAATCAATCTGCTATCCTACCTCTTGATTATATCCAAACAAGTTTTCAAAGCATGTTGAACGGTTTGCATACAGAAGTCTTAGGTTATCTCATTTACGCCCTATGCCGTTGTTTATTCATACTTGATCAATCTCTGTGTGTGCGTGCATGTATGGCGCATGTGAAAAATTCACACTTACTTGTAACAAGCAACGGTCACTATTGGTGCACTCGCGAGACAAATGGCCACTGCCACCACAGTTGTAACAATTTGCGGTCATCAGTGCGTCGATCAAGTCCGGCAATCCTTCGCAAGGTGGCCAGTTTCACCACACCGGAAGCAGGGGCGAGAACTCACCTCTGGACAGTCCCGCTGAACATGCCCAGTCTGGTACAGTTGTAGCAGGCACCTACAGAAAAAGGGAAAAAGAAATTTTGTGCACAACTAATGTTACCAACAGAGAATTTTCTGGCCAATACAAGGCTTCAATACCTGAAGAAGAGCACCAGAGAACCTCTGATTTTAAAGTGACATGCCGAAACAATGAGTAGCCCATAACGCTGCGATACACTTGTTTTCAGAATGACCTCACACTTTAAATAATGAAGGGAAAAAAATGTAGTAATGGTATCCGATCAAGCTGAAAATGATTATTACTAATTTCAGCTGATCTTCAATTTACACATTCAGTCATTTTAAGTCACACTAAAAGTATTAATTTTGGAAATCACAGCAACAGCTGTGATGCAGTGGTTAGCATCATGGACTCACAAACTGTACCGACAGATGCAGGAAAACCATCAATTATCAATTATTGCAGATTTCCACCAGCATCATGGACTCACAAACTGGTACCGACAGGTGTAGGAAAACCATCAGATAATTATTGCAGATTTCCACCAGCCCTGGCTTGCAACTTCTCTGATGCGATTCGTCTGCTTTGGAATCAAATGGGAAAGCTAGGACTATGCAGTTCATCCAATACCCGATATATTTCCATAGCCATGCTGTCATGATGATTTCCATGCCCATTTGTTCCCTCCATTGCCTAGTCAAAGGCAATTTTGTACGAAAGGTTTTTAACAATGGTATCTCTGTTTCCTTTTCTTCCCTCCATAGCCTTGCCAATGGTACTCAATTTGTATCAAAGGTTTTGATGATGGAAGATTTGGGCAGTCTCTGGACTGACCTCATTTTCATCCAAGGAGATACTTATATGGGCCTGGAAAAAAATCTGACTAGGCACTACTGAACATTATCTAAGTAATTCAGCAGCATTTCTTTCATAACATCTCAGTAATTCAGCAGCAACTTTTTCTTCAAAGATCACTAATTGATTCAGAATCGTCTTTCTTCTTCCATCTTTTTTCTTGTTACTTCGTATAAAAAAAAACACCAAAAAACATTCCAACACCGTCTCTCTTTAGAGTCTGAAACACACAAGTACCTCATTTCGAAAACATCATCAAGCTGGAGAACAGTCAACAGGAAAAATCTCTGTAAAAATAATTGGAGTCCAGGGGCAGACTAGTCCCCCCTGTGGCAGGCAATCCTGTGTGTGCTGAGAGTAGGGTGGGTGAGGCAAAGCCCCAAGGCCAAAACTGAGTTAAAACAATTTGGAAGACCCTTCCATGGTCTCTCATGACTCATTGACTGGCAAATTACTATGCACCAAATACAAAAAAAAAAAAGAAAGAAAGAAAAAAAACTACACAACACACAATCCCACACCAAGAGGCACGCACACTTAAATGTATTATAAGAAAAAAAAATAAGGGTGTCTCAACAGTGATGCATACAATTTGGTAATTGGGGAAAAAAACCTTAATATCCTTTACTGTGGTGCTGAACAATATCCTTGGTTGCAGACACAATCATTGTGCTGTTTATTACCAAGCTAACCACGTCACATATGCATGTTCGTTAAAAAAAAAAAAAGGGGGGGAGGGTGGATGGGTGGGTGGGGCAGTGGTAAAATATTAATCCAATTACAACATCCAGTCGGCTCTGACTGAAGTCCACTTTGGCACTACTCCTGAACCATCAACTAGCTTCTTGTAGTGCGCATGTTAAAGAGCGCTGCTAAAGCCACAACTGGGTAGTTCAGCTTTTTTTTTAATTTATTTTATTTTTTAACAAAGCGAAAAGTAACAACGTGCCATTTCCCGGGTTGCTCCCTTCTCAGGAACAAGTCGAAACCTTTGACTGAAATTGCGTTTTTATCATCTTTTCAGTCCACTTCCATCTCCAATAACTGAGAATTGTGCCTTCCTCAAACGTCCCGCCATGATTTACGATTCATGACACGCAGGACATCATATTTCTCCCCAGATGACGAAGCCTTCTCATGATGCACAACCAGAAAAATGGACAAAAAAATTGCCTCGACTTACGTATTTACCCGCCACTGAACTGGTCCGAATCATGCATGCAGAAGCACTGCAATGTACCATTAAAAGCATGGGTGGCCTTAGAAGTAGAATAATGTAAACATGGACTGGAAAACTTGGATACAGTGTGTGACTTGGGGTGACCATATGTTTCATGATCGTTTTTTTTCAGAATTTCTTTCTCTGAATGTTTATTTGCCTGCCTCTGAAAGTCAGGTGGTTTCCGCAAAAATCCTAAGATCAGACAAGAGTTCTCCAGCCCGATTACAGAAATAGATACCCTTCAAACATTCACATCAACAATCAATGTTAGTGTGGCCAATGTTTGAATAAAACTCTCTTATCCCCATCTAAAAGCAAGATGCTGCCCCCCTGATGCATTTGTACACATAAAGAATGAACCAAACTCCCGTCTATTCCTACCTGAATCGATGTCTTTGTCACATTCGCGGGCAATGTGGCCAAGCTGGTTACACTTGTAACAGCGATCCACCTCCATTTTACACTCCCGGGCATAGTGGCCTAGGCGATTACACTTGTAACACTTGGCTGTTTCACACACAAAACATCCAAACACGTTAATTGTCATCCAAACACCAGCATACCACTCCTGACATTTCTATCTTCTCTGGACGGAATATTTCAGCACATCACATTTGTAGATCTATTCTAATGAATAAGTTTGCTCCTCTGACAGTTTACTCTTCTGTTTCATCTCAAAGTCCTAAAACATTTCCCCATTTATTAAGCTTACTGTTAATATCTTACTTCTTAACAAATCATAAATACTGAAATTGCTGTTGAAAATCTTTCACAGACCTACAATTTCCAAACTTAAGTTATATCCTTCTGCCTTTAACACTATGATGAGGTAACACACAAATTTCTATCAATATATTATTGTACACTTGTGCAGCTAATTCAATTTCAGATTCATGTTGCTTTTCCTTATAAAGTTATAGCCCAGTCAACGGCTGAGCCGCATCAGGCTGTCAGTGTCACCCTATCGGAATCAGCCTTCAGTATCAACACACACACACACCTCATATACACACACACACGCCTCTCATTAAAACAGATTTTCTATTAACACAATAGTATTTCACTGAACCTTTCCTGCATAAAATCACAGCTCAGATAAAAGAAATGTATACCTCTTTCAGAAATTAAATCACATAAAGTAACGTCTGTGAACAAGGTTTTCATGGAATCTGCAGTAAAGTATTAACGACAGATGCAATGTAAGTCCCAATGCTCTATAAGAACATGTTCATAGTGGTTAGTATGTCACACAGAACATACAACGAAGCCTCTTCATCTTTTAAAACATAAAAACAGGTGTAAAAGAAGCAGCTGTGTGGTAAACAGCACAAGATGCGTTTCTCTTCACGGCAGCCTGTGGCACACAGTAAAAACTCAGATTTGGATGGATTAGGAAGAGTTTGTTATCCATAGATCTGCGAGTTCCACCCCTCTTCCCAGAAAACTTCAACTAAAGCCTGAGCTGTAGGTTTCTTAGATCATGAGGGACAGAGAATCTATCCAAATTTTCATTTGTGGCATTCTTAGCATGTTGGTAGACAACTTCATAGCCTCAAATGCCAACTTGACTGGGAACCCAAGTGAAAACCATGTTGTAACAATCAGATTTCAGAGAAGTAATCAGGTCAAACAATTTCAGCCGCTAAAGGAGCTTGCAGTTTAAGTTACTTACAGCCAGCAAATGAGCAATGTCTTCAAAGCAGAAAGGAAGTATTCCAAAGCAGAAAGGAAGTCAGAGAATGAGGAAGTTTTATGTTTTGACTTTGAGACCATTTGAAGAGCAAGACCAACACTGTGAGCTCAGCAGTGTAGATGGAGCTGTCTGTGGGAATCTGAGAGGGAGCTCTTGTGCTATATATGCAGAGCAGCAACTCCTCTTCAGATCTGGACCCATCAGTAAATATTCTTTGAAAGGATGGACATGTTGAACAAAGTTCGGAAAAAAGGTCTTGTAATATTGTATGCCACACTGCCAGAGAGTTCATGGAGTCTTTGCTATATTTGAGGCCCGATCAAAGCAGATCTCAGGGTAAGGAAGATCCAAAAACTGGCTCAAGTATTTTGCAACTGAAAAACACTGTGTTGTGGAAATCATTTTGTCTCAACAGTTTTTGCACTGTAAGTACAACTACAAGGCTTCTCATCAGATTTGCATTTCACAACAACAACAACAAAAAGCATTGTCAACAATCTAAACCACAACTGTTGAACTCGTTCTTTATGGAAGCTGTAATGTCACAGCTGTCCACTGATGTACTAGGCTAGTTTCCACTTGCCAAAATTGACGACACAGACTTATTTTCCATGTTTCGCACTTTACCAATGAAAAAACAAAAAAAATGTGTTGGCTGCTTTGCCATTAAGGGTTAATTCAGGCAAATTAATTCTATTTTTATTCAAGTAACTTGCCGCTGCATGCATGCATCCGCACGCACATACACACAAGCTTGGATGGTCAATTGTGAAATGAGAATCGAAACTGATTTAGTTTTCAACCAATCACTGGACACCTTTCCGAGCCAACTATCACCACTTGGTTCAGTGATAACAATGCGCTTGGATGCTGTGTACACGCTGAGAAGACAAAGTGTGTACTCCATGCAGATTCACCAGCTGCCAAGGTTGCTGTATCAAATTGCATCCTTGAGATGCAGACCATTTTTAGACAACTTAACCGATATCATGAAATATGTTAATTTCAGAACTAAGAATTAACCAATATGGTAATTCAATTTGCAATTCCCTGGGGGGGGGGGGTGGAGAAGGGTTGGTTACCGGTTGGGTTACCATCCCTTCAAAAAACTTGCCTATACGAATATAACACAAATCTGCCCACTGATGGGCGTATTGTCCCATTTTTGGTCTAAAAACATACCCTTGTTCATACAGTCACTTTCGCAATGTCTTGCAGACACATGACGACGGAGTATGACAGCCTTTGTCTTCAAGTTCAAGCAAGCAAAAATGGCAACCCCACCCCCCCCCCCCTTTTTTTTCTCCAACATTTTGCTGAAATCCACATGAAAAAGAGGATCTCTGAAAAATGTATGGCGCACAGTTTGAACATTGTTTCAGTTCAACAGGTCAATTCTTCACTTCACACGTGCTAGATTTTGTCCACATACATAAAGCTACCCCTGAAAAGTTTATACATCAAATTTACAAAAATGCCAAATACAACAGCAAACCAGTTACTTCAGCAACATGCATTTTCAAACAAGCTTTATCATGACCAAGAATATACACTACATACAGTCAAGGCAAGACAGGCATATAATGCACACTCCAAAAAACATAGCAGTACATGGGGTGAGGGGATTACTCTAAACAACCACTCTTGTGTAGTCTTTCTTACAAGTTAAATTATAAGTATCTATCAATCCATTAATAGTCAAAACTGAAACTCTTGGATGTTGGGAGGTGGAAGGGATAGAGATACTAGAAATAAAAAATGAAATTAACTATAGATGGACCAAAAGGGCACAAACAGTGCACTGTCAATCACTTTAAACATACACCACCAGACTGATTTCATTAAAAAAAAAAAAAAAAAAAAAAAAATCAGAGACACACAACATCAACGCAAATAAAAAAATGTAACATTAAATGATGCGAAAAAAGGGAAAAAAATGATAACCTAAAATGTTTCATACACACTACAGCACACAAACAGAGAAGATTGCACACAAATAATACATTAGAAGCCAGTATACAAATTTCGAAAGCAAATCATCAAATCATGTGAACATACAATAAGGACACAGTTACCAAGCCTGATTTTTTCCGCGACTAAAGCACACAAACATGACTAAACACTGTATAGAACAAGCTAATGCTGCGCAAATACCAAGTGAAAAAAATGTTTCAATCACACCATAAGGCAAAGAATAATGACTCATGCCACACAAACTAAATAATGACAAGGCCAGAAACCAAAGTTATACACAACAAACTATTCATCGAAAAGCATAAGATCCACCATAAGAAGGTGGAACAGAATATCTGTGATGAGCAGTTAAGCTCAACGATCATGAAATCTCCGCATAATAAATTTTCCTGCTGAACTACTTCTAGTTTGCCTCACAGCAAGCTGAAAAGATCTTTTCCAATCACATAAGGGGAAAAATAAAAAAAAAAAAAAAAAAAAAAAAAGAAAAAACTAATTTCAGTCTGAAGAAGCATGAAGTCCACCAATGAGAAGGGAAGAGATTTGTGATACAAAGACCTCAACGATAAACAGAAATCCGAACCGTTCAGTCATAACTTTACACTGCTAACCTACTCTAGTTTGCTCTCTCCAATCTTGTCTTTGTTCTATTTCAGAATCTTTTTGCTGGCATCCAAATAGTTTGTGGTTTATAAAAAAAAAACAAACAAAAAAAACAAAAAAAAAAAAAAGGATTTTCAGTGTTTCGACACTCGTTGGGTTCATGCAAAAGGAAGTAACCAAATCAAATGAAGCATTCCTACAATGCAAATCAATTTGTGCCCACGCTTCAGTGACTGAAAGTGAAACCAGTTTATGGCTGGCTGACCTACATTTCTACTCTCAATTCATCAAGTATACCAATTCATTTGGTGCATCTAGCAAATAGTCATGTTCATAATGCTATGTAAACAAATAAAATTTTGTACAAAGAGATTGGCAAGATTTACTTTTTTAAAAACTAATTTTAGCCAATTCAAAAGAGTTCCGAGTTCAGTAAGCCTAATAATGTATCTCAGTCAAGCACTAGCCAACCAGCTGTGATCCCTCGTTAGAGATAAGACTGTTCAAACTTCAATTATACTTCTTTGTACCAGATC
>CM031615.1:20213469-20278469 GCA_018398815.1 Conus ventricosus
ATGGATCGTAGCTTCAGTTAAGAAAGAGAATAATTATGGTTTGTCATTAAAAAATATTTGCAATCTAGATATAGGAAACCCATGGTTCCTTCAAAAACAGCCCTATGGCTAGGATTCAGACGATAGTGCCAGGGACGTCTACTCTAAGATTTTAATGAAGAATCTTACACTGTTACTGGCTCTTAGCACAATGACAGAACCTCAACTTGCCATGTTCTATTTATTGTATTAAAACTAAGAACATTTAATTAACATCACTATGCAAACTGGCCGTAGCTGGCAACAGTTTAACAAGGTATACAATCTGTCAAAGCAGTAAGCTCATTTCAAGTTAAAACAGCAAACATGTGCCAATATGTATCATATGCTACACCAGAGCTATACAGGACAAACAAAATGTGCCTCACAGTCATACACTTAACATTTTACTCCCTAGAATCATGATTCATCATGGACTTGCCTTACTAAAATCAAAACCTAGAGGCGATTTCAAAACTTATGAGGAGCACTTCCACTTGAGTAGCATGTCATACACACTGAAAGTCAGACATTCTTAGAACCATTACTACCAAAAACAACCTCGTTTCATTTCTTGATGCTGAAGTGTGATTTTGCGTGCTCAAAGACTAAAAAACCGATAGTGCTCACGGTGTTGTTGGTCAATGAAGGTATGTTCGGCAGAACTATAAAGAACATTTGATCAATCAAACACGCACGCATAATAAATTTATGGAAACATGCACACTAAAAAAATTAAAACAAAATCACAATCACATTGTTTAACTTTTTCCAGCCGAGTCGTGACAAAAGTGGACGACAGGATTTCTCTCCCTTGAGGCGCGTCGTCCAAGTCCGGATGACGGACAGACAGCAGTACAGTCTGCCGTGTCGTCCACAATCAGATGACGGGAACATAAAAAATTCCCACACTTTCCATGAAATGGTCCAAGGGAAATAACCTCTGTAACTAGTCTTGGGATGTTGGAACGAGTCGTCGACCATACTTTCAGTGGCCTATTGTGAACTTGGCTGACCCCGGGAGCTTTGAAACAAAGGAACTGACGGCATCGCCATGTGGCGCAGGCCACATATTTCCTGTGCCAGAAAACATGTCGGTCAGGCAAAGGGTGTGGTAGCAAGTTCTCGTGCAATAAAGTGCTTGAAATCGTATTACAAAGTGGATCTGGTGATGATTGGAGTTGAGTGTTTGTTCTTTCCTGTGACACCTAACACAAGACCGTCAGTTGTTGTAGAGCTACCGTAAAAATAAATTAAAAAGTGGCCAAAGCTGTGAGTCGGCAGGGAATGAGCGCTGTGCATGGCGCGCGGCGCCAGGGAATGAGCGCTGTGCGCCGCGCTCGGCTGGAAAGAATTAAAGCCCATTTGAAAATCATACATTGATACAACAGTTACTTTTCAATACTTTTTCTTTTCCCAGCTTTTGTTTCTTTCAGTTGTCAACTCAGTTTTTTAATGTAGTAATTATTTTGACCTTGCTGATTTCCATGGACCTCTCTACATCAACTTTTTATTTTTCCCTTTCGGTTCAATTTCTTTCACAAGTTCTTGTACTAATACTGGAGGAAGTTGCTACTGAAAGTAGGATAAAACATCACAGTTCCAACAAGTGTCCATGGCTAAATGTCTCCTGTGATTAATTTTCATGTCAATTAGTTTGTTGGGACATTTTATTTCACTGGTATGGTTTCTTCCAACATATCTGGGCGTGAAGAAATCACTCTTTGAAGTTGAAAGAGAAAAAATACCCTATGAATATCAGACACGGAGTGAACCTCCTGTCTTCACCAGCAAATAAGGAGCAATATATAGCATGAAACAAAATCCTTGAATTCATATTTCAGAACCGTTATGGCAATGACTAAAATTATGCAATAAAAACTAATTTATCAACAACAGTAAAACATAATGGACTCAATTCTAAAGCACACCAAGAACAACATTCAGCACTAGAAAACGAGAAGATAGCACACAACAGTGAAGACATTTCACAAAAACTCTAAAACAAGAAACAAACAAAAAGCACACACACATGAACAACAATTAATAAAATCAAGAACAGATTTTGGTTTGAATAGCCATCTAAATCATACTGTGGCATGGGAAACTTGCGCTCTGTGGGAAGCCAGCCCAAATCAAGGATCTTGGAATCAACACCTTAAAACACTAACAATTATAATCCTCTGACAACTGCAACATTAACACAAAGATTTCTCTGCAAATACATTCAGACTCTTTTTTTCTTCCTTTTTGAACCTGAAATCCAAATAAGCCTCCATCAATCTATCACCATCCAAACCTGCCCACCGCAACATCTCACAAAAATAGTTTTAATGACACTACAATAACACGCTTGGCCAAACTCTAACACTTTTGTCTTGATATCTTTAGGAGAAAAAAAAAGAAGATAAATCCAAATTAGTTCTTTCAGGAGTCCTTAAAAAAAAAGTTTAAAATGAAAACGGAAAAGTGAAACAACCCTGGTTTGTCAAAAGGCTATAGAATATGCAATTAAAACAAAAAGATCAACGCTTCACTTCAAATTTCTAATTCAGCGAGTTACAGTATAAGTATGCTCAGAAGGAATGCTTTGCTCCCACCATGCATTAACTACCACTAATGCCTTTTGAGGAGGGCTCTGGGACCAAACTACTGATGGAGGGTGCACACATGCCCGTCTTACTTGCACTGCGGGGGCGGAAGTTCCTGTCTCCACGACCACTTCTCTCACCTCCTCGTGAGCGGCACTCACGCGCAAAGTGACCAGGCTTGCCACACTTGTAACAGCCGCTATCAGAACTCATCCTGATCAGGTAATCTTCTTGGTGATAGTTTCCAATATAAACTCCACCTCTGAAACACAAAAAAGAAAAGGGAAAGTAGCACCATCTCAGAGAAACAAAGGCAAATTAGGACTGGATAAATCGTAAAACAAATGGTTTCTTTTCCCCTGCAACTGGTGCAAGCAGCTGCCACCTGTGCTCCCACCCCTTACACAAGTACTCTGTATTGAAATCCTTCTATAAAATCCTGTCATAAAAGCTAAAAGTGTGCATCTGAGACATTTGCAGTTATAAATACCTATCACACACACAAAAAGCTTAAACTGGTTTATTGACCCCCCTCCTCCCCACTCCCCCTTCTATTCATTTATTTTTGAGTGGTGGTGGTCATTCATGGCCAATGTTACCATAAATTTTTTTTGCTTGATGAAGTACATATATATATCATGAACAAATAATTCCACAACAAGTTTACTATTCATATATATATAACGGTTTGAATTATGAGATTTAAAGCATGTAAATTTGTACAGTTCACAAAGTAATATGGCCTAAACATCTTTAGAAAGTGTTGAATAAAGACTGATTAAGTCCAGAATGCCCTGACATCAGAAAGTGTGAGTGTTAATAGTATGGTTGCTGTCTATTTGCACAGGTTAGTGCAACATCCCATCAGATTGTCGATGCACGTGGTCAGTCTCACCTTGCAATTTAAATTTTTATTTTTTTTTACATTCCAGCGGGATGCTTGCGTAATTTCAACTGGTCAATAGGTGAATTAGTTCCAGCAGGCTGCCTACGCTCTTTGTACAAATTCATACTCAAACATCTATAGATCAGTTGCATAGGTCTATTACTAATAGTAAATTCGTCCTGAAACAGCCCTGAACTGTTTGTCCTACTATTTTACTGCAAATTCTGATGACACCAGTAATTTTGATCAATGGTCCTAGATATTTATTTTCAAAAATTATAGGCTACATTCCACTAGTTACAAAGAATTAAGTATTTGAAAGAGAATATGAGTAAAACCTTCACAGTTTTCATTGTATAAAAAAAGTTGGCCTCTGTGATATACTGATACCACTCTTAGCCTGGCCAAACGCTTTTATCACACTGGCCAGTAAACTTTAGACTGACGCAGTCCATTCAAAGGTATTAACGCCTTCAAAACAGGAAATCCTAGTAAGTATATATGAGCAAGTGACAAAAGGTCGTCCAAAAAAGCCAACAAACAGTGGATTTTTCAAAATAGTTTTTATTAACAGCAATTTTGTCCAAAGGAAGACTTATGTTTAAGGGTCATAAAAACATACATACAAAGATAACTCATGCATCGATGTTCTGCTAGTAATGTGATAAGGCATCATAACAAGCATCTGACGGTTGTTATGCTGGACATTCAATTTTATCAATATTCCTATTTGAATGTCTGTTATACAGCATAATTGTTTCAGTGGAAATAAGACTGAATATTACAGCTAAATTTCATTCCAAAAGAAAAGGCATCTGTGCTGTTTAAGATCAAGTTTCACATGAGATGGTATGTCCAACATAACAACCGTCGGACATATTGATTTGTTCTTTATTGCTGTGTTGGAAATAAGACAGTAAACTGCATCCTCTGATGATTTTCTGTGTTGTTGGGGTGCATTTCATGTAATGATACCAAGTATAGGACCCACAATACCTTGTTACCATGATATGGCATTTTATCTGACAGTTGTTATGATGTTGCTTTGGGACATACCCAAGTATTTCCCAACAATGCAAAAATAACAACAGTCATTAAAAAAAATGGACATACTTTTCCTTTGAGTACAGTTCTATTGTTATTGTTACATTTTACACATAAAGGCCTATAAAACAAGCTAAATAAGTCACAATGATTATGTAGACACCTTAAATAGAATCCATCTGACAGTTGTTATGGCCTCACTGTTGGACATACTCAACAAACTGCTCATGTGCTGACAGGAATTAGATTATTTATGATCAAAATGACTAGAAACAGTTTGACAGTAACAATAATAACGTGTACATTTAAGGCACCTGCTCTCTCAGATAAGCTCAGAGCGCTTACAAATCATATGAAAATACATTTTATGGTTAAACAACATAATTACAAGATGTAAACAGATTTTTGCATATTCTGCACCAGACTTTCTCTTCTTTTCCTCTGATGAAGAAAGTAGGATGCGAAGACCTAGAAAACACAAACTTCTTTGGTCAAACAAATATACAAAAATACTTTTAGGTAATTTTTGGAATTAACTGCATAAAAACAATGATCAAAATAAAATGTTCATGAACAAAATCAATTTGGTATGCTTCAGGTGATTTCCAACCTACCTCTTACACCCCACCATTTCTTATTCAGGTTAAGAAGCCAAAAATCATGAGCTGATTATTTGCTACTATTGCCTTGGAGGGGGGGGGGGGGGGGGGGGAGGCGGGCTGAATTTTCCCCAGTACTCTTCTTCTTCCTAAAATACTGGTTCACTCAAAAACGAGTAGGTCACCAGCACGCATGTTAAAAAGTAAAATAAAATAACATAAAATAGTGCGACTCAGACTGTTGCCCCTGGAGCAAATTGGCAACAAGGGGTCGCACTCGATATTCAAGAAGTTAAAAGCAATGGCCAATTCAGGCCCAGGTAACCATAAAATATCTGGGAAGTTAAAATAGAAAATCGTCAATATGCAGATCTCAAACTGTCGTATCAATTTGTTTTTTTTTAATGAGACTGCATTTGTGGCAAACTTGATGGCACCCGGCAGTGAGTTCCACAGCCGTACAGAACTAGGATAAAATGAATGTAAGAGGCTGTCAATATTTGATGCAGGTATGGTATAACATTGACCGCCACTCCTGGTGCTGCTTTTATTCAATACTAGTTGTTCCATTGGAATAAGTATTAGTTTAGCTCTGCCTTTGAAGATGTTAAGTTTGATAAAAGCTCTTCTCTCTTCTAAGGGTTTCCATTCTATTTCCTCATGTTCTTTCTAGTATTCCCCTTTCTCTGATGTGTTCCCTGTTACAAACCGTGCTGCTCTCTTCTGAATCTTTTCGAGGTTATCAATGTCCTTTAGATGGTAAGGATCCCAAACTGAGCAACCATATTCCAGTACTGGTCTAACCAATGTTTTGTAGCAGTGGTCTTTAACCTTTTGGGGCAGTCATTGATATTCCTGTATAAGAAAGCTAAGATGTTATTTGCTTTCTTACATACTAAATTGTAATGTTCTTTCCATTTGAGACGACTATCTATAATCACGCCTAAATATTTTGCAGCATTGGTTTCTTTAAGAATAGTATTATGAATAGAATATTCTGATCTAGTTGGCGAGTGTTTGTTACATATACGCAAGACTTGGCACTTTTGGGGATGAAATTCCATTTTCCAAGTTCTTTCCCACTCTTGTAAAGCGTTTAGATCTTCTTGTAAAATGCGTGTATCATTCTTGGTTCTGATTGTTCTATATACTAAGCTGTCATCTGCAAAAAGCCTTATAGTAGTTCCAGGAGAGAGATTTCTACTTATGTCATTTATATAAATTAAGAAAAACAAGGGCCCCAGAACAGTTCCCTGTGGTACCCTGACAAGACTGGTTTACAATGGGATGATGACTCTTCCACAACAACTTTCTGCGTTCTCCAACGAGGAATGATCTAGCCCATTTTAGCAAAGAAACGCCAATGCCGATGCGTTCTAATTTAAGCAGCAGGCCCTCATTGTCAACCTTATCAAAGGCTCTAGAAAAGTCTAATAAAATTGCATCTATTTGCTGTCTGTTGTTAAGACAGTTATTAAAATCATTGAGAGTTGTTATAAGTTGAGTCTCACAACTCCTTTGCTGTCTAAAACCATGCTGGGCATTATTTAAGAAGTCATATTTGTCAAGATGGTCCATTATGCTACATATATTATGTGTTCAAGTAGTTTTGCTGATATGGATGTAAGAGATACAGGTCTATAGTTCTCTGCTTTTGTTTTGTCACCCTTTTTGAATAACGGAACAATGCTGGCATCTCGCCACTCATCAGGTATTACTCCCTGGTCCAGTGAAGCTTGTAAAGTGGTTGGTATACCTCACTCAATTCATTGGCACATAATTTTAAGAGCTTGCCAGGAACGCCATCAGGACCAGTAGCTTTGTTTTCATTGATGTTGGTCAGTAACTTAAATACTCCTGCTTTGTTTACTTTGATGTTTTGCATTTCAGGGAGTTTATCATCATCCTTTAGTCTAACGTTAATAAAGGCTTGGGATTTGAGAAAACCGAACAAAACTGCTTGTTTAGTAAATTTAGACTGGATGAGAGGGGAAAAAACCCTAACCGAATCCAGTTAGTTGAAAAAAGGGCCCAGGAAAAAAAAGGAAAGAGAGAGGGGTGAGGGGGGGGGGGGGAGGCTGGGGGAGGGGATACATGGAGGGACTGGGAGGAAGGGGGCTGGTGGAATCTGGTTGCTGGTCTCTACTCCTCCACATTTTATCAAAAAGCATTATGGAAATAGCCTAAAATGTGCACTTTCAATTCTTCAAAATAAATATGTATTACAATGAAAATAAACTTATCATTTATTAATCACAAGAGATACTGATGGTCGTTACGACTGACATACTGAGTGATAATGTCTTCAACTACGAGAGTAACAACTGTCAAATAATCGCCAGATTTCCCACTAATCCTATGATCTGAACTTTAGTTCTGTCATATATTTAAAGAAAAAGCAAAATAGAAATTCCAAGCTGTTTTCTGCCCCAGTTTTACGTATAACTGATACATTGATTAACTTAATATCCGTCGGTCGTTATTTCGGACATCGCTAAAACGATGTCCTAATCATGTGTCACGCACAAAACATCGCCCGAAAGTTGAGGGAAATCCCGTTAAATTGCCCCACTCTACTTTTGGTTCACTTAGAATTTTAATCATTTACAGAAACACATTTGAGAGAACAGCTGAAACAATGTTTCTATCATTTTCTTGTGACGGTCGTTATGCATTTAACAGTCGTTACGATTTCTGACGGTCGTAATGATTGTGGACAAACAACATTTCCACACCTTCTCTGCTTCGAAGCGCCATTCTTGAAGAAAGCTCCAGCCTCGATTTGAAACTTTTGCCTTGGGTGCTATTAAAGCACGGCATGTGATCTGTAAGTTCGTTGTTAGGAGAATTGCGAGAAAAAATACGGTCGTTATTTTCTGACATACTGCTTATTACCGTATGGATTTCGCGCTCGTTTGCTGCCATGAATCGAATTTGGTTCGGAAAATACCTTTCTCCATTCGGTTAGTGTTGTCCGAGATGCCGAGTTAAATGAACACGGAACCGAACCGAACCTGATGTGAACGATCGAGAGTTTTGCTGACCGACACGATTGACATACAGCGTTACGACTGTCAAACGGATTTTTACCGCTTGACAGCATCGAAAACAATCAGAAATAGAACCGGTTTGTGATTTTAACATGTTCGCCGTTGATTTTTCTGCATCCTTTATTCATACTGTTGTGATGGTATGCAATTTAAGGTATGTATCCAGGCTTCGACACCAACCGCATCACTCGTCCGCCATCTTGAACGGGAAAATTTATCAAAGAAAAGCGTACAACTTGGGCATTTTCAAATGGAAGGCAGACACCCAAACTCACCATGTTATATTATGTATCTCTTCAAGGTATTATAAAACATCAAGCATTGGTATTTTTTTAATTCTTTATTTGTGCGATAAATATACAAGGGTCTGGACGATCACCTTTTGTCACAAGCTCATATACTATATAATATACCTGCGTGCCTGTGCACAATACTTTGAATCTTAACGAAATCATGTAGGCTATCCATTTCAACGTGAAATCCAAAAACACGTGGTTTCAATAAAAACCACATGACTATGTCGCTGAACTTTATCCTTCGAGTGGACAGTCCAAACCGAGCAAAATCTTTTTACTTCAATCATGTGTAAATGCACATCGGGAACTTTCTAAACTTTAGCACAGTAGAAAACAGCAATAGCCTAGCATTCTATTTATGAACCAAAGTGACCCACTTTCGCCACCTTCCAAAATGAAAAACATGTGGACCGATAGCCCAGTCCACTCCGTGTCACTCGCTTTTGCGTTCGGGTTTTCCGCCCAGTTCAAAACGAAAACACGGAAGACAAGATTTCACATATTTCAAACTCAATTCTGCAAATAAATACCCAGCTAATGTTTATGTTTCCAGAAGCCATGAAAACCACGAGACAATTTTACGTATGATTTATGCTAAGAACAAAAATTACGCGAACGAACCAGGAAATAGTTTCTTCGCGCTCAATGAAACTGAATCAATGGCCGACTTCTGACCACTTTGGCACGCTTTCCTACACCGCCTTGCGAGACAGTCTTCGCGTCAATATCGAGTGTAAACAAGAAAGTAACAATTTTCTGGTTGGATAAAATGACCAAATACGCTTAAAACGAGTTAAATGCGCATCTGTCTAAACAAGGTAAATATCGTAACTAAGTCTCACCCTTCCTCACTCGACCACGCAGCTTGCGTTTTCCACCGTTCACAATTTCGTTTTGCACACGGCACTCACGGCACTGGTTGTGTACGAAAGGTGGTGCGCATGAAATCTTTGTGAAGTAAACAGGAAGTGACGCTTACTCAGATTTTGTGGTGTCATTTTAAGTTCCTATCTGTAGTTGCACATTAAACACAAAACACTACATTACAATCAAAGGTGTATGCAACGAGACTGATGGAAAATGCACAATTATCAGAAGATGAACGTCAACACCACATTTGGGACACAGTGTAGCCCTTGAGATACCTTGTGCCTGACGATGCATACTTTGCGAATGCACGTGCATCCGTTTCCATCCAGTAGCACATGAACACAATACTTTCGCAGATTCATGCTCATTTCCAATTTCGCGATCAGTTACATGTGTCACTGATCTGAATGGAGTGCGCATGCGCGGATGTGGTTTTTGTACTCCCAGTTCTTAAAGAACAAGGAGTACTTAGAATGGGAACGAAGAAATGCTGTCTGTGTGTGTGTCCGTGGTCAAAATGTGTTCCACTCGCTCCAGATAAAACTACTGGGCCGATCTTTCTGAAAATGTGTAGGTATGTTCACTATGGGCCAAGGATGATGCCCGATGTTTTAGTTTACCGTTACAGCCGTTACTAACGGCTGTAACGGCTTGTAACGTTTTTTCATCTTTATGGAATATCTCAAAAAGTACTTGGCCGATCTTTCTGAAAATTTGTAGGTATGTTCATTATGGGTCACGGATGATGCCTGATGTTTTAGTTTACCGTTACAGCCGTTACTAATGCTGTAACGGCCTGTAACGGTTTTTCTTCTTTACAGAACATCTCAAAAAGTACTTGGCCGATCTTTCTGAAAATGCTAAAACATCGGGCATCATCCGTGACCTGTAATGAACATACCTGCTAATTTTCACAAAGATCTGCCAGGTACTTTCTGAGATATTCCATGGAGAAGAAAAACCGTTACAGGCCGTTAGTAACGGCTGTAACGGCCTGTATCGGTTTTTCTTCTTTATAGAATGTCTCAGAAAGCACTTGGCCGATCTTTCTGAAAATTTGTAGGTATGTTCATTATGGGTCACGGATGATGCCCGATGTTTTAGTTTACCGTTATAGCCGTTACTAACGGCCTGTAACGGTTTTTTTTTTCTCCATGAAATATCTCAGAAAGTACCTGGCAGATCTTTGTGAAAATTAGCAGGTATGTTCATTATAGGTCACGGATGATGCCCGATGTTTTAGCTTACCCCGTTATAGCCGTTACTAACGGCTGAGAGAACAGGGAAATGCCGCTTCTGGCTCACCTTCGCCCTCAACCAGTTTTCGGGCGAAAGTGACCCAGAAGCGGCATTTCCCTGTTCTCTGACAAGTAAGACTTCAATAACCAAAAAATAACGATTATCTACAAACAAATATACTGTGTAGGGTTATCCGTTTTTCAATACTAATTTACTAAACTTTTTAGATTTCAGTTTTTGCTTAATCCGTTTTTTTCCCTGGCCATTTTAAATTTTAAATCTTTTCGCGAAAAATTTTCCCTTAAAAATTGGCTTTGTTTTTTCTTGTGAAATAAAAAAACAGTCTTTAATTTTTTTTTTCTTTTTAAAAAAGTTTTTTTAAAAAACCGAGTTTTTTTTTTTTTCGGGTAAAAAATTTCCAAAAAATTTTCCCGCATGCTTCCGCTAAAAGCTAGTTTTGACAAAGTGTTTCTTTTTTAAACTTTTGCTCTTTTCCCTAAACCCAGCTTCTTTTAATAAAAGTGTTTGCGTTCCTTCAAACAGTCTTTTAAAAATGTTCTAAAACCTCACTCAGGTTATTGCTATTTTTAAAACAAAAATTATATGTATCACTGCCATAAAAACCCTTTCCTATCTTTGATTGCTTTGTTCCATTTAAGGGTTGGAGGGGAATCCAAAATTAGTTTAAAAATTTATAGCGATAAACTGTTTGAAATTTGGTCTAGGACAAAAAATTTTTTTTCCCAAAAAACCCGTTTGCCACAAATAATGAGCAATGGGAGTTTTTGTCATAAAGTTTAACTGCTCCTGGTTTTTTGGCAGTTTTAATCAACCCATTTAATTATTTTTATTCATGCCCTCTTTTAAAAACTTTTCAGTTTAAAAAAACCCCCTTAAAAGACCAAAAAGGTGTAAAAATTAATCCAATTTTTTTTCTGTATAATTTTTTCTATTTAAGTCAACTGTGTTTTTGTTGCTTTGTTGTTATATTTTAAAATACCTCGCCATTTTTGTAAAATTTGACGACAAAAAAATTTTAAGCGTTTAACGTCTAAGTTTTCCCAGCTAATATTAATTCATTTTATAAGGTCATCACTAACGCCCAAAACCCCCAATCCCCCCCAAACACCCTTTAAAGCAAAAAATTTAAAATTTCATTGTAAACGGTTTCCCCTTTAATTTTCTGTTTGGGAAATAAAAAGAAATTTTTGGGAAAGAAGTTTTTTTTACAACTTTTTTTTTTTCCTGTGGGGATGTATTTTTTTTCCTATCCCGGGTTATTTCTTTTCCCTTTTCGACTTTGTTGTCTGGCATAAGACTTACATTTTAAAGGGCCCAGAGTTGAATGTTTTCTGAAACTTTTTTGACGGTAAAAAAGGGAAAATGGGTTTCGAATTAAAAATTTTTTTTCCCCTTTAAAAATTTAAATGGTTCAAGTGCCATTTGAGGTCGGGTTTTTCGAATTTTTTTATTATACTGGCCAACTTTTTTTTGCTTCTAGATTGCGTAGTTGCTTTTATTTTGGGAAAAACCTTTTGTTGTCGCCCAACCCCTTTGGCGTTTTTTTATCACCATCTTTAGTGTACTAAAAAACCATTAAAAAAGTCCCATCTCACCCATTTTTTTTAAAAGCCCGCAACATTGCAAGGTTTTTTAATTCTAAGGTTTTTTACACCTTGCGGGCGCTAATGAAACTCCTGATTCTTGGGGGCCCACGGGGACATTATTTTTTTAGTAACGTTTTATTTTTTTTCCCAAAAAAAATTGTGCAGGTTATCACTTTTCAGGCTTTCCCCGTTTTTGTCTTTGTTTTTTTATATTAAAATATCCAACCCCCCCCCAAATAATTTTTTTAAACTGAAAAATTAGGGAATTGTAAAATTTCATAATCGCAATTTTGCAGTTTCCCCTGCCCGGAAGGCCTTTAAAAAACATTTGAGGGCCCTTTCCCATCATTTTAAGTTTTATCATTTGCTCGCTCACCCAAATGAAATAGGGGTAATAAATTGAAATGCAGATCGAGGGGTTTTTTCCCCCTAAAAAGAGTTTATCGGGCAAAAAACACAAAAATATGAGTGGGTAGATTGTTTGTTTTTAAAAGCCAAAGCATTTTAGCTGCTCTCAAAAAAAAAATTGTATTTTGCTTTTTAAAGGTTTGAATGTTAAAAATTGTTTTTAGTTTTGGGCATTTTTAAATTTTTAAGGTAATGTCTAAGTTACTTTTGGGTTCTTTTAGTGACCCAAAACCGTAAAAACCCATCGGGTATTTTTAAACCTTTTTTTAAAGTTGTTTGTTTTCCTTTCATTTTTTTTAATTTCTTTTTATTTTCTTGGCTTTAGTTAAAAAAAAAACCCCATAGCTTTGTTGTATTTTTTCAGGGAGTGCGACCTTTTTTGGTTTCCCGCAATCGTCTTTAAAAAGCATGTTAAAAAAACGAAGGGCGGTCTTGGGGTTGTTTTGTTACAAAATTTTTTAAAAAAAAAATTTAAAAGGGAGTGCTTTTTAATTTATACTGTTTTAAAAAAATTATTCTTTTGGGCCCCAAAACAATCTTAAAATTTAAAATGATACTTTGCATTGCTGCCCCCCCAGACTGCCTTTTTTTTTTAAAAAGGTGAGTACTCCTTTGGGAAGGCATCTTAACCCCCTTTTAAAATTTCGACCCAAATCCAAAAAAGCGGGGTTTTGTCACCCGTTTGCAGTTTTTTTAAAAAAACCAGTTAAACTTTGCGGTTTTTTTTGGCATCATGGGGGTGTGGGTTTTGCTGTTCTTTTTAAAATCCCCTTTGACCCTTTTGGTGAGGTCAGGGGTTCAGATTTCATTTTTTTTCCCCTTTTCGACGATTTGATTAAATTGCAAGCGCTTTTCCCAAAGGGAAAAAAAGTTTTTTTCCCAAATCAGAATTAAAATTTGAAATGAAGGTTTTTAAAAGGGATCTGAAACCAAATTTTAAATATTAACATAAAGACAGGTTTAGAAAAATTTTTGGGTTTCTAATCATGGCCCAAAGGCGTATTTTTTTTAGGGCACGCACAAAAAATGTATTAACTTTGCCCCCGGGCTTTTTCCCTTTCAAATTGTTCAGCCCGGGCCCCAAATTGAGCAAGAGAAAAAAAAACAGCATGGAAACATTTATTTTAGGGCTTCTAAGGGCCCCCAAAGACGGGGAAAAAAAACGAATAAACGATTTCTATTCTTTAATTTCTTTTGGGTGTTTGCCGGGGGGCTGCAACAGGAAGATAAGCATAATTTGATCCTTCTACTGGCTTTGACCGCCAAAAAAATACTTACCCAAATTTTGGAGGAGGGTTTTTAATTTACGGGTTGATTTACCTTCAAGATTCAAAGGTACCAACTTGTTTTTTACAATAGCAAGTCAAAGGACTTTGTTTTGGCCCCCGGGTTTTTTATTGCTCCCTTTTCTGACCTCGCCCCAGGTAGGTTTAAAAATTTTAACTTTTAATAAGGGAAATTTCTTATGAGGAAATGAAAAAAAGGGTTTGGGGAAAAAAAGACAAAAATTTTGAGCCAGAAAATTTTTAACAAGCAGTAAACAAACCCCCAAAAATTAAAGGTCATCAAATTTCCCCGAATTTAAAAACCCCCCCAAAGTCTTTTGAAAAACTCAGAAAAGCTCGCGGGCTCTGTTCGCCCATGCCCAAATAAATATAAAAAGCCCGGTTTGGGTTCTTGGATTTAATGGCCTAGGATTACTTGGTCTTTATTTTTACAAAAAATTAACCAACTATTACAAAACTAAGGGCCCATAAATGCTGGGCCCATAAAGCCAACTACTTTGTTTTTTGGGCCATTTTAGACAAAAGGGCCAGCGGGGAAAATTTACTGCCTTAAAATCCCGGGGTTTTAAAGGTCTTTTGTTTTATTTTGGCTTTTTTTTTAATAAATTCCCCAAGATGTAAAAGCTTTTTTTTTCCCCAAGATTTATCAGGTGGAGGTGATGGCGACGGGGCACAAAAACTTTGCCTTTCCCCGTTTGCCTGTTTTTGCCATCATTAGTGTATTTTTTGGGGAAAAAACCTAGGTGGTTAAACGCTTAAAAATTGGGGGACCCCTTTTCCCCTCTCAAAAACAGTTTTGGTTTTTTCTTTTTTTGGCTAGTGTGTGTCTTCATATAAAATTTTTTGGGGATGTTTTCTTATTTGCTCATTTGGGGTTCTTTAATTGTTTTCGGTTTTTTGACAGCACTTTAGTCTTGCTGATCCTTTGTTAAAGGGAATTTTTAGCCCTTTGGGTTTTTTTTTTTTAAATATAATGTCCAAAGTTGGCGTCATAAGCCTCAACGATTTTTCTTTTTCTCTTTTTATTGCTCATTATTTACCTAGTTTTGTTTTAAATTGTTTGTTAATTGCCTTTTAAGGTTTTTAAAGCGGATCAAGGGCCGTTAGTTCTCCCCTTGGGCAAGGGGGAAAACTTTAATTTTTTTTTAACGCTGTTTCTTCGGGAAAAACTGGTTTCTGCTTTTATTAAAATTTATTACTTCATTCCCTGATTGTTTTAAATTCTTAAAAGTTCCATGTTTTGCATTTGGTTATGTTGGGGTTTTTTGCGGTGTTTTAAAGTTTAAAAATTTCCCTCCCCCCTTAATTTCGGTCTAAAAAAACCAAGGCGATTTTGATTTTTCAAAATGAGTCTTTTTTTAAATTTAAACCCACGGCTAAAAACTTTGATGGGTCTTTTTGTTGTAAGCGAAAAAGTTGCCCTTGGTCGCCCCTCACAAACAAAGGGTTTAATTTTTAATTCAAAAACTTTGGGTTTTAAATTGGGGAAGGTTCTTGGCCTAAACTTTGGAAATTGATTTAACCTTACTTTCTTTTTTAATTATCCCGCATTTGAGGGCTTGACCCATGTTTGTGTAAAAGGGGTTCTTTTAAATCAGGGCGTCTCCACGATAAAAAAACCCCCAAAATCTTCTTCTTTTAAAATTTCCCTGCCAGTTTTTAAATAATTAATTTTTTTTTTGTTTCCCTTAAAAATGCCAGAAAAGTACTTTGGCCCGTTTCTTGCCCGCAAAAGAAAAGGAAAAAAACCCTTTGGGGGGAAAAAAGGAAAAAAGCGGAATTTTAAAGGTTCCAAATAATCCATCTATTTATTGATCCCAGATAAAAATTTTTTCTGTCAAATTTCCAGACCTAGGAGGGATGAAGGGATTGTCCCAGGCTCTGCGCGTCTTATTTTTCAAAATAGCGCTAGATTCAAAAACGCCCCCAAACGGGGGGAACATTTGGTGCGAATTGGGGGGGGGCCCAATCGTTAAGAAAAAATTTCTATAAAACTTGAGGGAGCAAGAAATATTTTCTTTAAATAATGCGGGAAAATTTTTTTTAACCCCTTTTTTGGATCTATGGAAAACCCGGGAAAAAAAGGGGCCCTGATCTTGCTTTAAAAAAGGAATTGTAAATAAAGGGAAGCACAAAAAGTTTAGAATGGGGCCCCAAAACCGCCTCAGGTGCAAAAGCACCAAAAAGTTTTGCTGTAATTTTTTGCGTTTGGAAATCGTTTTTCCCATTCCCTTAGATTTTGGTTGTTAAAAGCGCATGAAACCTTACTTTCAAGGGCAAAAAAAGACGATTGTCATATGAAAAAAACTTTTAATGAATACAAACGTTTTATCAGACCTTAGAAAAAGAAGCAAAGTACAGCATTTCTGACATCTCTTTTTTGGGTTTTGGGACGTTGTTAGCAACCTTAAATTTGGCAAGGGGGGTTGGGAAACAAAAATTATAAAGTAAAAATTTACCAATTTTTTCAAAAAGAGTAATTCATAAATTCAACATATCCTAAAACCCAGGGCGGACACTTTTTGGAATTTTAGTTTTTGGTCGCAGCAAGATAAATTAAAAGGGTATTTTTTGCTGTGTGAAGAGGGAAGGAACCGTTTAAAAAGAGCAAGTGAAAAGTTTTTTAATCCTAAAATAACGAAAGTGCAATTTAAAAACCCAACCAAAATTTTTGGGGGGGGCCTTTTTTTTAAAAAAAAAAATTTTTGGGGGGGGGGGGGTAGAAAAAAAAAAAGGGTTTTAAAATTTTTTAAATTTTGGTTTTTAAAATTTTAAAAAAAAATACGGTTTATGGTTTTTCCTAAGGTTTGGGAAAAAAATTGTTTGGGGGGAAAAAAAAAAAAATTTAAAAAAAAAAAAACCAAAAACCCTTTAAAGTACAATTTTTTTTTTATGATGGGCCCCCCAAAAATTTTTTAAAAAAATTAAAAAAAATTTTTTTTAAAAAAAATTTTTTTTTTAAAAAAATTTTTGGGTTTTTTTGGGGGACCAGGGAGAAAAAAGGGGGGGAATTTTTTTGGAAAAACCTAAAAAAATTTTTAAAAAAAAACCCCCAAAAAAAAAAAAAAAAAAACCCAAAAAAAAAACCCCCCCCGGGGGGGAAAAAATTTTGGGGGGAATTTGGCCCCTTTAAAAGGGTTTTTGGGCCCCCCCAAAAGGGGGGAAAAAAAGGGGTTTTTTTTAAAACCCGGGGGGCCTTGGGGGGGGGTTTCCCCTTTTTAAAACCCCCCCGGGGTTTTTTTTTTTTCCCCCCCTTTTTTTAAAAAAAAAACCAAACCCAAAATTTTCCCCAAAAAAAAATTTTCCCCGGGGGGGGGGGAAAAAAAAAAATTTTCCAAAAAAAAAGGGGGGGCCCCCCAAAAAAAGGGGGAAAAAGAAAAGGGCATTTCCCTTAAAAAAAAACACAAATTTTATTTGGGGGGGGGGCCAAAAAAACCCCCTTGGGTTTTTTTTTAAATTTTTTTTTTTTAAATTTAAATTTAAAAAAAGGGGGTTTTTAAAAAAAACCCAAAAATTTTTTGGGGGGGGGGGGGGGGGGGTTTTAAAAACCAAAAATTTTTTGGGGGGGGGGCCCCAAAAAAGGGGGGGGGTTTGGGTTTTTAAAAAGGGGGGGGAAAAAGAAATTCCGGTTTTTTTTAAGGGGGAAGAAAAAATTTTTAAAACCCCCCCAAACCGGGGCCCCCCCAAAAAACCCCCCCTTAAAAAAACCCCCCCCCCAAAAATTTTTAAAAGTTTGGCGGCCCCCAAATCCCGGGGGGGGGGGGGGGGAAAAAAAAAAAAAAAAAAACCCCCCTTTTTAAAAAAATTTTTTTTCCCCCCCCCTTTTCCCAAAATTTAAAAAAAAAGGTTTTTTGGGGAAAAACAACAAAGTTTTATGGGGGAAAACCCCCCCCCAAAAAAAAAGGGTTTAAAAATTTTTTTTAAAAAAATGGGGTTTTTGGGGGCGGGGAAAAAAAGGGGAAGGCCCCAAAAAAATGTTAAAAAATTTTTTGGGAAAAAACCCCGGGGGGGGGGCCCAAAAAAAAATTTTTTGTTTAAAAAAAAAAAGGAAAAGGTTTGGGAAGAAAAAAAGGGAGCTTTTTTTAAAATTTTCCCAAAGAGCACTGAATGATTTTGATTTAGAATATTGACCCAACAAACGAAAGGCAAGCGTTTTTCATGTATTTCTAAAGTTCAGGCAAACAAACAAAAGACCCCCAGTTAAAGAAATGTTGCTGTTTTAATCGACTAGTAACAATAAATGAAGAAATTAGAAGTCTGGGCTCGACTAAAAACAAATTTTCTTTCTCAAATACTTAACACCCGGTGGGCAACAAAAGCTTAACAGTTTGGCGCTGCCGCCGAAGAAGCCAAAAGGGAAAGGCTCGGGCGGGTCAGAGGGCGAAGTCTTAAAATTCTTTTAAAAAGGTAAGTAGACCGATTGGGGCAAGGCTTCATTCCATTACCTCCGCTTATCGAAAAAAAGCTTCTAAAAAAAAGAATACAGAAAACAAATGTTTATGTGGCGTTCTTGCAAGGCTGCATTACCCGCAAAAACGCAGAAGGAGTGCTAAACTATCGCCTACATCAATGATCTTAACTTAGTGGGGTGTCTTTCCTGTTGCGAAACCAATTGATCAGTTTGAAGGGAAAACAAACAAAATAACTGTTAATGTCTACACATGGGATGTGGAAACAAATCAACCGATTAAAGGTCCAAGAACAGCCAACGATTGGCGGCCAGACAAAAATCATGTTGACTTACTACTAATGTTTTCCCACAGGGCTGCCGCATTCACATTGATACGAACAATGAGTAGATTATTGCGGCATACTTCAAAGCATTACCATAAACAAGAATTCTGCAGAAATGTTTAAAAAAGAATGCCATCTGTTCAAAGCCGCAAGCGAACATAAGAAAAATTGTATCGGCCCAAATTGACTGTAATACAGAACAATTACGCCCCCACCCGGATCTAAAGTTAGTTTTAAGAACTGGGAAACGACTGCAAAATTTCCATACGTAGTTTACGCAACTTCGAATCACTCATTGTTCCCTTTTGAAGGGCCAGCGCCACAAAAACTTCGAAAAACAGTCTTAATGAGTAATCACAGATTTGTTCTTTGCCTTCATTATTGTTAGGTCGGATGGCGTTTATTCAGAGCCAGAATTATATAGAGGACCAGATGCTGCAGAAACATTTTTATACGCATGCAGCAAGTGGCAATGACTGTTCTAATAATCTAAACTTATCTGAAATCATAATGGCGCCTGAAGACCAACAACAGTATGACTCAGCCACACATTGTTGGATTTGCGGTTTAGGCCCCCTCATCAGACGCAGCGAATCCAACAGTAAGAGACCATGACCCACATTAGTGGAAAGTTCAGAGGAGCGGCGCATAAACAATGAAATCTTCAACAAAGTTTGAACCAAAGACATGGAAGCTGCCCTTTCTTCTTTCATAACTTGCGAGGTTACGACTCTCTTTTTTTAATGAAAGCAGTGGCGATGCCTTCAGGGTGTTCATGCATTGCACAGTCATCAGAAAAGTACATGTGTTTCACTTTAATAACATGTCTTTCTACGACTCTATGCAGCACATGAATGGGTCATTAGAGTCACTGGCTATGTCCTTAAAGTCCTGCCCTATACGGAAGAATATTTGACCCAACTCTCGATTAAAAGGACGTTTAAAACCTTATGAGTACATGAAAGTTGGGAAGGTTTGACGAAGAGACGCTTCCTCCTAAAGGCGCGTTCTTTTCTAGTCTTAGAGGAAAGGACATCAGCGAT
This sequence comes from Conus ventricosus, assembly GCA_018398815.1. Lineage (NCBI taxonomy): Eukaryota > Metazoa > Mollusca > Gastropoda > Neogastropoda > Conidae > Conus > Conus ventricosus. The sequence continues at coordinate 20,233,141 of CM031615.1, forward strand.
TCTGATTACCAACATGCCAAGATGCGTGGCAGAAGTTAGATTGTAAAACGATGGGAGACTATCATGACTCCTATTTAATGGCAGATGTATGTTTGTTGGCGGACGTCTTGAAATTTATAGAAAGACCTGCATGAAACATTACAGTTTGGATCCTGCGCATTATATTTCTGCGCCCGGGATGAGCTGGGACGCTTTCTTAAAGTTTACTGGAGTACAGATTGATTTATTGTCAGATTTACCAATGATTCAGATGATTGAAAACGGATTGCGTGGAGGAATTTAGTATGGCGTCGCACCATTACTGTTAAAGCAAACAACAAATACTTAGACGACTATGATCGAGTAAAAGGTTCTAACTATCTCATGTATTTTGACGCAAACAATCTGTATGGGTTGGGCAATGGCGCAATCACTTTTACGTAAACTTCAAGATGTCATGGGACGAATAATATTCAAAAGGCATTAAAGTGGTTGAACAGTTTAACGCCTGATCAGCAGCGCGGCTTCATTCTAGAAGTTGACTTAGAATATCCTCATGAACTCCATGACCTGCAAATGACTATCCATTAGCACAGAAAGTCTAAAGATGGATCCAAGAGAGCCACCTAAACTTGTGCCTAATCTTCGCGGCAAAAAAATTATGTCTGTCATTACAGACTTCTGCAATTTTATTAAGACATGGTTTAAAGTTAACAGCTGTTCATATCGCATAATTGCTTTTGATCAAGAACAGTTCATGAAACCCTACATCATGAAGAACACTGATCTCAGAAACTAAATCCACAGTGCTTCAGAAAAAGACTTTTTTCAAGTGATGAACAACAGCTGTTTCGGAAAGACTATGGAGAATCCGCACAGCGTAAAGATGTCAGATGGTCACCAAGAGAACGAAGCAATTAAGCTGACTTCAAAACCCTAATTTTCAGGACTTTAAAAAGTTTATGATCGTTTTTTTGATTTTTGGAAAAAAAAAGAAAGTCAAATTGACAAACCTTTTTTTATTGGTTTACTTTTTTTTGAATTATCAAAGCTTTTGATGTTAAATTTTTTTATGACTTTTTTTAACCCCTGTACCCCTGATCCAAGTGTTTTACACAAACGATAGTTTTTTTATAGATATCCCTACTAAGACACATAAAACAGGGAAATTAGAAGTAGATAAAGGGCATGTGGGGATGGTAGGGACACTTGATTACCAAAAGATTCCCCTTTGCTTTCATCGTTAATAAGAAGGTTTTGGGGAAAGATGAAGATGAATTATCTGGAAAGGGATAAAGGAGTAGGGGGGGGGTTAAGGTAAAAAATGTACAGTTTTTCGACCCAGGAGAAAATATTAAGAAAGCAAAGGGAATATCCGCAGCTTTGTGCAGTCAAAAATATCACATGACACACAAAAAAGCATTTTTTGGAAATAAGACTTTTATCATGAAAGAAAACTGCGATCTAATCTACATGAGATAAACACAACTGTTGTAACAAAGAAGTCATTAGATAGAAAAAAAAACAAAAAACGGGTGTTTGTTAATCCGGGTTTTTTTCTATGCATTGGGCCTGGAGACCGAAATTAATTAAAGCGGAACTGTGCTGGCGGAATTATCTGCGTTCTTCTTTCACAAAAATCTTTGGGGAGCTGGTTTTTTTTGTGTCGTTTCTCAAAAATAAACACGGGGGATTCATTTTTACTTCTTTTTTTTTCTATGGATCAACACCCCAAACGGATCTGTTCCCCAGCGAGTGTCCCCTTCTGCTTCCCCCGGAAATAAAGGACCTTACTTTCAACCAAAAAGGGTAATATTTTGGGCCGGATAAAGCCCCAAATTTTCAAAAACTTTATTTTTTTTCTTTTGATTGCTTGTACTGGTTTTAGCCCTTTTTAAATTTTTCATTATTCATTGCGCGCAAAACTGAGGGCAATCTTCAACCCCATTCTGTTTTTGCGAAAATTGTCAATCAGCTCTCGGGGTGATAGGGTAGGAGAAAACTTTCACAAACTGTTTTTAAAGTTTTCGACTAAACCCTTGATTTGAACTGGGAATCCTCTTTTAATGGAAACCTTATTTTTAAAAACAAAAAATTGTTCACTTGGCCTTTAAATTCTTTCCCATCATCGACTTGAATCAGCGGGAAAGTTAGGGCCCCTTTTGGTATATCATTGAAATGAACACAACAGCAGAAGCACCTTTTGTTTTTAAATGGTTCTGCATCTTGTATCTTGAACCCAGTCAATGACTGTGAGGCGTATTTAAAATCTTTTCGTCTAATCCTTCAGAGGGTAAATAAGAAACCCATTTGAGGGGTGTTTTTTGGGAGTTGTGTTAAAAAAAAGTGCGGTCTCTGTTTCGTCTAGGGGAGGAAAATAAATTTGCCAAATCGTTTTTTAAGAAACCACCCTTTGCTTTTGTTCACTGACTCCCGCTGTTTGGGTTAGTTTTTTGATTGCTGTGAAAACCTTCCAATATCCTTTGGGCAAATAATAATTTTGTTCATTTTTTATTCAGCCAATATTATGTGCAACAAAATACACAAGGTCAACAACGCAAAAACCCCCGATTTTTTTGCATCTTTTGTTTTTCTGTGGTTGAAAAAAGTCACTGTTTTTTTGGGGGGGGGGGCAAGCTGGCCCGGTTTCCCGTTATAGTAATATTGTTTTATTGCTGATCAACATTTTTAAATGGTAAGCGCATCCCCCTGTTCTTTCAGTGTTTCATTAATAAAACTAACTGCTCAAGTCCTGCCTTTTCATAAGCGTTTGTGCAGCTGTGTTCCTCCATAGCTTTGTTATGTCTTTTTCTCTCGCTGTCATTCCCCAGTTTACTAAATAAAAATTACTGCGCTAAAAGCAAGCGCTTAACCAAAAAGCGCCGCCTATCTTTTTGCGATGAACCCTTTTTTTATAAATGTATTTTTTTTTAATTTTTATTGTCTGGAATTTTTCCCCTTGTTAACTAGAAAATCTTTCGGGGCAACCGAAGTGAAATGATACTCAGCTTTGCTAAATCCTCAAATCTAGTTTGCCAAGATCTGCTGGTTTAATTCTTAACAGGCTTTTAAACCCAAGCATTAGTATCCTCACTTAGCTCCAATAACACAAAAGGTTAAAAGGTTGTAAAAGTTTTTTTTTTGGTGCTCATTTTTTTAAAATAAAATAATTTTAAATTATTAAAAAACATGAACAGTGATGATCACTACAGCTACAAAAGGCGGCCAAAAAACCTTCCTGAACTTATAATGACCAAGTTTTATGATCAAACTATTATGCCCAAAAAGGGGAGGCTGTATTTTTTGGGGAGCATTTGGGGGGAAACAAACGTTTCCCCGGGGAAATGAATTCAGCATAGAAAGATTTAACAAATTCTCCCAAAACATTTTAAAAATTCATAAAGGTTGAGGCGCAGCTAGGGTCTAGAATGGTGAAAAGTGTGGGGCAAACGGTTCTTAGTTTGTACACTAAAAAATCGTAGATTTTTCCATTGATTCTGAACAAGATCTTTTGTATGATTTAAGCAAAATCCGTTTTAAAAAAGTCATTAGAGCTCGGGGTGTCTATACTACAGATTTGGAACATTGTTATCGCCATTTCATGGGATAAAAACTTTTAATCAAAAGATTTTATTTCCTTTAAAAAAACGGCTGGAAAATCACAAACCAGAAAACATGAATCAGGTGGGGAAATTTTCCAAGCCAGAAAATCATCAAAACCTGATCAGGTGGAGACCATTAAAAATCCTGGGGTTTTGAAGCAGGAAAAAAATTCAGAGTGGAACGACAAAAAAAATTTAAAGTTACAGAAATGACTCTCATGAAAACATAACGCCGCCAACGCCAGAACAAGTTGTTCAAAGCCAGCTAAAAAAACTCCATGTGATACAAGGGGGCCCCCAAAATCTTTTATGGAAAAAATTTTAACTTTTAAAAATGTTGTCATTTTTGGTGCTCTTTTCTGCTGTGGGGGGGGGTTATTCGGTTTTTTTAAAAAAATAATAAACAACGCTGGAAAAAAAAAAAGCCCAAACATCTCCCCCAAATACAGAAGCCAAACAACTGCACGCCAAAACCCCCCAATAACAAAGCTCATTTTTGATCCATTTATAATGGAATAAATTTTAAGAACTTTTTTTTTTAAATTTTTTAATAAAAATAGATCTGGCTTTTTATAAAAGATGGGTCAAAAATAAAAACCTGGAGTCTTAAAAACATTTCTAAGACCCCCAAATTTTAATCAAGCGGTTGCCGGGTGAAAACCTTTTCCCTTTAAAATCTAGCAGAAAAGCTGGGCAAGACTCCCAAGATGACACGTTTTTTGAGGCGTGTGTGTATATATTAGACCATATTTAAGTAAAAAATAGATTGTATTTTTTGGGTAATTTAAGATAATTAAATAAGAACTTTGGGGTCTTAGGGATGATTGAGGATGACTTAGGATAATTAGGGCGCTTGAGGGTGACTTGAGTAAGACTTAGAAGTGACTTAAGTAAAACTAGAAGGACTTGGGTACTTAAGGGTGACTTGAGGATGACTTGAGGACAACTTGAGATGACTTAAGTAAGAACTTAGAAATGACTTGATTAAAAACTTAAATAAGAACTTGAGGGGCTTAAATGACTTTTAAAAAAAAAATTTTTTTTTTTTTTTAAAAATTTTTTTTAATTTTTTTTTAAATTTTTTTTTTTTTTTTTAATTTTTTTTTTATTTTTTTTTTTTTTTTAATTTTTTTTTTTAATTTTTTTTTTTTTTTTTTTATTTTATTTTTTTTTTTTTATTTTTTTTTTTTTTTTTTTTTTTTTTTTTTTTGAAAGTGATTTATCTCCCCTTTTAATTTTGCAAAAAAATATAATTTCCTCCCCCCGAATAAAATTATTTTTTTATAGACGTGGAAAAGAATTTATTATTAAAAGGTGTTTTTTGTTTTTTAAATTTTCTAAAGTTTTTTAAAAATAAAAATTGTCAAAGTACTACTAAAAAATACTTTAAAGCAAGTTTTGTTTAACCCTTTAAAATATTTGCTTAAAAAAAAACAATTTTTTAAAAAACCCCGTTTTAAAAAAAAAAAAAAAGGGGGGGGGGGGGGGGAAAAAAAAAGGAAGGGGGTAGGGGTTTTTTGGGGTTTTTGGGTTGGGAGTTTTTGGTTTTTGTGTTTTTGTGTTTGTTGGTAATGGGGGTTTAAAGGAAAAAATGTGTTTTTGGTCCTGGGGGGTAAAAGCCCCAAAAAAATGTTTTTCCCAGGAAGGGCCCTTGGGTTTAAAGGTTTTCCCCAAATAGGGACCGGTTCAACCAAGGAAAATTAAAAAAAAAGAAACTATTTCCCCAAAATTTTGATCACCCTTTTCTGGACCCGACTGGTGGGGCCAGGGCCGGGTCCAATTAACCCATGGGTGAAAGAAAAGGGCGGCGAAATTTTCATTTTTTATTAAAAATTTTAGTAAATTAGTCGCCCGAAAACTGGTTGAGGCGAAGGTGAGCCAGAAGCGGCATTTCCCTGTTCTCTGGCTGTAACGGCCTGTAACGGTTTTTCTTCTTTATGGAATATCTCAGAAAGCACTTGGCCAATCTTTCTGAAAGTTTGTAGGTATGTTCATTATGGGTCACGGGTGATGCCCGATGTTTTTTCTTCTCCATGGAATATCTCAGAAAGTACTTGGCAGATCTTTGTGAAAATTAGCAGGTATGTTCATTATAGGTCACGGATGATGCCCGATGTTTTAGTTTACCCCGTTATAGCTGTTACTAACGGCTGTAACAGCCTGTAACGCTTTTTCTTCTTTATAGAATATCTCAAAAAGTACTTGGCTGATCTTTCTGAAAATTTATAGATATGGTCACTATGGATCAAGGATGATGCCCGATGTTTTAGTTTACCCTTACAGCCGTTACTAACGGCTGTAACGGCCTGTAACGGTTTTCTTCTTTATGGAATATCTCAGAAAGCACTTGGCCGATCTTTCTGAAAATTTGTAGGTATGTTCATTATGGGTCACGGATAATGCCCGATGTTTAAGTGTATTGTTATAGCCATTACTAACAGCCCATAATGGTTTTCTTCTTTATGGAAAATCTTAGAAAGTTCTTGGCCGATCTTTCTGAAAATTGTAAGTAATTTGTTCAGCAAAATTTGTAAGTATGTTCATTATAGGTCACAGACCATGGCCGATGTTTACCAGAATAGCCATTACTAACGGTTACACCAGTCCAAGACGGTTTTTGCTCTTAGGGAATATCTCACGCGTATTCAGGATAAACTGGGAGTACGTTTATATGCTTTGCATCTTTTTTTTTTTCTTTTTTTTTTTTACTTTTTTTTTTTTTACCAAACAAATCTTAAATAAATGTTAGCGAACCGCCCAGAGAAACGTGGACAAACGAGTCACCAGACAAAACAAAACGCGTTTCAACCTCTTAGGTCTTCTTCAGGTGAGACACAAACGAATAAAATAACGAAAATTCACTTAGCTTTGATCGCTTCAAATCGCTTCAGAGTTCAGTGCAAGGAAGAAGGCGTTGAATGAGAACGAGGCTGTTGGAAGGGAAATAATGTGTGAGTCAAAGTCGTGATGATTAGGATAATAATATTACTGATAGGAACGCGCATAGTAGAAAATCATAAACCTGCCTTTGAGACCAAACCAATGATCACTTTCAAACGTGACAAAAAGCTCAACGACCTACTGGTGCGCTCTAAGTTGAACAAAATCTCCACACCTAAGCCACCAGGTACTTTCCCCTGCTCAAAACCCAACTGCAAAATCTGCTCTCTCACCAAACCAGACACCATCCTACATGGCGCCACAGGCTCTTTCACTATTAAACGCACTTTCTCCTGCCAGAGCCACAACATTGTGTATGCCATCCACTGTCAGCTGTGTGGTAAGATCTATGTAGGTGAGACATCTCGCACACTTGAAACGCGCATCTCTGAACACCTGGCCGACATCCGCCATCATCGGCCCAAACCAGTCGCTCTACACTTCAACCATGCCCAACACAACATCAACACACACAGTCCCTGCAGGAGCCTCAGACCACCAAGTGCAACAGAGGCTAGCGGAGATAGCAGAGAAATATGGACTACACCAAGTTCACGACCAACCCACCAGAGGTGAAAACCTACTAGACTTGGTCTTTTCCACAAATCCAACCCTGCTGAAAGCCACTGTCAGCATACCAGGACTGTCAGATCATGATATGGTCGTCAGTGATTTCTGCATCAGGCCCTTCCAAGCGAAAAAGCAACCTAGAAAATGTTTCCTCTTCAACAAAGCCAACTGGGACGAGATGAGGAAATCAGCTTCAAATATCTGGGAACAAATTGCCTCACTGAACGAAAGTGGTGCGGATGTAACACCCTTTGGGAAACATTCCGAAACCAACTATCAGAGGCCACCGAGAAGTATATCCCAGCTGTCCTCCGTTCCAGCAGATCGAGGCTGCCATGGCTAAATAACCACCTACTTTGACTAACCCGAAAAAAACCGACAATCTTGACAGATACTATGCCATGTTATATCAATGCCCTTTTTACAAGATCGAACAGCTTTTCTGGCTCGACAAAATTCCTTCTTCCCTACCCACGCATTGATCTATCAAAACAAGCCTAGTTTACTCTGGACCATGTCTAGAACTCACTTCCACCAAATCTACAAAATACGAATACTTTAAAACTTTTCAAAGAAACATTTGCATAAACATTTTATGTCATAGTAATCTAATTATTCGATTAAAATGATTAGCACCCATTCGCAAAAGTCTTCTGTGAACCATACTTTGAATACATCGTCCTAACATAAAACCTACTCCGTTAAAATTGCTCATCCCCACTCTCATTCTGTCTACCATCCCCTTTCTCCTCCCCCTGCCTACCATTCTCTCTTCCCCACCCTCCTCTGACCTTTCTCTCTGTACTTTTGTTTGCTTGTTTGTAAGTTTCCTTCTGTTTCACCGTCCCCCATCTCATTAGTACTTTTATGAATAGTTTGCTTAGCATTGTAGAATTAGATTACGATGTTGCATTGTCAGTATGAATGATATGTGTTGAAATAATGTATGCATGACAAGGACAGATTGTAAGACTAGGCTTTGGCCTAAAATCTTCATCCTTGCGTATTAAAGATCAATCAATCAATCTCTCTCTCTCTCTCTCTTTCTCTCTCTCATCAAAAGATCGACCACTGACAGTAACTCAGTAACTGCACAACTGGAAGATGATCTGCGCGCATGGGCACCTCATATTTTGTCTCTTGACACACTTACACCGTCCTCTTTTTTTTCCAGTGGTATCATCTACAGTTACTGAATAATGTGCTTCCACTGAAACATGTTTTTAAAAAAAACCCAAAAAAACTGAGAATATCAGCTTGACACTGCAGAACATCTATCACGCCAGGGAATGAACTGACTTAAACAGAGGAGGAGAGGCGAACACAATAGCCTGAGGCAGTATTGCTGGGGAAGACCAGCTGTTCGTTCAGAGTGGAGAAATTAGGGAGTGGGGTTGGGTGGGGGTTAGGATGTGCAGACCAAGGAATTAGAGAGAGAGAGAGAGAGAGAGAGAGAGAGAGAGGTTGTAACCAGACGACAGTGCCGTGACATACGACAAAAATCATTCAGACAGATTGAGGGTGGTGTGTTGGTGGTGGGGCGGGGTTGAGTCTGTTGCTAAGGGATTTTCAACGCCACCAAAAATATATGATATGATAATAATATGAAGTCGGAGTGGTTTGGGAGGGGGGTGGGGGAGGGGGGGGGGATTAAAGAGTGACTATAATAAATTACTATTGCCCATAAAGATAGAAGGAGTTCTCTAGTAGAACCAATCTCCCTCCTTCCGTCTCCACACACATGCATTGAGGGGAAAAAAAAAAAAAGACTGTCAAAGACATTGGCACATTGATTCCACCAACACAGACGTTAGAATGGAATTGTGTTAACAACAGGGAACCGACATTGATTCCACCAACACATACGTTAGGATGGAGTTGTGTCAACAACAGGGAACCGATATTGATTCCACCAACACAGACCTTAGGATGGAGTTGTGTCAACAACAGGGAACCGATATTGATTCCACCAACACAGACCTTAGGATGGACAGCAAAAACGCCCATTTTTATGTTGGGCGCGCAGAATTCAAGCTTTCATCCTTCTGAATGCGGGCTCGACAAATCTTAAAAAGGCAAAGTAGGCGTTAGGGAGCGTAAGGAGAGCAATGCACTATCTTTGATTTAGTTATTTAATTCACTCTCTCTGCGCTAATCAAAACGTGTTCTTTGGTTTCAGGCTGCAGGCACAATTAGGATATAATGAGCGTCCTACACAATAATAAACGAGCGACAGTGGTAAGATGTACGTGGCAGCAAAGAGATTTATAAGCTGCTTAATCAAACATTGTAACTAACCAGTCGCCACCAAAACTGAGAGAGTAATCGGTGAATTGATCGGTGTTACATATGCTGGCAAAAAACTCTTGGCCGCAAAGGAAGGAGTTGTTGAAGGTACCAAAGAATTAGGAATACAGATTCGAGTAGTTGTTGTTGTTGTTGTCATACCTGGCTAAAAGACTCCAGGGATCATCCAAACAGCCGAAGTACTTCAACACTATGGTACAAATGCATCAGCTGGGATGAGAACATTACGCGTGTGACCGTTTTTGATTACCCCGCCACATGGCAGCCACACTCCGACTTCGGGGATTTTAGAGACTGATAATGTTATGCTAGGAGCTTGTCACAACTGAAGACAATCCCCGCATAACTATGCAGAGCATAACAACATTTTGATGTAGCCTTGGTGTTCTAGCCTATGTCAATTAGCCTGACACAGCCTTAAGCCAAGGCAGGATTCGAGTAGTGAAAGAGATGTTCATATGCCGTTATGGATGGGAAGGGATACTGCTGGTACATTCACATGAGGTGCTGGAGAGGAGCCCAAACTCAAGCTTTTGAATCCTATCTAATGGGGCGAACTCTGGTTTCTGATTCCTGTCCAGTGGAGCGAACTCTGGTTTCTGAATCTGTCCAGTGGAGCGAACTCTGGTTTCTGGATCGTATATTACTAGAGCTCACTTTGGTTTCTGAATCTTAGTCTTTGGGCTAACCCTGGTTTCTGAATCACATCTAGCTATGCTCTAATTTCTCAATCTGTCAAAGGCTTATCCTGTTTAGTGACACTCACACTGGTTTAACAGGAGTCCTGAGCTTGTTCTGAATCTTAGTCCTAGGGCTCACTCTGGTTTCTAAATCACATCTAGCTATGCTCATTCTGATTTCTCAATCCTGTCAAAGGCTTATCCTGTTTAGTGACACTCACACTGGTTTAACAGGAGTCCTGAGCTTGTTCTGAATCTTAATCCTAAAGCTCACTCTCGTCAAGAAGAAGAGCAGTATAACAGCAGTAGTGGGGTATTTAGTCTGGCCTGGAAGATCATGAATCATTGCCAGGTGTTGGTTGCATGGGTGCTTCTGTGCCAAAAGTCATGATGTCAACTCTTGGGTCTCCTCTGGTCAGGTTAGTTAGGAGAGAGAGAGAGAGAGAGAGAGAGAGAGGAGAGAGAGAGAGAGAGAGAGAGAGAGAGAGAGATTCTTTAACTGATGAGAATAGATGAATACTAAGTGCGTTGGTCGCATAGTTGCCTCATTTTTATAATGACTGAAATATTGTACACCTTCGCTTGGCATTTCTGTCATCATCTATCTGATCTACACGCAGAGAGAGAGAGAGAGAGAGAGAGAGAGAGAGAGAGAGAGAGAGAGAGAAAAGAAACAAAGCACATACAACCTCTCCAAAATATCAGTTGCACATAACAGCTCTCCAGCCATGAATACGCTTGGGGACATTTAACTGTCACGTCTAGCCAGTTTGATCCCCCAGGCGTCCAATATAAAGAAAATGGCACTTGTGCTACCCATCATGTATTGTTGCTCTGTTGATGTCGGTATATGTTGAGTCATCTCCCTCTACTCTTCTGGGATGTACCGTATCATCTACATGTAGGCATTGACATCTACATGTAGGAATTGACGTGAAATCTGGACGATCATGAAAGCAATATTTTAACTCGTAATCTCCCTTTTATGATCCATTTCGCTCTGTAATTCATTTAGAAGGAACGTATTTTAGATGCCTTATGTCATGGGGAGATACTCCGATTCATTTATAAGCTCAATTGCAAACACAATATATTCACGTGGGTTCTTTACACACGCAAACCAAGTAGTTACAAGTGCTGGCAACCTCTGATGTTAAATTCATTTTACATGATTTTCTTAACACTTGCAATGGTTGGTAGTGACATTCTATAGGCAAAAACTATTGAAACGCGAAGTTGTGTGCGTTTTCCTATAACAGGCAGTAGTATTCTGGTGAATCTCGAATTATCTGTCCATAATGCAGTTAAGAGATATGAGCATAGGGCAATATATCTTTATGGATTTTTGAATAAAATTTCATCATGATTCATTTTGTCAGTTCTTCACTTCTATGTTTGGATATCATTCAATTCAAGTTATTCAAAGTTCTGTCAACCACACAGATTATACCAGGACTGTGAATAAATTGAAATGGGTGGAAAAAAGGGAAACAACCCTGCACGAGGAAAATACAAATCTTGGTTAATTTAAAAGAAAAAAAAAAAGATTCAACCATCTGAAACTGTGCCGAAAACAGCTATTCCCAAATGCATGTGATCAAATGAGATTAAATATGTTAACCTTTAGGTAAAAAAGATTTAAAAGAGTATCTGGAGAAACGTGTCTGAAAAGATTCCTCAAGGGATCAAAGTATAATGCCTACTGTCATCCGTTACCAAGTTCAAGCATTCAGCGAGTTTGTGGTCACTGCTGAGTGGGACATCACACAGATTGCACAATGGTACACCTTCATCTTTTCAATGCACCCGTCCACATCCATCTGCTCACCAATCCAACCCCTCCTCCCCCGACACACTCACTCAAGAGCGAGCGCGCACGCACACACACACGAGCCCAGGGCTATCATCATATGCAGAGAATGTTCAGTAATGAACAAAGGATCTGTCTACAGAGCATGTGTGTCAATAACTGATGTGATAGGTTTATGTGTCAGCTCTGAAAACACACACACACACACACACACACACACACGTCAACGCTGAACACACACAAACACACACACACAGAGTCAGACAGACAGACACAGTAGAACACATATTGTAAACACACACCTATACACTCCAAATAACATTTTTGCTTCCATAATTTTACTTCAATTTTGGAGCAAGGCATGATGTTTGAAAAAAAAAAGATGCATTAAATAAGTGAATATACAAAGATTACATTTTAAACAGACAACAGTCATACTCCTTGTGCATTTATAATAACACCGCCATTAGATCTGTTAAAATCAAATGAAGTTCATTAATGAAATCATGAACATATCAAACTTATTTTTCAAGAAGTTTCCCTCAGAGCTTTTCCCCAACACGTTAAATAAACTCTGTCCCACCTCCATCCCCTCAAAACAAAACAAAAAGAAAGAAAAACAAAAGAGGATACTATATATCATATTTGTAGAAATGATAATGATTCTGTTTAACAAAAACAAATAGTAATGATCCTTTCTTGAAAATCATTTCGCACTTTTTATCTTTTTTTGTTTTGTTGTTGAACGGAAAAATATTTCAAAAAACATTTGTACAAGCCAATGGAAAAGACATGACATTACAACAGAGAGTGCCAGTCATCAACAACATAAACATGAGTAAAAAAAACAAACAAACAAACAAAAAAAACCTTACAAGCAACAAAATGCAGTTAAAATAACTAGAAGCTGAACACTGGCAGCATTTAACAAAAGGAAACTGAATCTGCGTTTAGATTCCACACAATAAACAATTCTACATTTCAGAACACCGGAACCAAATGATACAGTAAAAGAATGAGTCACTCAGGTACATCCAGTCCACTATTTTATCCACACCCATTTTAACTTGGCAGTCCGACACTGTTCACAATGAACTTTGTGCGGCCTTTGGATTTAGATCTTCTCCAAATCTGAACAATAATTAACATGTTGATGACTGAATAATTAATTACTGACCACATATGCCTCAGTGACTAATGCCCGAATCCCAATTTCCAATTAACAAGTTGACTAAATGATTAATTAATGACCATTCTCACTTATGCAACCCCCAAACCCCAATTCCATCTCTTTTCTTTTATTACTCTGCAACCTTTTTTTCCTGATGATAGAGAGAGAGAGAGAGAGAGAGAGAGAGAGAGAGAGAGAGAGAGAGGTGGGAAGGGGTGGGGAGAATAAAATCATTGGCAAATATGAATAGAAATTTAAAGGTTGGTACCTCAGAAAATTGATCACTTTTATGCTACAGGCTGATCCACAAACTTCGATTCATTCAATTTTTTTTTTTTTTAAAACATTTTCCTTTAGATGATCTGCAGAAAGAGAGAGAGAGAGAGAGAGAGAGAGAGAGAGAGAGAGAGAGAGAGAGAGAATATGCACACACAACCAAGTGAGCATGATTTCATTCCTATGATAGTCACAACTGGCTGTACTACAGCCATTCACCTCATCAAATTCGCCTTTTGGCTCCTACCATTCTCGAGCTTCTCCTTCTTTCCCACCCACAACATTTTTCCCCTCCAAATTTCCACCCCCCTTGGGATAAAAAAAAACAACAGCAACAAAACCTTCAGCCTCACTCATAGTTTACCTTGAACCTTCCCCCCTCCTCACCCACCAATCATTCAGATTATTACGTCTTCTTCTTACCTTCTTCCTTGTCCTATGATTAAATTCCAAATTTAACCTATGTGAAATTTTTGCATAAAGAGATAGTTTTTCTTTTAAGATCACTGGGAGTTCTATCTGATCTAATCTCAATTTTGCATATGAAACCATTCTCTAAAGATCACTGGGTTATCTATCGGTATAGTGCAGTCAAATCTGACCTTAAGCGGTCAACAACACAGATCTCCTTTTCCAAACCCTTTCTTCTTTCTTTTTCTTTCTAACAGTAAGATAATTGTTTTTATCAAATCTATCAATATTAAGCTGTCAAATCTTACCTTACACAGTCAAATGCACAGATTCCTTTTTCGGTTAATAAAAACGAATTGTATAACAACAGCAACAAGATTCAACAACACTGATGATAATAGTGAAAATACATAGAGAATATAAAAGGTAACAGGATAGCATAACAGCATGGGAGGCTGGAGTGAGGGGGGGGGGGAACAGAGAGAGAGAGAGAGAGAGAGAGAGAGAGAGAGAGAGAGAGAGGAGAGAGAGAGAGGATTCATTCATGCACACACAGGCCGATTAATCCCATTACATCATTACTGAAATCAACTCAACAAAATCTATCATAAACTGATGATTAAACATAATGTAAAACAATTTTTTTTATACTTACCTGCAAAAATGAACAAAACCCAGGAATACGAGCTTATGTGCTACCTATTTTTGTATTCTACCATAAACATATCAGCTGGGTCTTATTTCAAGTTTGCCATTCATCCTCTCATGTGAATGTTTTTGTCATCCTCTCATTTTTTTATGTTTTCGTCTTCTGGGTGTTTTTCTGTTTTTGTTTGTTAAATTCTGCCAGCCCCACCCCCTCTCCTCCCTTCCCTCATTTTCCATGCGTTTTCATTTTCTTTAAAAAAAAAAAAACATTTCATGAACCACTTACAGATGCTGTATAGCTGCAGTACCTATTTTTTCTACAGACAAAATAGTTGAAACACAGGACTCTCCATCTATAGCTTGCACGTTCCAGTCGTGGAAGCACCTGCTAGATAAACAACGCATTTTTTGGTCTTTCTGTCCCAACATATTTCTGGTAGATTAACAAGCAGTTTTTTTTTTTGTTCTTTCTGATCTTACATACTCCTGCTAGATTAACTATGCAGCATTTTTTTCCCTTTCTGATCTAACATATTTCTGGTCGATTAACAACACAGTATTTTTGGTTCTTTCTGACCTAACATATTTCTAGAAGATTAACGGCGCAGTATTTTTTTTGTTCTTTCCGATCTAACATACTAACAGCTGTGGTACTCCCTGAAAACCTACTTGAGTGTACATCCACACACAATATCCAGTATGTCTGTCAAAGATCCTAAGGAAACATGAAAATCTTCTGCGTGCACCATCACAAAAAAAAAAGAAAGAAAAAAGAGTAGAAACATAACAGAACAAAGGAAATTTCTATGGGCAGAATTTCCACACAGGGGTACCATTCATAACTGGAACCCCACCCACCCCCACCCCCCAAGGACACCCCACAGGAATGGGGTAATGATATGATAAAAGTAAACACTGAAACAAAGTTGTGTGTATGTACAGCAGTCACTCCCCATTCAGTCTTAAATGTACAGCCAGCTCAAATGAAAATGTGACTCAAATGTATGTTTAACAAGCCTTCCACCTGCCTTCCACCTTAAAATATTGTGTCTGAACTTCACAGGGACTTATATCACAAAGACCCTTTTAATAAATAAACACGCACACACACACACACACACACACATACACTCTCTCTCTCTCTCTCTCTTCTTCTCACTGACATGTCAACCTCATGACCATAATATTCGTATTCTGAACCTTCAAAATAAGTCATTATACATAATAATCAAAGACAATGTATTATGCATGACACTTATTCATCACTTTGAGAGTAACTATACAAAGACATGAAAAGTGTCATATTTCATGTATAAAAGACAGTCTACTATACCCTTTCCTACTCTACACCAAGTAGTGACTAACAACCTCCAAATAGTTTCAAAACAGAGTGACTGAGGGCGGAAAATGAAGCAAAATTTAGAAAGAGAGGGGGGGTTAGTTACTGCCAAGGACATAGACAAAGGAAGTACAGGACAAAACACAATGCATTTTGACCTCTTGGGTCTTCTTCAGGCAAAAACAAATAACATTTAGAACAGTGAAAACGAAGAATGAGAACCAACTTATCTTCTCATATTCGGCGCAAGATCAAAAACCTCAAAATACTTCAAAAACAAACAAAAAAAATCTTGCCCTCCATAGGATGTCTTCATGAGGACCGCGGTGGAATTGCAGTGAATCTTGAGAATCTTACATTGACGATAGAAACTCAAATCCAGAAAAATAAGTTTCTCAATGGAGAAAGTCCTAACCGAAAAGATTCACAAAATTACCAAATAATTCATAATCATACACTCCTTTTTCAAAAAGACACAAGGTGTCTATTCAATATACCCCCCCCCCCCCCCCCCCTCATTAAGTGTCAGAAATCTTGAGGAATCTAGAACAGAAACTTTTCCCACTCACTCCTGAAGACTGAAACACCTCTTTTACCTTATATCTTTTGAAAGCAATTAATCCTTTAATACAGGCAGGAAATGTGTATCAAACAGCAGTTCAATGGATAGATATTTGTTTGCAACCTTACTTGATATGAAGGGGGGGGGGGGGGAATCGAAACAGTGCACTAACAAAGTATTACATGGAAACATAATGAAAAACAACCCCCCCCCCCCCCCCCCCCCAGTGCACACATGCATGCTCCCTTACACCTGTAAAAGATCTCAAATGCATTCACACAGATATGCCATACATTCACCAATATGAACAATATACACAAGTGCCTGGCTATTCTTAGATGGATTAGTACAATCCAATCTACGACATGCACTTAAGTACTTGCATCTGCCACGGCAAAGCCACAGCAGATGCAGTGGAGAAAAATCCAAGATAACAGAAATAAACAGGTAAAAAAAATAAAGGAAAAAACACAAACAAAAGGAAAAACATGAAACCAGAAATAAAGGCTAAAGATGATAAACAAAGAACCCAACCTCCATTCCCTCTACATGATTTATTTTGCTTCAGTCGAAATTTACTGGGGAAAAACACACAAAAAAACTGAGCTTGTTCTATGTCCCTGGCTGCAAGAGGAGTGTGAAGATTTTTCTTTTTTTTTTTTTAGCACAGTACCTTCTGTAGTCATATTGTCTACCAGTCTTAAGCTGCCCAAATTCCCACATCCATATCCACCCATGACTCCAGGCATAACCCATATCCACCCATGACTCCAGGCATACCCATATCCACCCAAGACTCCAGGCATACCCTTATCCACCCATGACTCCAGACATACCCATACCCACCCATGACTCCAGGCATACCCATATTCACCCAAGACTCCAGGCATACCCTTATCCACCCATGACTTTGGAAATGACATCATCCACTTACGACCCCAGGCATACCTGTATCCACCCATGACTTGAGGTAGGTCCACATCCATCCATATGATCATGTAAGTAACCTGCAGAACATGATGCTCTTGAATTCTGATATTCACACACCATTTCTGGGTACAGAAAAACCCACCTTCATTGACTCTCTGTCATGTTGGATCACTTCTCACTTGAGTGTGTGTGTGTGTGTGTGTGTGTTGTGTGTGTGTGTGTGTGTGTGTGTGTGTGTTGTGCGCGTGCGTGGTGCATGCACATACATGCATGTGTATATGCACATGTACACACATGTAAGCATGAGAATAAATGTATACATGTAGGCCTATGACCACAAAACCATTACAAGAATATGACTAAGAGATTAAATTCATTTTTCCTTTTTCAGTTCTTTCCCTTTTCCAACTCACCACCATTCCAGTTATTTCCCTTTTCCCACTCACTCCATTTTCTTTTGGATTTTTCTTTTCATATTCTCTATATACACCGATGATTTCATCCACAGGGATTAATGTCTCACAGCTGTCTTGAGAAGGTACAACTGTACAGATACATGAGACACTGACCACAAACACCGACATTCAATACCAAGAGCAAGGCACAGCTTATGTCCAAAAACCCCAACCTGATATCTAATCGAAACAATGCAGGAACAGTACACCATGATCAGAATGTTCTTTTTTTGTGTGATACACAGCTGTGTCAACTTCAGACAATGACTACAAATAATTCATTTTGACAATTTGCTCCCGATTTGAAAAATATGTGACGGAGAAAACATGAGGAAAAAAAAGTCCAACCTACCCTGCACACAAACGTAACATAGCGAAGTAGGGTTTTGTTTTCGCCCTTTTTGGTCTGTTCTTATGATAACTTGAAAACAATGGCAGATCAAAGTCTTATTTAGCAACATCATTTGTTGGGTGAATATCCAGAAACAATTCAAGGCTGAGGTTCCTAGGTGCCAAAGGTAAACACCGCAGAAAACAAAACAAGCAAAAAGCAAACATCGGCACAGTAAGCCTACCCCTTTAAGACTTCGTTCTTGCTAATGTATTGTCTGGGTACCTGTGAATCTATTGAATTTGCATCTTATTACAGCAAACTGCTCCCAAAGCAACGAGCACACTGCATCTAGGACCTTCATTTCATCAGCCATAGCAGGCAGTACTTAGAAAGCTGAAACAGACTGCCGAGCCGAAACATGAATAAACACACAAAACAGGGAGCAAGTTCATGCTTATTCAGTTAATACACAGCACAAAATCTACATCTGAATTTACGACAAATAGACCTTATTCAGGTGTCGTAAACACAAAACAGGGAGCCAGGTCATGCTTATTCAGTTAATACACAGCACAAAATCTACATCTGAATTTACGACAAATAGACCTTATTCAGGTGTCGTAAACACAAAACAGTGCTCGCAGATTGCAGCCAGCCTGACAATGATTCTTCTGTTGGCTGCAGACTGGGTAGTATGGGTCGCCTGTGATGTCTGAACACGATGTCTTCGGGGAACATTCTCTCGTCTGTTTCGCATTGTGATCGATAAAACCTTACTTTGCAGCCTGTTCCGTGTGTTTATTTGTATTCTGGCTTTTTTTTTTTTTTTTTTCAAATATGAAAATTTGCTCCCTTAATACTGTAAGATTTTAAAAAGAAAAGAACAGAAAGACTGAGCGCATGTACAAGACACACACATGTAAAAGAGGGGTAAGTTGATTCTCCTGAATCCCTGTCATAAAATGAACAAACAAAGAAACAAACAAAGGCACAAGGCTTTGTCAAACTGCTCATGCCTTCCCCAAAAAGGTCTTGCTTCCTTCAAGTGAAAGTAAGTGTATTTCGAAAAATTGAAGAATGGGAGGAAAACCAAGACAACAGGGAAACTCAGCAGTTACATTTGTTTGTCTCTTTGTTTGCTTTTTTATTTTCCTTTTTTTTTCTTTGGGGGGGTGGGGGGCTGGGGGGGTGTTTAAATCATTTCAGGAACAAACAAAAAACAAACTAACAAATATAACAGGACAACATCCACATTCAATGAGCTATAATGAAACAAAAGATCAGCCGTCTAGTAATGTTATCCATTAAATGTGAAAATAACGGACAATAAAGGATTTGAACCTTGCTTGCAGAGATTTTTTTCATCTTATCTAAGGGGGGTAAAAATAAGACCTGTGACCCCAAAATTTACTGAAGATTTTCTTTTTCGTATGTACAGTATTTAGAGTCCTATAGAATCATCTTTGCTCTTCATGGAATGTGTACTGAAAAATTTCTTCATTAACAGCTCACGATGAGTTGCCATTAAGCTTAAATATTCATATAGGGATCATAGCATGACAGTTTTGATATTGCCCCATCCATTGTGAAACTTGAAACCAACACACACAAAAACAGAGAAACTCCTCTCCATTTAACTCTAAATACATGATATGACATTTTCATAAGTAGTTCTTTCTGGTAAAGTGGTATTTTTAATGTCTTTTTCAATAAAGTGATCCAAATACACATGGAGACACAGGTCTAAACTGTATGTTCAATTTTGGTACTACGATGGTCATCAGCCAAAATATGGTAGTCATCAGGCAAACTATGTTACTGTAATTGTATTTCAATCTGTGTGGAAAACTCTTCCATGTCTCTCCTTTGAAACATTACAATCAAGTTCAGTCAACTTATCACGAATGCTCTGCATCTCAGTCTGTTGAAATGATTGGCATTTCAGAGTGCACGCATTAACTGTCATGCTCTCACATTTCCAAGCCTAATTCTCCATCAGTTTCCGTATGCTTACACGAATCATACTCTCACAGTTTGAGTGTAATTTTCTTCGAGTTTAAGTATGCTCATTAGTGTCATGCTCTTCTACCTTCAACAACGTGTCTGAAGATGCACTCACAGCCGAGCAGTTTGCAGCAAGGTAATGTACCATTGTTTGCACCTAAGCTGTTTACCATGTGACATTTCTCTTCTGGATTTGAGTTATGCTATGTTTGCTAAATGTGACTCATTTCAAAATGTCTTGTCTGAGATCAATAAACAAACAAACAAAAAAAGGTGTATACATCCATCTATAAGTATCATCCATCAATAACTGATGATAACTTGATCAAATTTTTAAACTTTTTTTCCCCCCCCATAAATTGTTGCAAGCCAATATTTCACAGTTTCTGAAACCAAACCATTGCTTAACTCAGTATGTTTTATCACTTTCCATCACCAAAAGTGGTTCTTTTCTCATCCCTCTTACATGTCATTCTGCTCAAGCACCTCATAGTGATTTCCCATCATGCATCTGGCTTTGGCTACACACCCACCATGAGTGAAACTTCCCGCCTATGTCAACGTTAAACCAATAATATCAAAGAACGGTGCTAATCTTAGCGTCACACAGTTACAGTATTTTGAGTAATAGAAAAGTACACATATTTTCAATACAATGAACACTTCCCCAGCAACATCGGCAAAAGCTAGAGGCTTAAGAACTCTGAAGAGGCAAACAAACAAATGTCTCTTTCAACCTTAGACCTGACAACGCTTGGTCCATATTCGATCATGGTTTTTTTCTGGTATTTAAACAGATACGGCAAAATGATTAAAATACAACAATAAAATGATGTAGGGAAAAAAA
Source organism: Conus ventricosus (assembly GCA_018398815.1). NCBI lineage: Eukaryota > Metazoa > Mollusca > Gastropoda > Neogastropoda > Conidae > Conus > Conus ventricosus. The sequence continues at coordinate 20,254,006 of CM031615.1, forward strand.
GTGCAGAAGGAGATTTACACCGACAGAGTCAAAAGCAGTTTAAAAACTACACAGCACAACAGTTGCCAGCATACTAAGACCACTGAAATAAGATGCGAGGAGCCGATGTTGGAACTCACCAGAGTATGAATGACAAAGCTGTATCATGATGGTAGCCGAGTTATATAAAATATATTTCTCCCAAGGCCATGGAATTTTGGCATCAGTTTGCTTGAATACATGAAGCACAGTTTTTGTCTCTATGGGAGTGGGAGATGGGGGGAGGGCGGGGGGAGAGAGAGAGAGAGGGAGAGAGAGCAAGAGAGAAAGAGAGAGCAAGTCTAGTATGGACAAACTAATGCTTGTGTGTGTGGTGTGTGTGTGTGTGTGTGTGTGTGTGTGTGTGTGTTTGTGCGTGTATGTTTGTGAGCATGTGTGCGCGTGCATGTGTGTGTGTGTGATGTGATCACACATTCCCATCAGTATGTGCACAAATATAAAAATGCATACACAACTGGTTCACGATGTGCTACCTTGTCCAAGTATAATGAATGTCTATGCGGCATTCAATATTCCGCTATCTAACAATATTCAGCAACTAAATAAAACTGAAGCGAGCTACCTCAAATGTTGTGCTTCCAACACCTGCAAGCACAATGATCTATGAATCCTTTTTCAAACGCTACGTGTCACACACTCCACAGCGCAGAAATTAATCTGCTACCGACTACCTGAAATGGAAGACATGCTCTTTATACGCAGGAAAATACCTTTTGCCTTCTCCTCAATCAACAGGTCCTGACTAGATCAGAGTGTATAACCACGATTGCGTGACCACGATTGCGTGAACGCATTTTATGCCAACAGTAACAGCATCAGCTTGTTACTGTTGACAGCCAAGAACTAGTAACAGCTAATACAGTATCTGAAAGGACGCGCAGCAGGATACAGAAGACCACAGGTTTAAAACCACTCATATGTCAGCTCTCTCTCTCTCTCTTCTACCCTCACACACACGCACATACGCACGCACGCACGCACGCACACACACACACACACACTTACACTGCAGACACATCAACAAATGACAGAGGAGAAAAGAATCCGAGTTACCTTTTTTTTCACAGAATACACTATGACATCCGCCTCAAAACACTTTTGTGTTGTGATCAACTCTGATGTCACTAAACCATCAAATATGTCTCCAAAATTACCAATTCACAAATGAATCATTCTTCCTTTCTTCTTATACACCATACTTCCAAATGAGACAACAGACAGCAACCATGCAACTGAGACTAAATATTGCACACACCAAAAGAGCACTGACAAGGAGTATGCTAGCATGTACTTTCTTTAAACTGTAAGTAACGGATAATCAGTTTTTCAACAGATGCTGCTGTGAACATTGGCATTCTTAGAAACCTACTAATCTATGAATAAAACATCAAAACCATAATTGGAAAACAAACAAACAAACAAAAAAGACCCAAAAACAAAACAAAAAAGTGTCTGTGAATCTCAAACTGTTTTTAAAGCTATCAAATGCTGGAATGTTTTTACGTTAGTATTGTCCAAAACACTTCTGGCATTTATTAACATATTCCCTCTCACTGTAACTGAGCCATATGGTCACGACTGTTGCTTCTTTATGCAACCTTGTATTCTTGAGGTCCAACATTGCTGCATTCAGCTTTACATGCTACACGAGATGATTGTTTCGTGCCTCATGATGATATCAACCTTTAGTTTACTAAACATGCCCATATCATTCTTTAAAAAATAAATCATCTATCTATGATGATTTTACAAAAATGCTAACATGATAACAGCTACATAGGATATTATAATCATTGCGCATATTTTTGTGTGTGTTTGGTTTGACTAGATAGGATGGCACCTTCATTTTGCACCAATTCAGATCCGTTTTATCAGGTAAAACTTGCGTACAGTTGAGAGACAGTTTAACAACACAAAAATTGATATACCTTCTGTTCACACATGCTCATGATGGGATACATTATACTCCAATTTCTCTCCCTCCCCCCACACACGTTGTGACATACGTTTTTATTTGTTTTGTTTCTTTGTTTTATTGACTTCAAGCAATATACAACCTGCTACACCATACATGATGGCAGCATACTGTATCAAACTGCCAGTGCAGAAAAGCTGCTGCTTTTATTTTTTTGATAACTTCTGTTGTACCTTGCTTCTGTTCATTTCACCACAAACCTTGCATTTCTTTAGTGAGGTTGGGGTGGGGTGGGGGTGGGGAAGAGTGTGTACAGTTCGGGTTTTCATGGGAACCTGTTACAAAGGAATCCAAATGCATCCAACGCATGATTTACACACATTATCATCAGTTGTGTATTTTTTTAAAACCTGTACAAAAACCAGGGTTCCAAGGCTCCTGCACCCACCATCAGAAATCACAATTCAATGATTTGCATGGCTGCAAGTGGGATCTGGGCCTCAGCCTGAAGACCTCATACAGCTGGCGGTACACACACACACACACACGTTGTTCATCCGTCAAATCTACACACAAACACACACTGTTGTTGTCATATCGTTGAATACAACACACACACACAACACACTGTTGTTCATCCATCGAATACCACACACACACACACACACACATACACACACACACACACACACACACACACGCACAAAACAGTGCAAGCACATCAACAGTAACAATTTCTCCATCTGAATCTTTTGAAAAAAAAAAAAAAAAGAAGCTTTGAGCCAGGCCTCAGGCAAATCCCACAGGCTTCCATGGTTTTACCATCACATCCTTCAAATATGCACACAAAACAGAAAATCAAGAGGTGTATATATCAATATCTGTCCTTATGATCATCACCCAACACATTGTAAAGAGGTCAACACTATCACTGGACATAGCATCAACTTGGGCCAACTGAACAGCAGCTCTGTTTCCCGGCATGGAATGTATTATTTTTGTGTGTGCTGCTTTTCAGTATTTATACTGTTTGAAACACATTCATAACAGTAAATCATATTCAATTAATGACACTATGTTCTGAGGCAGAGAATAATTTGAAAATTTTCCGTGACCCATAATATCTATATGGCGGATTTCCACAGACCAGATCGGATTCTATTGACTTGTGGTTAAATACAGTTTTTAACGATATCTGAGCACAATAAACACATGGGACCCTGGATGAACGAGTTTCATGTATGCCTTTCAGAAGCATACACGCACTTTTCTTCATTTACCTTGGCTCTTTAACATGGCAAACAAGTGGAAAGGGCCATGAACAGGCTTGTTTTCTCCAAAGTATTTTCAGCATTTTTTTTTTCAATTTTGTTCAAACATGGGTTAATGGCCAAAACAAGAAGTGAAAAGTTATTAGATTAAACAGGTAAAGTGAAATGCGATATCTACACATGGGCTTTTGCTTCCATAATTTCATATTTGGCAGGAAAAACACCAAGAAAATCAAATTCTCATTAAGAAAAAAAAAGTCACCTGATCAGCGTTTACCAGTGTAAAGAAAACTGGGCTGCTGATCAAAGAGACCATTTTTTTCTCCTCCCATTTGCCAAGGACAATTCTCTGCCCTAAGGACCTTGTCACGCCCACCATTTGTCGCTGTCAAACAAGAGCTCACGCACTCCCATGTTAACAAGCACTCACTCTTGAATCAACCTGCTAAAAGAAACCGAGCATTTCAACTTTCAGATAATACTTGGATCATCATTTGTATTTTCACTGAGTTATGAACATTGATGTAGTAGGAACACTGAGACAGCCATCATTTGGGTACAGATGGCATACTTATGGGCCCAATGTCACCACCCAGCACTGAGACAGTGTGCTAACATGATGCACTATTCATTGCTATGCATCATCTCTCCCATGGATTTCATACATATACATACACTTGTTGGGTTATTTCAACTAAACCACAACAGCTGGACACAAAGATAACCACACTTGCTGCAATCTCTACACATAGTGACCACTTTTCTGGCAAGATAGTGTTTTTGACCTTCACTGCTAAGAAACTGCTAAACGTTACTAACTTCCGAGGAAAGGCTACATGTATACTTCAGCTGACATCAAATCGAACCACAACATCATCCCCCACAGTGGACCGAGTCCAGGACTGACGTCCAAATGACAGAACAGACAACACAGGTGAGGAGATCTTCAACTGGACAGCGTACGGGCGACACGGAGCCGACGAGGATCACGCCGAGGACTCGTTCTGCAAGGCTCTGTCCTTCCGGAGTTCCTTCATGCGCTGCACGATGATGCGCTTCATGACCCCGGTACTTGTACTGCAGCTGGGTGATGGCCTCGCTCTCCTCGCGGTCCAGCACCACCATGAAGTTCCTCAGCTCTGGAGCGCTGAAAGCGTCCCACTGGAAAAACAAACGACATGATTTGAATGTGCAGATCCTTGACAACTGCTCCTTGATCTGGGAAAACACAGACACAAAACGACACACTTGGCAGCAATCCACTGTCTTCTCTAGTGGGGTTCCTCATGATGACTTTGTATTGATTGTTTTCATGGACTACAGGCATATGATGTAGTGAATATCCTACATGTGTACATATGTGACAGGGACTACAGGCATATGCTGTAGTGAAAATCCTACATGTGTACATATGTGACTGTCCAGGACGGGGGAAATCGTGATGGTATTGCTTAAGTGCACTAAGTTGATGTATTATGAGTCAGGCTTAACACACCAAGATTATCTTTGCACTCATACACGCATATGCACACTCATGCGCACACCAAACATTCACCTCTCTCTGGGAATGGGATGTCACGCATTCGTTTCTCTCCTAACACGACTGAGCACAAGAAATACAATTTCTATGCTACTTATAATCAAACATGAAAAATATCCAATTACACAGATGCACAAATCAACACATAAAAGATGAATACTTCCTAATCCCTGGTTATAATAAAATGACTTCTTACCTGGCCAGGTTTGCACACACACAACCACGCTTTCACACCACACCACAGTTCTTGAACAAGTTTCTTCAAGTCTTCTTCAGCACTGCTTGATGGTGACGCCCTTGGTTGACTGGCTCCAGGTTTCAGGACTGGGTCTTTGTGGTCGTCTCTGGGATCTCGACGTAGAACTCTTCTTCTTCGTCTCTTTCACCCACCTCTGGGTTCAATTTCAGTTTGTCTGTCTTCACCCACCTCTGGGCTTCAAACTTAGTTTTCTTCTCTTCCAGCTTGTCTTCAACCCTAAGACTTAGCTGTCTCTTCTATCTCCCAGACCACGTTTCTCTCGACCCTTTCTCTGTCCTGCTCACTCCTCTCCTCTCCCTCTCTCTCTGCCTTCTCTCTCTCTCTCTGGTGTTATTCTCCTGGCACGTTGTTCTCCCTCATTTTTATATAGGGATGGAGACAAAGGATTCCCCTTCGGGCCATGCGGCTTCTCAAACCCCTAGTTCACAAGTACCCTGAATTCTCCATTCGCTACATTCTCCCACACATCAGCATTTACACACATCCCTACCTAATTGATTAGCAAACAAACACTTAGCACCAGATGGACATCGAAAATTCCCGCCGACTTCGGTGGTCACTTAACACAGTAATTATCTTAAGGAGGGCTACTACAACCTCCACATGCATTCAACCAGCCTGACAATAGAACCAACACAGTGACCCACGGCAATACCATCTGAACGAATCCAAGACTCCTGCTCTTCACTGACTGTTTACAAAAGAACCTCAGCTGACTAAGTGTCCAGCGCTCGTAGTGGTTACATCCCTTCCCCTTTCGCTATCGGGCAGGTCCGAACTCTCTACTACCTTAGGTGCCATCTGTCGTCTGACCACTTCGTCCTCCTTGACACAGTTCGACTGTGTGTGATGGGTAAGGTACCCTGGTTAATGGGCCTATTACCTATTTGTATACTACGTACAACGTCCCTTTGCCTCCAAGCGTTTAATGCCTTTTGTGAGAGGTTTCACGCTCCTTGACAAATTCCCCCCACTCGAAGACAATGCCCTGCATTGGCTAAAACACATCAAGGAGATGAAACTCTCATAATTTTCCCATTGAAACCAATGCTAACATCGGCCTGTCATAAGCCTACTTACACCAGAGAATGCACGCAAATTTGTCTTGCAAACAAAAATTAGAAAAAATCAATACATACACACTATCCAAGCAAATATCAACATAATCTGAGGTCTCCACCAGCTCTAAGTCGTGTGGCCATATAAAGATAAACATTATGTTTCTACGGAAATTCTCTCCCCTTCTCTTCATACACGTGGCCGCAACCAGCCATGTCACGCATACACGACACTGCACAAGACACACGCACCCACTACCTGACTTCTCGACCGACCATTTTATTTTGGCCAACTTTTTTGGTAAGACCAGTCTGATCCCCCTTTCTGTACACACACCTTGCCTACCCCGCGGCATGTGCTGCATTGTGCACAGAAACGCCTGATATCGCCAAGGATACCGGGCCAGTAGTACTCTCGCGTCACCATCTTCTGTGTGGCCTTCTTACCGAGATGGCCCAAGGCTGACGTCACATGTTTCTCGGACATCACCGCTTTCTGCGTTGCCTAGGACAACCTGCTTCTTCGTTTTTCCCGAACGCGAATGAGTAAAGTTCGGTACAATATGCCGTTGTCTAACTCGAACCCGATTGTACCCTCTTTAACATTTTTCTTCTGCCCTCTGTGAGCAAAACCAACCAGTTTTCTGAGCGAGTAGTCGCCCTTTTGTTCTGCTTGTAAGTGAGTGGGGTTAGTCTCACCGGACACGCTCCAATGCTTTCTGGAGTGTTTGACTGCCTGGGGCTTTTTTCTCACGTGATTCCTTTTCTCTGATTCGACACAGAAGTCAGCGTCTGGGTTTTCGTACCCACATGCATCCTGGAATGTTCCCAATTACCAAATCATACAGCGGCTTCGGAACAGCCAAAGCCTGTACACTTCCACTATAAAATGGTGTAGCAATAAACACCTGGGCCGTTTTGAATTCTGCTACTGTTCCATCTATTTGTCTACACCTGTGTTTTACCTGTGAATTGTCCCTTCTCAACCAGGGACTCCTTCACCTTTACACCAGTGCACCCAGAGTCTCTAATGGCATTAACCACATTGTCCCCTACTCTGCCTTTGTGCACATCCATGTTATCGCCTGAATCTGTGAACACACAGCACAATCCAGACAAAATAACACTGTCATCTTGTTCATCTTTTTCTACCTGCCTCTCTCTTGGCCTGATCCTCATTGCTGCTGCCTTCTGTGACTTAAATTATACAATCCCTAGCCAAGTGCCCTGTCTTATTGCACAGAAAACAGGTCCGCTCATTCCTAGCCACGTGGCTATTGGTTTTCACCCTTGTTTGCTCACGTGACGCCATGGGCCTACGGGTGTGTACTACTGACTCATTATGCGAGTCATGTGCTGGCCTGCTATCCTCTGAATAGGCTTCCGGGCTTTCCTCTTGTTCAGGCAAATCACGCCTCGCTTCCCGGTAAGTCTCAGCTGTCTCGAGTACTTCAGCTATTGTGGTTGCATCTTTTTCCTTAATGTGGATGGTGAGGCCCGTCCCACAACAATCAAGTATCTGTTCCTTCATCACCAGTGTCTTGAGGCCCTCAAAATCACTGTCTACTCCACTAAGTTCTACCCATTTGTTGAAATAGTGATCCCGTCTAACACCGAACTGTGTGTATGTCTCACCCCGTTCGATTCTCGCCTCGCAAAACTTACGCCTAAAACCTTCTTCAGTCAAATCATACGCCTTTAGTACTGCTTGTTTCACCTTGTCAAAATCCTCTGATCAGCTTTGGGTAAGGTGGAAACAGTGTGTAACGCACGACCTGTCAACAAGGCAGACAGGTTTATTGCCAGTCATCTTCGGGCCAGCCCTCGTGCTCGGCAACCGATTCAAACCGACTGATATAGGCATCGATCGAATCAGTTTCTTCTCTGAACAGTGGGAGTTTAAGTCTAGCAGGGTTGTACATCCACGTCGGACATCGGGCATAGACCGATTGCACATGCAAAATGTCCGATATAACTGGCAGTGAAGAGGACAAATGTCCCATTACTTTGCCGAAAACGCGGTCACTGTCCGATAGCTTTCCGATGCTCATGGACATGGCACCGGCCGTTTATATCAAGCCCGCATAATTATTTGAGTCCGACCGTCGTACAGAACTCCAGTCTGTAACTTTAGTGTAAGCCCACTGCCCAGTGAATCACTAAGCCACTGGCACTAAGCTTAGTGGCAAGCCGTGGCGGTCTATTTTTAGCTCGTTGGCTTGCAACTCTGCCTCCCTGACTCGCAGAGGCTGAGCTAGCGAGGTACACGGCTCGCAGCTGAGAGCTGGCAGCCAGCTTGTGTCAGGGTTATTTTTAGCGTAAAGCGTCTAAAGAGCGATAAGCCTTGTACTTGTTACGTGTTGTAGGCCATGTAGGCACATGTTGCTGAAGCAGAGACTGGAAAGGAATCTCAAGAAAACGGTCAAGGAGCAGATGTACCCCAGGACAGCACCTTGACACTCTGGCAGCTCATTGCCCGCTACCACCAGCTGAGTTCACCAACCTCAAGAAACTGGCCCAGCTTGCCATCACCCTGCCCGTCCATAAAGCTGATGTAGAAAGAGGGTTCAGCACTCAGAATTTGATTTTGACAAGTCAAAGGAACAGACTGACAGCAGAAAACCAGGCCATGCTGATGAGGGTGCAAATGGAAGGACCAAGTGATGTCAAGGGGGAATCAGAATGGGTGTTCAGGGTGACAGAAAAGTGGGGAGAAAAGGAAAAGAATGCTCTTCAACCAAAAAGACGACTCCAATGAATCAATATTGTACTTGAATACTAGCATTAGCAATGAATAGTGATTTAGGAAAGACACTGCCTCTGTGTGTGTGACTGTGTGTGTGTGTGTGGACTAGTAATAGTATGTTTACCAAACATGGCTTCCCACTCTCGGAATATAGTCAGCTTTTGTAATACCATTTTTGTGTGCATAAAACTTAATATACATTCAATCTGGCTTGCGTTCAAAATGTCCGATTGATTTTGTTATGAAGAGGACAAATGTCCTATTACTTCAGGGTGGTCCAGGACATTTGTCCTATAGATACTGCTAAGGATGTACAACCCTGGTCTAGGTGCGCAACTTAGTCTGCGGCCTACTGACTCAGAACTGGTGACGATTTCACTACGATTTTCCGACTTTATTCTTTCCAACTCAATTTGTTTGGCTAAAATCTCTGATTCCGCTTCTGCTCTCACTCTGGCAGCTGCACTCTCTGCATCTGCTTTGGCCTTTGACGCAGCGGTTTTTGCCTCTAGACGTTCCTTTTCAAACTTCCTTCTTTCGGCCCTTTCATCTCTCTGTCTTCTGCTGAGTTTCAATGAATCTACGCAGCTCATCTCCTGTATATCCCATTTCTTTCCCCAAGCTTACTAGTTTCTCTATGGGGGTAAAACTTTCTTCAGCCATTTTCTTTTCTGATATGTTTTAGCACCACTAAAACAGTTACGCTTATAAACCCGGAAAAAAAGTCAGTAAACAGTTTATCTACTAAACGTTATGAGTACACCAACCCGTGGTAGTGTTCCTAACACAAAGGAGCCTTAATCTTAAACCACAGCTTCTGTGAGAGTTAAGACTAGAACCTCGTTCTTCGTTTCTCTGAACGACCTTTGATTAATACAACCACCCTACACACAAGTCAATACTCAGCACTCAAAGAACTAAAGGAAATAATTAGAAGAGCTAATTAAAATTGCCTTTAGTGGACGCTTCGCCCCAGTACTACTCTAGTACTCACTTTGTTTCCCTCCTGAAACTAATTTGGGCCATGCAATCCTGGCAGGCTCGCCACTTTGTCCAGGACAGGGGAAATCGTGATGGTATTGCTTAAGTGCACTAAGTTGATGTATTATGAGTCAGGCTTAACACACCAAGGTTATCTTTGCACTCATACACGCATATGCACACTCATGCGCACACCAAACATTCACCTCTCTCTGGAATGGGATGTCACGCATTCGTTTCTCTCCTAACACGACTGAGCACAAGATATATAATTTCTATGCTACTTATAACCAAACATGAAAAATATCCAATTACACAGATGCACAAATCAACACATAAAAGATGAATACTTCCTAATCCCGGGTTATAATAAAATGACTTCTTACCTGGCCAGGTTTGCACACACACAACCACGCTTTCACACCACACCACAGTTCTTGAACAAGTTTCTTCAAGTCTTCTTCAGCACTGCTTGATGGTGACGCCCTTGGTTGACTGGCTCCAGGTTTCAGGACTGGGTCTTTGTGGTCGTCTCTGGGATCTCGACGTAGAACTCTTCTTCTTCGTCTCTTTCACCCACCTCTGGGTTCAATTTCAGTTTGTCTGTCTTCACCCACTCTGGGCTTCAAACTAGTTTTCTTCTCTTCCAGCTTGTCTTCAACCCTAAGACTTAGCTGTCTCTTCTATCTCCCAGACCACGTTTCTCTCGACCCTTTCTCTGTCCTGCTCACTCCTCTCCTCTCTCTCTCTCTCTGCCTTCTCTCTCTCTCTCTCCTGGTGTTATTCTCCTGGCACGTTGTTCTCCCTCAGTTTATATAGGGATGGAGACAAAGGATTCCCCTTCGGGCCATGCCTTTGTCCATGCGGCTTCTCAAACCCCTAGTTCACAAGTACCCTGAATTCTCCATTCGCTACATTCTCCCACACATCAGCATTTACACACATCCCTACCTAATTGATTAGCAAACAAACACTTAGCACCAGATGGACATCAAAAATTCCCGCCGACTTCGGTGGTCACTTAACACAGTAATTATCTTAAGGAGGGCTACTACAACCTCCACATGCATTCAACCAGCCTGACAATAGAACCAACACAGTGACCCACGGCAATACCATCTGAACGAATCCAAGACTCCTGCTCTTCACTGACTGTTTACAAAAGAACCTCACGTGACTAAGTGTCCAGCGCTCGTAGTGGTTACATCCCTTCCCCCTTTCGCTATCGGGCAGGTCCAAACTCTCTACTACCTTAGGTGCCATCTGTCGTCTGACCACTTCGTCCTCCTTGACACAGTTCGGCTGTGTGTGATGGGTTAGGTACCCTGGTTAATGGGCCTATTACCTATTTGTATACTACGTACAACATCCCTTTGCCTCTAAGCGTTTAATGCCTTTTGTGAGAGGTTTCACGCTCCTTGACAGTGACAAGGACTACAGCATATGATGGAGTGAATATCCTACATGTGTACATATGTGACAGGGACTACAGGCATATGCTGTAGTGAATATCCTACATGTATACACATGTGACAGGGACTACAGGCATATGATGTAGTGAAAATCCAACATGTATACACATATGACAGGGACTACAGGCAAATGATGTAGTGATTATCCTACATGTGTACATATGTGACAGGGACTACAGGCATATGATGCAGTGAATATCATACGTGTGTACATATGTGAAAGGGACTACAGGCATATGCTGTAGTGAATATCTACATGTGTACATATGTGACAGGGACTACAGGTTTATGATGTAGTGAATATCCTACATGTGTACACATGTTGACAGGGGCTCAGTCACTAATCATATCCAACAGGCTCTGACCCGAAACAAGCAAAGGAGAGGAAGAGGTGACGACCCAGAAATTGTGTGTGTGTGTGTGTGTGTGTGTGTGTGTGTGTGTGTGTGTGTGTGTGTGTGGTGTGTGTGTCTGTCTGTGTCGTGTCTGTGTGCGTGTGTGTGTGTGGACGTGTGTGTGTGTTTCTTGTCTCATCTTCGGTGCACTGTACCAATCCACAGGGAGCTGTCACTGTCGAGTCACCATAAGGCAACCCACCACAGAAGACACTGCACTGCTGCAGAGTCGCTTCGTGGCGTCTGTTCTGATCCAATATACGCCCGACACCCCTTACTAAGCCCCCCTACTAATGACAACATTTGCTTAGTCACAGAACCAGTGTGAGTGAACTCTCCCTCCTTCCTGGGGGCACCGCCATGTCCGCCCAGTGACAGTCCCCATAAAGTTGCCGATATCGGTGACTCCGCAGAACCTTACCAAGGGCACAGACACAGAGAGGAAACTGAAACCGTGGTCACCACACAGCAGGGTATGAAGGGCAACAGAAATGAGACATTTTTCAAAACTGATCAATTACAATTAAGATGATGCTACAGACACCTATTCTGGTCTCAGTTCGCATGACAGGACTATGACTTTATGGTTACTTTCATAACATATCCCAGAGTCAACCAAGTCCGAGACATACAAACACTTGAAATGTCGGTCAGAAAACTGAGCAACACTCTCAGAGATGCATCCATTCAGTGGATGAAACTCAACTGTGTGGTCCCAGTCCTCCCAACTGAGCCCAGAAGCAACCTCAACTCTGGGTATGAGCTGTTTGGCTGATGGACAGTTAATCCTGATGACCTATGTCCCCTTGAGGGCAGAACGGCCTGAATAAGTAATGCAGAGGTAACCAGTATTAAACAATACTAGGTTACAAAGGCAATACCCAAACACTGAAGGTATAGTTTTGAAGTTCCCAGTGGCATTTTCGTGAGCGTTTATGTGCACTTGTGTTTTAAAAACCTCATACTTCCGCTGTCCTACTTCATACTTGATACGAAATTTACACACAAAAACAAAAACCCAACATGCTGCAGAGCTGACTGCATACGCACATAATACATTTAACAACTTGTGATACATTAAAAAACAAAACTTGAAATTAACTGCAACGACAACCACACAAGCATACATGCATCACCCCCCCCCTCCCCTTCTTATCCCCTCCACACCCCCTTCCCTTCCTCCATACTTAGCTCCTCCACACCCCAAGAAAACCCTTACCACAATTTCTCCTGTCTCATTTTCCTGAAGAACCAGGCGATAGTGCTTGATACAATCCGTTTTCCATGACAACAACGCCAGCAGAGGAAAGTCTTTGTCTGCCAGACGTCGCAATTTGACTGCAAAAAGATACAGTATGCAAATTTGGGGAAATTCATTTTTACGTTACTGAGCTGCACAATACAGAAAGATCAAATAACAACAAATAAGAACAGCGATGATTTTATATTACCAGTCAGACATACGTATGAACATGGTTGACACAATATCACACTGAAAGCAAAACAAATACAAAAGATACTCTTTCACATATTTATATCCATTAAGGAATAATAAATTGCCACAAAATCATGATCAAGCTCATCCATAAAAAGACACAAAAACACAGCACAGCACACATGTGCAAAGAACTTGCACATCACGTCATTGCAATACACAGTGTCAAAGATATTGTGAAAATCCTCAAGTCATGAATTACATGCTCAAGTTGCATGACTGCAAAAAAGTGTCTTAAAGGACAAACAATTACCACATATGTATTTCCTACACTGTTAATTCAACATGGAGCAACCTCTCCAGGTTACGAGCAATGCTTCAATTTAAAGCCTATTGATTCAACATGGCACAAACGATTCTAATTGGAAACATTATCTCATTCTTTATATCTAATACCTCACAACAAATCTTGAAAAAAAAAAAAAAAAACAATACGATAACAAAAAGACAAAACCAGCACTGAGCAATAAACTGAGTAAGTGACATTTGGCAAAAACTCTTACGGTGAAAACATACATGTATTATCTGGGGGAAAAAAAAGAGAGACAGAATGCAAATAATTAAGAACAAGCAATGAACTCGATTCAAATAAGAACACAGAGTAGTAAAGTCCACATCCATACCCAGTTTGTTTTTCTCATTGTACTCCTGTTCGTACATGGCAAACTTGCGGGGGTTGTCCACGATGTGGAACTTCTTCAACAAGCTGGTGATCACCTCCCTGGTTGTTGTCTTACTGTAAACATTTGTCAAAACTTATGATCACAATCACTGCAAAAAGAAAAAAAAAATCCTTTTTTTTTTCATTTCACAACTGACTGTTTATAATGTGAGTCACTGACCCCAATATCAACAGTAAAATCTCTTATTTAAAAAATCTGATTTGTGAGATATGTTGAGCAGTTTAAAGCAGGTCTTGTGTAATCAATGAGCATGAATGGAATCCCCTGATACTTTAATAAAAGTCTTTTTTTTTAAAGTGCAATAAATTGTAATCAATGTGGCAAGATCAAAAAGATAATGACTTTCTGAGTGTTTTGATACATGAAACATGTCTGTGGTGATATTACAAATGAAATCAAAATTTCACATTTCTCTTCATCAGATGTGCAACTTTCGCTCTTTTTTCCCCTTCCGATTTTCAAGTATAATTTACTCTTTAAAGAGACGTTTATGCATCTTGAAAAAAGATTTGACATATTCCACATATCAAATTAAGTAAATAATTTTTTTCAAGATGCTAAAAGTGACCCTTTTGTTTGATCAGTTTATTTTACAAAGGGTCTTTTAGCAATCTGGATTATGTACACAAAATCACATGAAACTGTTGTCATTTTATTTGAGTTACTGAGCTCTGTCCAGACATGAGAATTATCTTTGGTCAGTTTGGAAAATGTAAAATCACTTTGGAATATTTAAAAGGCAGGAACAAAGACAGTTAAAGAAAAGAGGAAATTCCAAGCATAGTGTTTCGAGAGAGCAGAGACATTACTCACACTGGCAAAGCCCATGACAAACTCACTGGACATTAGAGCAAAAAAAAAAAAAAAAAAAACCCTACACTCGTTTCAAATATAGCATTATACTGTTGCAGGTTATCCATCAAGCATGACTGCTATATCATGTAACTCATGCTCATGGCTGTTCGAATCAAGAGTTACTCAGTACGATAACTGCCATCATGTTTTACGTGATGGGAAATAACTCAGTTGGTAGAGTGCCAGACTCGTAATCTTGATGATCCTGGGGTTGCGGGTTCGCATCTCTGCCAGGCAGTTTTGGTACTTGGGGATTTTTCTCTCGAAGCTAACATTGGTTCTGACTCCATTTCCCATACAGTCCATCAAACGAGCCTATAAACCGAGGTTGTGTGTGTGAATGCACGCATAACATCTCGCACACACGTAAACTCCCACCACCACCTTTTGGAAGAGAAGGCCAGTTTGGCCGTTGCTATGGATGACATATTACACATAGCATGCACCCTGTGTGTGAAATTGAAAGAATGAAAGAAGTAAGGAAACTGAGTGAATAATACCGACTGCATGACAGGGGAAAACAAATGAATAAAGTGCTGGCAGGCAGCTCTTCAATCGGCACTACCCAGGTAGGCAGCCCTTTGCATACAAGAGAGTGTGGATTGTCAGCGCCTAAAACCTTTGGCAAGGCGCTTTATAAATGCTATGTTGTTATTTATAAATGCTATGTTGTTATTGTTGTTACATCACCTGAGCTGTGTCTGCTCACTCAGTAAATGAATGGAACATACATGCTGACTGCTACACACGCAAATGCACACACTCACACTGTCTCACCTTTTGATGTGTATGGACTTGACAGTGTCTCGTGGCATGTAGAAGGCGATGTGCTGCGTGCTCTGCTCCACGATGTGCTCCCGGGTCAGCAGCTCGTAGATGGAGGGAGGCCTTGCCCCAAGCTCCATCGTGATTGGTCGGACTAGGTTCAGGGTGACGCGCAAAAACCCTTGGAATGTGATCCCATCTTCAGCCTGTAAAACGTCATCATCATCACAAACTGCCCAAACGTCATCATCATCACAAACTGCCCAAACGTCATCATCATCACAAACTGCGCAATCTCAGATGAAAATGCTGCTTAACCTGCAAAAAATGGAGTAGAACCTCCCAAAGAAACATGGTTTTCTTTCCAGCATAGTTTTTCTGAAACATTCATGCCCCTTTTGGGAGGGTGGGGGTGTGGTGGTGGTTTGTTTTCACTTCTCAGCGTCTTCAGTGCCACAGTCCCATGCTGCCACTACTACACTGCTCATTCCAACCCCACCCATCCCTCCCTCCCTCCCTCCCTCCCCCAACAAAGCTACCTCCCAGTTTTGTCCCGTCATCATGACCCCGGCAATGCAGTCCACAGGCAGCAACTAGTACCTGGCTGCTGTGAGGCAACCCACTTGAGGAGACACTGCGCTGCTGGTAAGTCACTTCTGTGGTGCTCAGTGGTGCCTCTTCTGATCCATCATACACAGGACACTGCACATCAAGCTTTATACTGAAGACAGCACTGCTTAGTCATTGAGCCAACGCACGTAAATGTCCCACTCCACAGGGCGCCACTGGTCTGGTTTGCCTTTAGGGAAAGGTGTCAAGACTCTTGATCCCAAGTCCAAGATTCGTTTCCTACTCAAGATAACCATGTTGTATGAGATTTTTTTTCTCCCGAGTTGAAAATCTGCTAACTCCAGTCAGTCACCTCCTACACTTTCAGATGCGACTTCACACCGAGATGCTTTGAATGAATGCATGCACGGAGAATCTTCCATGCATGTTAAAAACACATTCCATCTTGTGGTGACGAGTATGCCATCTTTTTTTCACCCCTCAAACCTCCAGCTTTTTTTTTTCTTTTTTTTTTTTTTCTTTTCTTTTTTTTTTTTTTTTTTTGGACAATGATGGTGCCTCCATCCTCCTATTTTTTCCCACTGTCATTTTTTTCTTCTTCTTAAATTGACTCATACCATGCATTGGCTGTGTATTTTTTAACTGATGGACATTCACTTGCTGATCTTAATGGTTTGCCATTTGATACAAAGCGTTGCCATCTTGTTTTTACTTGACAGGATGACAATCAAATATACCACTTCCACACAGGTGTCGTGTTTAGATTTGATCCCCAAAGTCAGAGTGCTGCTGCTTTAATGGTGGGGAAAAAAAGGTTGAATATGAATATCTCAAGTGAACCTCAGTGACATGTTCAAGCAGTGTGTGTGTGTGTGTGTGTGTGTGTGTGTGTGTGTGGTGTGTGTGTGTGTCTGTGTCTGTGTGTGTGTGTGTGTGTGTGTGTGTGGTCTCTGTCTGTCTCTGTCTGTCTCTGTCTGTCTGTCTCTGTCTCTGTCTCTGTCTGTCTCTGTCTCTGTGTCTGTCTGTGTCTGTCTGTGTCTGTCTCTGTGTCTGTCTCTGTCTCTCTGTGTCTCTCTGTGTCTCTCTGTGTCTGTCTGTGTGTCTGTCTGTCTGTCTGTCTGTGTGTCTCTGTGTGTGTGTGTGTGTGTGTGTGTGTGTGTGCACGTGTGTGTGTGTATGCATTGGGGGGGGGGGGGGGGGTGTATGTATGTGTGTGTGTGTGTGTGTGCGTGGGTGTGTGCATGTGTGTGTGTGTGTGTGTGTGTGTGTGTGTGTGTGTGTGTATGTGTGTGGGTGTGTGCATGTGGGTGTGTGTACGTGCGAGTGTGTGCATGAGTGTGTGTGTGTGTGTGTGGGGGGGGTGTGCATGGGTGTGTACATGGGTGTGTGTGGTGCATGGGGGGGGGGGGTGCATGGGTGTGTGTGTGTGTGCATGGGTGTGCATGTGCATGTGGTGTGTGTACGTGTGAGTGTGTGCATGATGTGTGTGTGTGTGGGGGGGGGTGTGTGTGTGCATGGGTGTGTACATGGGTGTGTGTGTGTGCATGGGGGGGGGGGGGGGGGGGTGCATGGGTGTGTGTGTGTGTGGTGTGCATGGTGGTGCGTGTGCGTGTGTGTGTGTGTGCGTGTGTGTGTTTGTGTGTGTAGTGTGGGGGGGCGCGTGCGTACATGCATGCCCATACATGCATATCTGTGTGTGTGTGTGTGTGTGTGTGTGTGCCTGTGCGCGCGAGCAAGCGCTTGCATGTGCATGTGTGTGCGTGCGCGCATGTGTGCATATGCATATGTGTGTACTCACGAGACTGTACACGCATGCATGCATACGAGGCTGTCTGTGCAAGAAGGCTGTCTGTGCAAGAAATGATCTACAATAAGCAGTTTACAGCTATTTAAACCCACTCACCACCTCAAGGCAAGCTTTGGGAACAAAATGGTTGAAAGTCTCAATTTTACGTCGCAGCTCCTTCCGGTCAAGGGTGGCCTGACTGGGGCTTTGGGCAGCTTCTCATCAGGGATTGTCCCTGATCGGTATCCACTGTCCGTTTCATCTTTTTCCTGAAAAAAACCCAAACCAAACAACACAGAACTGAATAAGGCTGGAAATACCAGAGTTTCATCTTTTTCCTGAAAAAAAAAAACCCTCCCATAGAACAAAATAAGACTGGAAAAACCAGAGTTTAAATCCTTTCCTGAAAAAAATCAACAACGTACCAAACTAAATAAGACTGGAAGTAGCAGAGATTTGATCTTTTTTCATGAAAAAAAAACCCACAGAAGTAAATAAGACCAGAAGCAGTAGACATTCCTTTTTTTTTTTTCATTTTTTTATTTTTTAAATTGAGTTCCTAGGCAAGAAAGGTCAAAGAGGTTGATCCCACTCAACAGAAAACAATGTTGTTGAAAGCCTGAAGGAGATGTAACAGTCATCATCATTCCTTGATTACAGCATTAACACGGCTGTAGCCATAATGTTTTGACCATTTTGCTATATCGCATGTTTATTTGGCTGGCCTACTTGTTCTGCAAGCAATATTGCATGCACATGTGTGCGGTGGTTTTTGCTTTCCCTGCAACAGCTTGTACGTACAGCTGGCAGTTTCATTTACTGGTGTGTCACCCAGCTGTCACAAACTGCTGAGAAATGAAAGGCTTGGAACTGACATCGACAATGACTTGCCCTTCTTTTGGTATATCTTCATGCTTGTGCACAAAGACGTGCGTGTGATCATGCACACACACGAACACACACGCGTAGCCCCATATACACAAGTGCACACACATATATGTGTACACACACATGCGTGCATACAGGAGTATGCTCACACAACCATAACCACCCCCACCCCCCCCCCCCCCCCCCCCCCCCCCCCCACACACACACCACACACACAACCCGAACCACACACATGCACTGCATACACTGGCGCACACACACACACACATACACGGGCCCATGCCCCCTTGCCTATAAACCCATAACACATACACACACATGTGTACACTCACCACATCCACACATACAGTAATCATGGCACAGACAATGTTTGGTTGGTAGCCAGGGTCTGACCCCGCACGCTGGGCTGGTCAGACGTCTTGCTGGGTCATAGCCATGAGACCCTCTTCTTACACTCTCTCATCTTAGTCATCAATTCATTTGTCCATCAGCTTTAGATTGTGCACAGTGTGGTCTTAAAACTTAGCAGATGTGGTGTAGCGAATATGGACTAGCTGCACACAGAGACCCCTCCTCACTGAAAATCAAAAAACTAGAGGGACTGCTTCCTTGCACACAGCCTTGGATAATCTCCAATTCATAAAAAATCCACAGAATTCTCGCACACAGTGAATGAGTTCACCAACAGTCATATATTGCAACAACAAAAAAAACACCACTATACGCAGGCACACAGACACACACATGCATACTCAGACATGTTTCCAACAACACACAATTTCTTTAGAAGACACAATGGCTGTGACTCCCTAATAATAAACGTCACACACACACACAAAAAGACAATTCAGCCACTCACATTTGCAGCCTCACTGGCAATCTCTTTGACACGGGCCTCCAATGGTACACCACCCTCAATGCTATCGGGATTCTGGTTCGAGTCACTGGTTGCCACACACACAGAGGATGACGACGATAACCCCTTGGCCGATTCCGAAGTCTGTGTCACACACGTGCCCAAAAGAGGGTCCCTTTCCGACGCTGACGATAAAGTTACTTCCCTTGGAGGGGTGGACACTCGCCGGGCACCCCCAGGGGGCGTTAAACACCGCACATTTTGAGAGACTGTTTGCGACACCTCAGAGGCGCACTGCTGCTGTGTTTGAGGAGATCCGTAGGCGACGACGGTTTGCCGCTCTGTCAGTGAGGTTTCTGCCGAACCACAGGGCGACGGTGGGAGGTCACTGGGCGTGGCCACGGGACCTTCAGATGACCCTGGGGACACTGTGGTGCAGTCTAACGTGACCGACGGAACACAGTGGGAGTGGCAGGTGTACTGACAATCTGTAACAGACGGACCATCCATCCATGTAGGACAACAATGACAATGACGGAATGCAATACAATGAGAAACACTTTGTGCAGTCGGTCACATCTGTCACCCCCGTTCACCCATGCAATGTCTGATCACATGCTAACAAGCTGCAACACAGAAAATATCATGCGTAGTAATACCAGGTCTATGAATGGCAAAGTATAAAACTTTACAACCCATCCAACCAAAACTCTGAAAAACGTCAACCAGACACACAAAATAAACCCAATAACAATTTTGAATTGAAAAAAAAAAAAAGAAAAGAAACTCTAGCAAACAAGTTTTGTCAATGAGCCCATTGTTAACAACATACATCAATAAGTGACACACAAACCAATCAATGCATATAAGTGTTGATTAAGAAACAAGTGACTCTTTCTTCGGATGCAACAGATCTCAAGTTTGACAAAATTATAATTAAGAGAGAGAGTGAGAGATGAACAATTTAGTAGTGGGGGTTTGTGTGTGTGTGTGTGTGTGTGTGTGTGTGTGTAAATATATATATATATATATATATATATATATATAATATATTGCTGAACAATTTTATATATATATATATATATATATATATATATATATATATATATATAATATATATATATATTATATAATGCTGAACAATTAAGTAGTGGGGGAAAACAAGTGCAGGCTAACAATTCTTCAGTCGTTATAGTAATGACTTGACAAAGATTTGAACTTTAAAAAAAAAAAAGAAAAAAAAAGATTTTTTTGAAGATGAAGAAAATGGGGGAATATATTATAAATATGAAAGCCCTTCACTATATATATATATATTAATATATATATATATATATATATATTGCTGAACAATTAAGTAATGGGGGAAAACAAGTGCATGCTAACAATTCTGCATATATATATATATATATATATATATATATATATATATATATAATATATATTATACATATATTCCCAGAAGTTTAAAAAAATGAATAGGTCTCTTTTCTGATACACACAGGTCTAGATTTATAGACAAGGAAATGTAAAATAAAAGTACCACCCACGGAAGGGTCTCTCTCATCTCACTCAAGCACATGCATGTGCACGCTCCCATGCACGTGCACGCTTGAACACACACACACTTCAAAGCGTGGCGCGCGCGCGCGCACACAGAGAGAGAGAGAGAGAGAGAGAGAGAGAGATAAGGAGAGACGCAGGGATCGTTTCAAGTGCAACTCAAGTGGACAAGCACGAGAACTGCCGACTATCACACACGAACACGCCCCCCCTCAAGTGTGCAACAGCCGCCACAGAGCTAGCACCCAATAAAATTGGACACCACCACCACCACACCCACCACCACCTTTCCATCACCAACACCTCGATTGGGGTTCCCTTCCATCTCGCTCACATGTTCCCGCTTTTCACTTTTCGGACAAGGCCACTGTAACGACTGACCATTGGCCGTGTTCTCTTGTATTGGGTTGCGTTCTTCGGTGTGTGTGTGTTGTGTGTGTGTGTGTGTGTGTGTGAAGTGTGTGTGTGTGTGTGTGTGTGTGTGTGAAGTGTGTGTTGTTGTGTGTGTGTGTGTGTGTGTGTGTGTGTGTGTGTGTGTGAAGTGTGTGTGTGTGTGTGTGTGTGTGTGTGTGTGTGTGTGTGTGTGTGTGTGTGTGCGCGCGCGCGTGTGTAACGTGTGTGTGTGTGTGTGTGTGTGTGTGTGTGTGTGTGTGTGTGTGTGTGTGTGTGTGGTGTGGTCCTGCCAATGGGAATAACCATAAAGCAAACAAAACAAAAAACGAAAGAGTACCAACTGATCCATGACCTAAAAGAAACAAAATTTGGATTACTCCCGCTGTCTTCACTGTTGACATCATTACACTTGAGAGAAATGGGAGAAGGGAAGCGTGGGGAGGGAGGGGAGGCGGCATGGTGCGGCTGTTCTGGTAGGCCTACCCCCTGTTCCCACTATCTCCATGAAAAGGCAGCCTTTGGCATCGACACAGTAGGCCTACATCCCATCAGCCCAAGGCCATGTCTGCTGCCTCCTCGGGATGAATAAGCGAGCAATCCACATTTCGCCTTCCATCTCCATCTGTATGTTTAACAGACTCGCCTCTATGGTTACAAAAACGTCCATCCTTATCATTATACCCACATGTACGCATATTCTTTCTCTCTCTCTCTCTCTCTCTCTCTCTCTCTCTCCCTCTCTCTCTCTCTCTCTCTCTCTCTCTCTCCCAAATGCCTTCATACTGGCCTTGCTGCTTTCCGATACAAGAAGGTGGCAGCCACTTGGCTTTGTTTCTGTCAAAAGCTTTCACTTGCAGAAGCCTGCCGATTTTAGACATGAACACGATGCTTCATTCAAGTTACCGTGCACGCCAGAAATATTCACGGCCCTTTTCTATCATGGCTTACGAGTACTTCTGTACACTGTGTGGTAACGTATCATATTGCCCCTTTTTCTTCTCACTCTTTCCCTCTGCCTCCTAACGACACGGGCAAAATGACCCGTGTTCTCTCTCTCGCTCTCTCTGTCCGCCCTTTCGTTCTGGCTTGACAGATGAGCCACCGAGCCAGCAGGTGGCCCTCGACCGACGAGGGAAGCAGGCGGACCCTCCTGTCCATCGCGTCTAATTAAAGGATGCCACACGCCCATAATACTCTCAAAGCATGGGGAAAAAACTTGCTATGGACACCAGGTGGTTTAGTCATTCTTTTCAGGTCAATGCTCGCAAAGTGTCCTCCCCCCTTCCCCACTAGACACACACGCACGCACGCACGCACGCACGCACGCGCGCACACACACAACACACACACACACACACACACACACACACACACACACACACACACACACGAGACACATATCTTCCCTTCCACCATCAAAACTGCAACTTTTCCTTTTATTCGCAGGAAAATGCACGAACTAGTCCACCACAGCCGACTTCAACGTCCATCAATTTACATGCATAAAGTTTTTCACGGTCTAAATCATTGTGCTTTCAAAAGATGAAGTCAGTGGCATAAAATGTTCATGTCACTTCAAGATGTTAATATGTTCGTGCTTACAATCTTCAATTAAGGCCGTGCGACACTTGTCGTATTTCTATGCCAAGATAGTTGAACTTGTTCATGCTTTATATTCTGCTTTTTTTTGTTGATTTGTCCCCTACCCCCCCCCCCCCCCCTTTTTTTTTTTTTTACTTTCAAAGCTACATCTGCTTATAAAATAATACAATATACAATAACCCGTACTCGGTTATCTTTCTAGACCTATTTGTTGTTCGACAAACCCACAAACGACAGACCATTAACGAAAAAGGCGTCACAACATTCCTCCTTCAAACTACGCCATTTTGCTCATGTCACAACTAAGCATTTGTACATTCTTACAAACAAAACCAAAAAAAGGAAGAAAGAAATGGAAAACAAGACTAGAAAGAAACAAAAACAAAACAAATGAAATAAAAGAAAAGAAAAAAAAATAGAAAGAAAGAAAAATGACTATTTAATGCGGTTGATAAGTATCCTGCGGAAGAAATCAGCCTGGAAAAGAGAAAGAATAAAACATGAATCCAGACATGCGTACCAGTGGCCTGCGCCCTGTGTGATGAACAGTGAAAAAATGAAGTTCGGAGAGGGGGGGTGGGGGTGGGGGGGGTGTCTGCTAGTTGTGTGTGAGGTGGAGTGACGAGGGGCGGGAACGGTCAAAAGAGGGGAGAGGGGGGAGGGGTCTGGTCAGTCTCAGAGGATTAGGGCTGACCACGGAGCTATCTGTGGGGCTGACCGGCATGGACCACCGTCTGCTCTGTGACCTTCGCCCTTTCAAAGGTATTCATTCACTCAAGGGATGGAAAGCGGTCCGTAGTATAGGTATTACTACGTTGGGCTTTTAGTTTGTTGTTGTCAATCGTGAAGGTAAAGGGAATGGAAGGTAAAGGCCGGGAAGAGAGAAAGCACAACGGGGGGGGGGGAGAGACAGACTGAGAAGACAGATAGACGAGCGGACGGACAGATACAGACAGTCATACTGACAGAGAGCACAGAAGAGAGAGAGAGAGAGAGAGAGAGAGAGAGAGAGAAAAGAGAGACAGACAGACAGACAGACAGAGATCGCATGAAGACCAAAAGACCCGCACCGAGTATTAAAAGAAATTCCACACACACACACACACACACACACACACACACACACACAGAGAGAAAGACAGACAGACTGAGAGAGAGAGAGAGAGAGAGAGGGAGAGAGAGGGAGAGAGAGAGAGAGAGAGAGAGAGAGAGAGAGAGAGAG
The DNA here is from genome assembly GCA_018398815.1 of Conus ventricosus. NCBI lineage: Eukaryota > Metazoa > Mollusca > Gastropoda > Neogastropoda > Conidae > Conus > Conus ventricosus. The sequence goes on from CM031615.1 coordinate 20,278,360, forward strand.
AGAGAGAATGAAAGAAAGAAAGAAAGAAAGAGAGAGAGAGAGAGAGAGAGAGAGAGAGAGAGAGAGAGAGAGAGAGAGAGAGAGAGAGAGAGACAACGACAGACAGACAG
>CM031615.1:20288133-20290633 GCA_018398815.1 Conus ventricosus
TTTTGAGATAATCGTTATTTTTGGTTATTGAAGTCTTACTTCAGAGAACAGGGAAAGGCGCTTTTAGGCCACTTTCGCCCAAAAACTTGGTGGAGGAGCAAGTGGGGTAGAATGAGCTTTTCCCCGTTCTCTTTGCGTATTTGTCGTAACTGTGAAATGGGTGAAATTGGAGATGAATTTCATTGCATCATGGAATGTCCAAAATATAATGAACTTTGTGAAAAATTCATCCCCCCAAAAATATCTAAAACCAAAGTCTGTTTTCAACTTTCGTAATTTATTTCAAAAAAGGAAGACGCATTTGTTTGAATATTAGTATGTTTCTAAAAAATGGGAAGATTGTTTAATGAGATCATTACAGTTCACCAGAATTCAGCATTTCGCAACTATGTTCACACATTGTTCTGAGTGAGTTTCGTATTTCTCTTTGTTACATTTGTATCCTCCATGCCCCAACAGGGGTCAAAGGATTAAATCTGAATTGAATTGAATTGAATTGTGTGTCGCGCACGCGCGTTTGTGTGTGTGTGAGTGCGCCCGCGCGCACGCATGGGTTGGAGACGGACCCATGTATGTGTGCCGGTGTATGCAGTTTGCGTTGTGTGTGTGTGTGTGCAGGAGCATGTGCGTGCGTGTGTGATCTGTGGGTTTGTGTGAGTGCGTCTATATGCATGTGCGCATTTGTGCACAGTGTGTGTGCCTGTGTATGTATGTGCCTGTGTAAAAGGACATACACGCACGTGCGTTTGTGCGCGCGTGCATGCGCATGTCTGTGCGCGCAGATGCATGTGTGTGTTCGCGCACGTGTATGTGTTCGCGCACGCGCGCGCGCGCGCGTGTATGTGTGTGTGTGGAACGAATGTTCAGAAGATGGCATAGTTGTTCTCGATCAGTAACAACAACAATAATGATGATGACGTCGACGGCAACGACGACGACGATGATGATGATAATGATGATGATGACGACGACGACGATGAATATGACGATGCTGATGCTGATGATAATGATAATGATGATGATGATGGTTTGTGGTGAAAATCAAAATAATTGTGATGATGAAAATGCTAATACAACAACAACAACAATAATAATAATAATAATAATCATGATGATGATGATGATGATGATGATGATGATGATGATGATGATGAAAACAATGACGATGATGATGATGATGATAATAATAAAAACAATGATGATGATGATGATGATGATGAAAAAGAAGCTTATAACATAAAACTATAAGTGAGATATTCAACAGTTAAACAGACATACTATAATTCCCTACCCCTCTCCACCCCTCCCTTCGCCACACATGGCACGTGCAACCACACGCACACCATCTACTACCACTACCGCTCCCGTCCCACCTGAGCACGCGTGCCTTTGGATTGCCCACAAGACAACCACCTCTTTCTCCCCATCCATCGACACCTGCTCACCCACACGCATCAAAAGCCCATGGTTACAATGTGGAGGACCCCATCAATCTGTGATGCATTCCAGTATGCGTTTCTGTCATGGCATATCACTGATGCATCAACTGATGAAATTTGAATAAAAAAAATTAACAAAATGAATCAATAGATCTGTGGAACAATGAATAATTGCAATTACATGTTCCCACCACTCTTCTCTCTCTCTCTCTCTCTCTCTCTCTCTCTCTCTCTCTCTCTCTCTCTCTCTCACACACACACACACACACACACACACACACACACACACACACACACACACACACTGATGCACACGAACTCACATCTATAAAATCCCTACATCATTTGTGCACGTGCATTGTTTGACTATTGCACATATTTGCAGTAAAACCAGAGGATCCAGAGATGTCATAAGTCTATTATCTCAGCTGACGTGTGTTGAGTCAAATACATCAGCCATTGGAAAGGTCCAGTATGAGCCTAAGCGCAGCATGGGTCTACCCCATCCTCTAGGAGTCGTCACAGTGTTGTCCTTGAGATTATTGCGATATTTGTTTCTTGCTCTTCCTTTAAGTCTGGATGTGTGGCAACCTCCTCGCCTGACGCTGAGCTCTGCGTGATGTCTGTCGAAAAGTGGCTTTGGTCTTGTTTGTTGAGGTGATTCTGTAGGCCTCTTATCACATCAGATCGGCTGAGCTGTAACCCTGTTCTTATCGTTGCCTCGCCTGCCTGTGTGTCTGCTCTATCATTTCTTTTGGCCCCTGCCTGTCCAAGACAGTACACCCATTTGAGTATTTCCAGTGGAATGCTCCGCGTTACTTACCATGCCTTGCAGGGCTTCCTATTCAACTATCTGCTGCCAGGTTTGTGGTGTCAGTCAGTATCAGGATTTTGTTGAGTTCTAAGCTTGTCTGTGGATGAGAGCTAAGTGGGTGCTTGTGACACTGCTTCTTCTACCGCCTGTTGCGAGACTTGCAGCTGTTCAGCTGCATGCACCATTGTCTTCCAGGATTGTTTGATCATTTTGCTTCACTGTGTTTTCCCAGTCCGACCAAAGACTG
>CM031615.1:20293133-20299594 GCA_018398815.1 Conus ventricosus
CCTTCTAAGCTTCCTACCGACGATAGTGATTGCTTTGTCTCGGAGCCGGCGTGAGTGACCTCTCCCTCCGGAGGGCTCCACCACGTCCATCCAACGACAGTCCCCATGAATTTGCCGATACTGGTGACCCTGACAGAATTAAACCAAGGTCATAGACGTGGAAAGGCAATAAAAACCGACGTCACCATGAGAGCAGGGCATGATAGGCCACAGAATTTGATAATTTTTTTGTCATGCTGCTGGATGAGGATGAAGATGATGCTTAGGATTTCCATTCAGGTCTGAGACTGCATGGCAGGATTGTACTAGTTTCATGATCTATCCCGGCGTTAACTGGGCCCGAGAAATACAGATACCAGCAGTGTTGGTCAGGAAATATTATGAGCAACACTCTAAAAGACGCATCCATAAAGTGGATGAAACTCGACTATGTGGTCCCAGTCTTCCCAGCTGAGTCCGCAGCAAACTCGACTGTGGTAGGCGCCGATCGTGGTAGAAAAATATCACAAATAAATGGCTCTGACGGGAATTGAACATATGACGTCACAGCAAGGAGTCAGCAGCGCTAACCACTTCGTCAAGGCGGCTATTCATCCAGGCTGCTTAACGAGTTTGTCAGCAATACAAGCAAATTAACTGCACCGGTCCCGTCTCTTTCCTTATAATTCCTGATCCATTTCGTCATCCATTCTGGATGGGTATAAACAAACGGTTCTGTTCAAAATACATAATGATGGAGGAATTTAATATCTATAGTTTTACGTCACTTTTTTGTGTAGTCTTTCCTCTTCCTATGCTTCTGTGGGGGGGGGGGGGGGGGGGAACGCGGAGTGTAGTAGAGAACATATAGTATCTTGGGCACGTAGTATTCAAACACATGTGATCACTTCAGCAGTCAGCAATGAACTTAGTGCACGCCACTCTTGGCCAGTCACACTCAGTTGCCGTCTCGCCTTTCGTTTCATTTTATCCGTCTGCTTCGAACCATCTAACAATTATTTCAATGGGCATATGAATTTGTGTGTGTGTGTGTGTGTGTGTGTGTGTGTGTGTGTGTGTGTGTGTGTGTGTGTGTGTGTGTGTTGTTGTTGTTGTTGTTGTTTTTTAAAAGGAAAATCAACTTTCACACCAATAGAAAAAAAATCTTAGAACAACCTCATTAGTAGCTGTCTACAGTCGATTCTTTGTGCGCTACTTTAATCGTATACAAATAAAATAAAACGATCGAATTTAAACTTGTTGGCATGTGCCACATAGATAAATGACATAGAGTTCAAGATAAAGCCGAAGACCACACACACACACACACACCACACCACACACACACACACCACACACACACACACACACACACACACACACAATCATACGTGTTTGTTTTGTTTGTTGTTGTGTTTTTCGTTTAATAACACTTATAGTGAATAGACGTTAAACTAAAGAACTAACACACACACACACATACACACACACACACACACACACACGTGCGCGCGCGCGCGCGCGCAATCTCTCATGGGCCACACAACGTAATACCTGAAGTTTGACGTAATTGTATGACGCTTTATTGCGCTAAATACATTTGATCTGTATGGAACTGGCTATACAATCTACTAACATTAAAAAAAATCTCCTATACACATCTATCACTTTTTTTTTGTTTTGGGATGATTATTTGATAATGAGTGAGAAGGCACCTTGTACTTGCAAATCTTTCAAAGAGCTTTGAAAGATGAGACATAATATCTATACATATAATACATAAGACGCAAAGCGCGGCTTTACCAGATCTGTACCACCCCTACTGCTCTTCTTCTTCTGTTAGGCATGTGTGGCCACAATCAATCTTATTCCAGTAATAGGTCTAACTTAACGTGATATGATTTTTTTTTTAATGCTTCGTAGGTCAATTGATTTTCTTGCTAAAAATGTTTACCACAAATCTGTAACATCTTCGAGATGCACACGATTATTTGGGGGGAAAGGGTTTTTAGAATATCGGTCATTGCACAAGTACGTTTAAAATTCTTTTATTTGTTGAGATAAGCCCCCCCTTACAGTTTATACAGGCGCAAACACAACGACACACACACACAACACACACACCACAAAATACAGCCCGAAAACTCATTGATTAATTCCACGTGGGAAAAAATTGGGGTTTATTTAGGCCCTATTTTTTTTTTTTTTTACCCAAATAAACATCGCATGTCATATTCTCTTTCACACAAAAGTGAAAAATCCCAAGGATGATGATGCGAAAGGTTAACTCCGATCCGAGGGGGGGTGTTTTTTTTTTCTTTGTTTTTTTTTTACGCCAACAGATTGAACCCCCACAGCTCAAAAAATGTGAAATGGGGTAGTTGCAAAAAGAAACTTCGCGGTTTTTGTGGGGCTGGAAAATAAAGCGTTGGATCAAAATCAAGGGACATTAACTAAACGAATTGTGGGAAATTGGATAATGGTTTTCCCCTGTCGAGCAAAAGAATCGAATGCGCAGAAACCCTTTGAGGAAAAACTATAGTTTTGGAAAAACGGGAGAAAAGGGGGGAAGAAACGTAAAGAAAAGCTCGAGTTTCCCTCGAGGGAAATTTTGCTTCCCGTTCGCATTTTATGCCTGGGACTTAAGGGAAAGGAAAAATGGAGTCAGCAAAGGGGCGTGAGATGTTGACGGTTATGTGTTACGACTTTGTTTAACATTCACTGATAAAAGGGATTTAGAAAACAAAATCAGGTATTTTTGTTTTAAGATTGTTGTTTGTTTTGTTAGACTTTAAAAAACCGAATTCGCGCTTAGCTTGGATTTGAAGTCTTGAATACATGTGCAAAAGGCATGGGGGCCGAGCGTTGCGGGGGAAAAAGTAAAAAATTGTAAGGGTTTCGTCATTTTTAGGTGTTCTGTCTTTGTTTGGTTGGCTAAAGCCAAAGGCATTGAATGTGGGTTGAAATTTTGTTTTTAGTATCGGATGGTGATGTGGTTGGATAATTTTTTTTGAGTCGGATTAATTGATGCAGAATCTTCCCGATTCATCGGGGGGGAAAAAAAAAAAAATGAAAAGCACTCGTGCTTTTGCTCGAGACTGAAGGGGCAGTTGAAAAAGTAAATTTTTGAAAGATTTTATATTTTGAAAAAAAAGGGAAAAAAAAAAAAAAAATATGGGCAAGGGGATCAACTCATAGAGAATTTGCATATGTTAATTTTTCCCAATGTTAATCAAATTTTGACAGCTTCGGTAAAAAACCCGGCAACAGTGACATCCCTTTTCTTTTGGTGTGGGATTGAAAGGGCTATTTGCAGTCACACCAATTACAGGGTTTGCAAGCATGCGTGTGGTTTTGCAAAGTCAGTTGCATTTTTGACCCCTTTTTCTGTTAACAAAAAAATGCAGAAAAATGGGAAGGGATTTTCCCTTGTAATTTCTTTTCTTTTGTTTGGATTTTCTGTGCAGGAAAGGAGGACAGGAATCAGATCCAACTAGTTGTTGTGCCCCTGTATTGAAATGATTTTGGTAGTTTCTTTCACAATTTTATCAGCAAGGTTTTGTGAATAAGTTCGTTAAAAACAACAGTAAAATACAAATTTTCTAGAAACTGTATGATCTTATGCAATGCACACAATGTGCTGCTCCAGACCGTGTGTGAGCACACACAAATACACACAGAACAGAGCACACACCCACACCACAACACACCCCAAAACCCCACACACACAACTAAGAAGTGTGTGAGCACCACAAAACACACGCACACACAACCCCACAACCCCAAACCACGACGCACACACACACACACCACCAACAACACACACACACACAAAATTACACAAAAAATGTTTTCCAGTACATGAAAAAAGCCATTTTTTAAAGTTCAATGTCTTTATTAATCTTTTTTTAAAAAAAAGTTTAAACGTTTTAAAAAAAAAGTGTTTTCAAAAGATTTTATAATATGAACAAATTTTTGTTACGCAATTTTTTGAGCTATTTAAAAAGAAAAAACACCCCCACCCCACCCCCCCCCAAACACACTTTTTTTTTTTTTTATAAAAAAGATTAAGATGGCGGAATTTTTTTTGCCCCATGCCCTTAACATATTTACTCGTATGGTCTGTACTTTTTCTTACTTTTGTTGATAAGGGTTTTATTTTGTAGCATTTTGCTCTTGTTTTTAAGTAAAAAAATAGAGGCATTTTTACGGATTAATCTTTGTTGTGTGATGTTGGTTTTTCATTTGTCTGGCAAGAGTGCGTTTTCACAAAATAAATGCACTAGATTATAAACAGGTATGAGTGTGTTGTGTGTGTTCTGTAAGTTTTTATGCTGGGCTTCTATTTGGTCTATGCAGTGAAGCAGTTGGGAAATTGTAGATAAAATCAAGTTAAGAAAACCTTAACTATTTAAACCCAATGCACTAAATGGTACTGTGATTTTTTAATGTTTGATTCAGTTTAATGTCGGTAGTATTGCAATGACTGTTTTTCTTGTTTTCTGCGGACCGATGTCATGCTGTTTGGGGGTGAGGCCGGACCCCAAGCTGTAAAACAGTGTGAAGAATGAATTTACGAAAAGTGGAACAGTTTGCATTTATTAGTACAGATGGAATGTTCATATTTTTTGGTGACTTGTGCTTCAATTGATAGTAAAGATTCACGCAGTTACTTTTACAATTTGAATTTACTTTCAAAAATTGCTATACAAAATGATAAATTTATGAAAAATTTGATAAAAAGACAACGCGTTTTTTCTTAAAGATACGAAAGTTTGAAAATCAAAAAAGTATTAAATTCAGTCATGAAACATATCTGTTGTGTTTTTTATTGGGACATTGCTAGCCCAAAATTCGGCGTAGCAGACATTTGCCTGTAAAAAGGTCAACGAAAGTGGATTGCACAGAAAAACAGGGGAAAAAAAAGATCGGTGTTTAACAGCCTAAGTTAATGGCTGGGCCGTGCAAAAAAAAAAACAGAAGCCAGAAAGCAGCGTCCCGGAAAATGTCTTTGGTGGGTCAAAAAAAAACTAGTAAGGTTGGGGGGGGACCTGGAGACTGCGAGGTGTCATCCACGATCTTACCCGGGGGGGGAAGAGTGGTTGTCCTCGGCCCCCGTAGTTTTTTACGACGTGAAGCTGAATGGCCGATTCTGCTGGAAAAAATTGAGATGGCCTCCATGAAACAGCGTGAGAGCGGACGCGGGCATCGTTTGTGGCCTGCCAGTTGAAAAATCCACATGGTGTGACAAGTGCGGCGATTTCATTGGGGGCTCTACAAACAGTGCGAACGCTGCAAAGTGAGTTGCAAACTTGTGGCCTTGCATTTGTCTGGTTGATGTCTTGTTTTGTTTTGTTTGTTTCCTGTTACAGGGTCTTTGTTTTGCTTTGTTTGTAAGTGTGTTACGGGGCTTATGTTTTTTAAGGTTAAAGGGGAAACATGTACAAACATGCACATACACACACACACATATATACACACACACACATGCGCGCTTCGAGCATGTGTGAGCACATGCTCACATACTCTCTCTCTCACACCTACACCTACACACACACAACACACACACACACACGCACACACATTCACTCACTCACTCACACTCACACACACACAAAACACACACACACACACAACACACACACACCACACACACACACACACACACACACACACATTGTAACTTCTGTTCAAAACCAGTCAGCTATGTAATTGTACAGTGAATCAGTTACATAAGCGGACATGCTGTCTTTCCGGAGTAGCTGTTTTTGTTACTGAATAAAGTGAATAGTATGAAAATCAGTGACCATTTCACATGTTACATAATGTGGATTGGGTATTACAAAAAAATCAAAACAAAACTAAGGGGTGCACATTTTTCACAGGTGCACAACCTGATTGCAGATGGTTAGAAACACTGATCACGCATGCGTATAATAGTCATGAGCAGTATGGAACAGACTGAGCTGCGCCAGAGTTAAGAGAAAGTGCTGAAAGTTATTTAAAGAAAAAAGCTATTGCAGACAAATCAGAATGTGTGAGACTGATGAAGAAGCCAACAAATGGTATAACCTAGTCTGTGATTATGGTGTGAAATATAGATTCCAATCTGAATTTTGCGTCGTTTCTGGTTTCAGCTTCATTTTTTTAACATTTGTGATAGATGTAATAACTCGCATGTTAAGTCATCTGCAATAAAAAAACAACCTTTCAAATCATGACTGCTGTTAGTCACTCTGAGAAGGAGTCATTGTTGCTTTCGAGTACTGCATTCAGCTGTCTGACATTTTTTTGGACTCATCTGTACATAAAATAGCTGACCACAGCCAATGCATACAAGTGGTAAAAGATGACTAAAAACACCTCCTGGCAAGGTCACGCTCTCGCTTCTAGTTCTACTTGAATACTCTCGAACATGCTCTGAGAAATGAGTGCTACAATGTGTCTGTCAGACGTGACGCTGTAGGTAATGAAAAAATGTT
>CM031615.1:20305594-20313094 GCA_018398815.1 Conus ventricosus
CCTGTGAAAAATGTGCACCCCTTAGTTTTGTTTTGATTTTTTCGTAATACCCAATCCACATTATGTAACATGTGAAATGGTCACTGATTTTCATACTATTCACTTTTTAGTAACAAAAACAGCTACTCCGGAAAGACAGGCATGTCCGCTTATGTAACTGATTCACTGTACAATTAATAGCTGACTGGTTTGAACAGAAGTTACAATGTGTGTGTGTGTGTGTGTGTGTGTGTGTGTGTGTGTGTGTGTGTGTGTGTGTGTGTGTGTAGTAAGTAAGATAATGTTGCTTAAGCCCAGCCGACCGCAAAGGGCCTATCAGGGCTGTCACCAGTTAAAATCAACTCACCAGTATGTGGTGTGTGTGTGTTTGTGTGTGTGTGTTGTGAGTGTGAGTGAGTGATGTGTGTGTGTGGTGTGTGTGTGTGTTGTGTTTAGTTGTAGGTAGAGATGAAGAGATTGAGCAATGTGACTACAACATTACGAATCAGCGACTGTAGTGTATATATGTGTGTTGTGTATGGCAATGTTTGTACATGTTCCCTTTAACCTTAAAAAACATAGCTCTGTAACACCACTTACAAACAAAGCAAACAAAGACCTGTAACAGGAAACAACAAAACAAAACAAAGACATCAACCAGACAAATGCAGGCCAAGTTGCAACTTCACTTTGCAGCGTTCGCACTGTTGTACGAACCCCATGGGGAAATCGCCGCACTTGTCACACCAGTTGGATTCGCAAAGGCAGGCCACAAACTGATTGCCCGGTCCGCTCTCACCTGTTCATTGAGGCCATCTCAATATTTTCCAGCATATTGCATTCAGCTCACTGTCGTACAAACTACTGGGGCGTGGGACGAACCACTCTTCCTCCCTGGTAAGATACGCTGGATGACACTCTCGCAGTTGCTCTCAAGTCCGCCGACCTTTGAGTTTCTTTTGATCACACCAAAGACATTCTTCCGGTAGTGACCACTGCTTTCTGGCTTTCTCATTTGCTTTCTGCATGCTGCAGCCATTATAACGTTAGTGCTGTTCATCACCGATACTTTCATTTCTGTATTCTGTGCAATCCACTTTCGTTGACGATCAGTTTACAGGCAAATGTCTGCTACGCCGCAATTGGTGCTAGTCAATTGTCCCAATATAACAGCAACATGATATGATTCATGACTGATTTAATACATTTTGATTTTGCATAACTTTTCGTTCTTTAAGAAAAACTAACGCGTTGTCTTGTCATTCAAATCTTCATATAATTATCATATTGTATAGCAATGTTGGCAAAGTCAATCAAATTGTAGTGCAGTAACTGCGTGAAATCTGTACTATCTTAGTTGAAGCACAAGTCACCAAGAATATGAAGCATTCTGATCTGTACTAATCAATGCAGAACTGTTCCACGTTTTCGTAAAATGTCATTCTTCAGCACTGTTTTAGCAGCACTGTGGTCCTGGCTCTCACCCCTCGTAAACAGCACGACATCGGTCCTGCAGAATACAGGATAAACAGTCATTAACAACATTACCGACTAGTGTATACTGAATCAAACATTAAAAAAATCACAGTATGCATCTAGTGCATTGGTCTAAATAGTTCAGGTTTTCTTAACTTGATTTTTATCTAAAATTTCCAACTGCAAGTCACTGGCATAGTACCTAAACTATGCAAGCTCCAGTCATAATAAGCTTTACAGTAACACACACATGACACACTCGATATCCCTGGTTTATAATAATAGTGCATTTAATTTGTGAAAGACACACTCTTGCACAGACAAATGACAAACTTCGCATACACACCACAAAAATTATATCACTGTAAATGTATATGGAAGAGTGCCTTTATCATTACTTAAAATCAAGAGCTGAAATGCTACAAAATACAACCCTATCATTCAAATAAGTAAGAATATTGTACAGACCGTACAGAGTAGAATAGTGTTAAGGCTATAGGCTAAAAAAAATTCTGCCTCTTAATCTTAGTTTGTTTTTTAAAAAGGAGGGGGTTTCATTTTAATAGCTCATGCATACCCATAACCATATATGCGTAGACTACAAATTGTTCAGTATTATCAAATGCTGTTGAAAACACTATCTTTTCAAAATGTTTACACAATTGTTTTTAAAGATTAATAAATGAGCACTGATAGTTTCAAAGTGGCTGTTTCTTCTTCTTCTTCTTCTTCTTCCTAAAATACTGGTTCACTCAAAAACGAGTAGGTCACCAGCGCGCATGTTAAAAAGTAAAAATAAAATAACATAAAACAGTGCGACTCAGACTGTTGGCCCCTGGAGCAAATTTGGCAACAAGTTTCATGTTCTGCACAATTTTTTGTGTAATTGTGTGTGTGTATGTGTGTGTGTGTGTGTGTGTGTGTGTGTGTGTGTGTGTGTGTGTGAGTGTGTGTGCGTCTGTGTGCATGTGTTTGTGTGTGCTCACGCAGGTGTCTGTGTAAGCACGCACACGTGTGTGCATGTGCATGAGTATGATGCACGTTTCTATGACAATTGTATTTTACTGTTATTATTATACTGAAGCTTATTCAGCAGAACCTTGCTGATCAATTGATGAAAGAACTACCAAAATCATTTCAATACATAGGCGCAAAACAACTAGTTGTATCTCTGTCTCTCTTTCTCTGACACAGACACAATCCATAACAAAAGAAAATTAGAATTAGGCCTACAATGGAAAATCCCTTCCCATTATTCTGCATTTTCTGTTGTTAAGGGGCTGAGAAAATGCATACTGACTTATGCTAATCCACAGTTGCATGCTGCAGACCCTAGTAATTGGTGTGACTGCAAATATGCGCCTCGCACTCCCATCACCAAAATGAAAATGGGAGTGTCACTGTTGCCGGCGTTGATCTCTATCAATTTAGATTAGACACTTGGAAACATTAACATGATGCAAGTTCTCTATGAGTATGAGTCATTGCCCATGATTTTTTCTTTTTTTTTTTATCAAAGAGTATAAAAGTCTTTCAACAGTTTACTTTGTCAACTGCCTCATTCAGTCATCGAGCAGAAAGCACAAGTGCTTTTCCTTCTTTTTTCCCCTGATGAATCGGAATGATTCTGCCATCAATAATCCTGACTCAAAAATAATTGTCACAATCCCACATCAGCTCATACTGAATTCATGAAAATCAAGATTTCAACCGTACATTCAATGCCTTCATGTCATTGATGCCAGCCAATCAAAGACAGAACACGCTAGCAGAAATGACGAACCGTTGACATTTTTTTACTTCCGCCATGTCAGCGACTGCCGTGCCGCATGCGCTTTGCACATGTATGTCAAGACTTCAAATCCGAAAGCTAAGCGCGATTCGGTTTTTCAAAGTCTAACAGAAACGAAACAACAATAGCTTTAATCAAACAAAAAATACCTGATCTTTGTGTTTCTAAATCCCGTTGATCAGTGAAGTGTTAAACAAAGTCGTAACACACCGTCAACAGTCTCAGCGCTCCCTTTTGCTGTACTCCATGTTTGCCTCCGTTAAGTCCCAGGCGATAAAGAGTGGCGAACGGGGAAGCAACTTTCCCTCGAGGAAGTCTCGAGCTTTTCTTTACGTTTCTTCCCCCTTAGGCCCTACCTCCCGGTTTTTCTCAAATACTATAGTTTTCACTCAAAGGTTACTGTCGTCATTCGATTCTTTTGCTCGACATGGCAAATATCCATTATCATCAAATTGCCACTATTCGTTCAGTTATATGTCCTCTTGATTTTGATCCAACGCTTGATTTACGCAGCCTTATCACGAGCCGACGAAGTTTCAGTTTCGGCAACTACGCCCATTTCATCATTGCTTGGAGCTGTGGGCTTACAATCTGTTGGCGTTTAAAAACAAAACAAAGAAACAAAGAACACCCCCACTCTGGATACGAAGTTAACCTTTCGCATCTTGCATGCCTTGGCAGTTTTTCACTTATGTGTGAAAGAGAATATGACAATGACGATGTTGATGATGGTGATAATAAATAAATAGATAGGGCCTAAATAAATGCCAATTTGTACCCACATGTGAATACATAATCAATGAGTTTCGGTTGTGTGTGTGTGTGTGTGTGTGTGTGTGTGTGTGTGTGTGTGTGGTTGTGTTTGCGCCTGTAGTAAACTGTAAGGTGTGGCATTATCTCAACAAATAAAAGAATTAAGCGTACTTGGTGCAATGACCGATATTCTAAAACCTTTCCCGCAAATAATCGTGTGCATCTCGAAGATGTTACAGATTTGTGGTAAACATTTTTAGCAAGAAAATCAATTGACCTACGAAGCATTAAAAAAAATTATATCACGTTAAGTTTAGACCTATTACTGAATTAAGATTGATTGTGGCCACACAGGCCTAACAGAAGAAGAAGAAGAAGAAGAGCAGAAGGGGTGGTACAGATCTGGTAAAGCCGCGCTTTGCGTCTTATGTTGGCCTATTATGTCTCATCTTTCAAAGCTCTTTGAAAGATTTGCAAGCTACAAGGTGCCTTCTCACTCATTATCAAATAATCATCCGATAAAAAAAGTGATAGATGTGTATAGATGATTTAAAAAAAAAAATGTTTGTAGATTGTATAGCCAGTTCCATACAGCCAAAATGTAGTTAGCGCAGTAATGCGTCATACAATTACGTCAAACTTCGGGTATTACGTTGTGTGGCGATGAGAGATTGCGCGCGCGCGCGCGCGTGTGTGTGTATATGTGTGTGTGTGTGTGTGTGTGTGTGTGTGTGTGTGTGTGTTAGTTCTTTAGTTTAACGTCTATTCACTATAAGTGTTATTAAACGAAAAACAACAACAACAACAAACAAAGAAACAAACACGTGTTTGTGTGTGTGTGTGTGTGTGTGTGTGTGTGTGTGTGTGTGTGTGTGTGTGCTTCGGCTTTATCTTGAACTCTGTGTCATTTATCTATGTGGCACATGCCAACAAGTTTAAATTCGATCGTTTTATTTCTGTTTGTATACGATTACAGTAGCGCACAAAGAATCGACTGTAGACAGCTACTAATGAGGTTGTTCAAAGATTTTTTTTCTATTGTGTGTGAAAGTTGATTTTCCTTTTAAACAACAACAACAACAACAACAACAACAACAACAACAACAACAACAACAACACGCACGCACGCACGCACGCACGCACGCACGCACGCACGCACACACACACACACACCTGAAATGATCATAGAGATAAGTTGCATGATACACATGCTAATTGCAAGAGGAACCCATGTAGCTTTTTGTTGGTTTTCCTTCACATTGTTCTTTTCATTACAATGAAAAAGTAGACAGGGCAGCTAAACGTGGAGCCAAAAATAGTTTTGATTTCAGAATTGTTTGATTTTCCCTTATCAGTACATGAACAGTGTAAACTTAGTTAAGTCGCATATCTGGAAAGCTTTCGAATATAGTATGGTAGATACATCAATAAAGATCAGTTTGATATTAAAAGAATCAAAGAGAATTTTTTAACTTTAATAGAAAATTACTCTCATTAATGTACAGGTGGAAACTTAATGCATTTAAAACAAAATATGTAAAAAGCGTAGTTTGCGTGTGTGGAAAACAAAATTACTCCAGTTCATATTGTTTCATGCAGTGATATGAAAAAACCATTCCAGTATTGAAGCAAAATACTGTGCAGGCTATTTTTTGAGTCACCAGCTTTAACGTATGAATTCTTTGTACACTTAGAACGCACCCCTATTGGAAGATACTTATTGCATTTTTATTAACTTTATTGCGGGGGAGGAGAAAGGAGGAGGAGGTTGGAGTGGATAATATATGGTGGGGATGGGGGGGGGGGGGGGGGGGGGGGGAAAGCAAAGGTTTTTTTTTTTTTTAAACTACTTTCATGCGTTTTGACTTTAATTGATTAGTTAGTTGTTGGTTTTAAGTATTTTGTTTTATGTTAATCTTCACTTATACTTATGTAAAGATATTCGCACACTTACACATCCACAACTATCTCACTCACACACACAGGCACACACACACACACACACGCACGCACGCACGCACGCACGCACACTTACACACTCACACACACACACACACACACACACACACACACACACCACACACACACACACACACACACACACACACACACACACACACACACACACAACACACATTCGCGTGCACGTGCACCCATACATATACACATGCATACATTATGTGCACGCTTGCAATTACTTCGGTACACATTCACCTTTTTTTCTTTTTTTTTTCTTGTGTTTTTTTTGGGTCTAATATCACGAATAGTGGATAGACGTTAAATGAAAGACACACACACACACACACACACACACACACACACACACACACACACACACACACACACACACACACACACACACACACACACACAAATTCATATGGGCATTGAAATAATTGTTAGATGGTTCCAAGCAGACGGAATAAAATGAAAGGAAAGGCGAGAGGGCAACTGAGTGTTGACTGGCCAAGAGTGGCGTGCACTATGTTCATTGCTGACTGCTGAAGTGATCACATGGGTTTGAACACTACGTGTCCAAGATAATACATGTTCTCTTCTACACTCCGCGTCCCCCCCCCCCCCCCCCCCCTCACAGAAGCATAGGAAGAGGAAAGACTGTACAAAAAGAGTGATGTAAAAACTACAGATATGAAATCCCTCCATTGGTTATGTATTTTGAACAGAACCGTTTGTTTATACCCACCCAGAATGGATGACGAAATGGATCAGGAATTATAATGAAAGAGACGGGACTGGTGCAGCTAATTGCTTGTATGCTGACAAACTCGTTAAGCAGCCTGGATGAATAGCCGCCTTGACGAAGTGGTTAGCGCTGCTGACTCCTTGCTGTGACGTCATATGTTCAATTCCCGTCAAAGCCATTTATTTGTGATATTTTTCTGCCCCGATCGGCGCCTACCCAGAGTCGCTGTTTGCTGCGGACTCAGCTGGGAAGACTGGGGACCACACAGTCGAGTTTCATCCACATTATGGATGAGTCTTTTTAGAGTGTTGCTCACATTTCATGACCAACACTGCTGGTATCTGTATTTCTCGGGCCTGGTTAACGCCGGGATATATCATGAAACTAGTACAATCCTGCCGTGCAGTCTCAGACCTGAATGGAAATCCTTAGCATCATCTTCATCCTCATCCAGCGGCATAAAAAAAAAAAATTCTCAAGTTCTGTGGCCCATCATGCCCTGCTCTCGTGGTGACGTCGGTTTTTATTGCCTCTCCACGTCTATGGCCTTGGTTTAATTTTGTCAGGGCCACCAGTATCGGCAAATTCATGGGGACTGTCGCTGGATGGACGTGGTGGCGCCCTCCGGAGGGAGAGGTCACTCACGCCGGCTCCGTGACAAAGCAATCACTATCGTCGGTAGGAAGCTTAGAAGGTGGTGTTTTATCTGTATTGGATTAGAACAGGCGCCACTGAACACCACTGAAGTGACACGGCAGCAGTGCAGCGTCTCCTCTGGTGGGTTGCCTCATCACGA
>CM031615.1:20315594-20328094 GCA_018398815.1 Conus ventricosus
ACACATAGGATGAGAATAAGAAAGTTGTTGTTGTTGTTGTCGTACCCTGGCTAAAAGACTCCAGGGATCATCCGAACAGCCGAAGTATTTGAACACCTATGGCACAAATGCATCAGCTGGGGATGAGAACATTACGTGTGTGACCGTTTTGATTACCCCGCCACATGGGCAGCCACACTCCGACTTCGGGGGATTTGGGAGACTGATAATGTTATGCTAGGAGCTTGTCACGACTGAAGACAATCCCCACA
Source organism: Conus ventricosus (assembly GCA_018398815.1). Classification (NCBI taxonomy): domain Eukaryota; kingdom Metazoa; phylum Mollusca; class Gastropoda; order Neogastropoda; family Conidae; genus Conus; species Conus ventricosus. Next base: position 20,315,846 of record CM031615.1, read on the forward strand.
TAACTATGCAGAGCATAACAACATTTTGCTGTAGCCTTGGTGTTCTCTGGCCAAATGTCAATTGGTCTGGACACAGCCTTAAGCCAAGGCGTAGAATAAGAAAGTGAGCGGAGTGAGAACCAGAGGGGGAGAACGAAAAACAGAGAGAGATGGAGAGGTTCGGGTGTAGGCACTGCATGAGAGAAAGGCAGGGAGATGAGAGGAGGAGTGAAGAGAACCGAGTTGAAGCATTAGCACCAGATAGAGTCTGCAGAGGAAGGACTAAGGAGAGATGTTGAAAGAGAGAGTTGCTAATCGATGAAGAGAAAAAGAAAAAAAAGAAAAAAAGAAAGCAACCATGTCCATTTGATAGAGCAGACTAGAAGAGAGAGAGAGAGAGTGCAATGCGTTAATGCAGGAAGAAAGAAAGGAGAACAGATCGATGTCGGTAGTCACTGTTCAATCTGAACCGGGGTTCGACCTCATACCTGGCAGCGCCACTTTCATCAGCAGTCCAACCTGACCAACGCCAGCGGTCTAACCTGACCAGTGCCAGCAGCCCAACCACACCAGTGCCAGCAGTCCAACCTGACCATGCCAGCAGTTGTGTCGTGACTGGTGTTTGTGAAAGTGACAGTGAAAAGAAAAGAAAAAAAAAGAAGAAAAGGAAAGACAGTGATTCGTGAATAGTTTAAGATCACCTGGCCAGGTAAAGTGAAAAAATCTATTTATACCCGGTTAGTTATGATGATTTAGATAAACGGTTTTGTGGAGTTCAAGGAAAGAGAGAATGTTTATTTTGTTTGAATCCATGCGCATTGATGTTTTCTTCCATGATTATGTGTAGTAAAGTTATAGACTTTACTAGTGGTTTGATGTGACGAATGCACGATATATGAATGAGATTGTAAGCAAGCTGTGAGTGTGTTTGGGCTGTGCGCTAGTCCTTCCTCCACTGCCCATACCCCGAGGTTGACAATTTATTGGCGAGCCTGCCAGGATATTCTGGCCCATTTATTATAATTGTTCAACTTCTCAGAGAGGAAGCTGGGTGGGATTCAAGTATTGTAATCCTAAGGTAAGGTAGTGTCTTACTGTATGTTTCCAAGATAGTTAAATACTAGGCTTGGCATTGCTTCCAAGATAGTTAATACTAGGCTTGGCATTTCAGCCCCAGAGTACTTATTTCGCACAGATTGCCTATAATTCGCTCTCATAGTTGGGTCAGGCGCTAGGCGTCTTATAAAACTAATTACGTTGTCCCAAGCTAATATTATCATTCATAGGATTGTGCTATTACGTCACTCGTGTCGTAACCACCAGTTTGGCTGTCGTAGTAGTAAAATCTTGTTCAAAAAAAAAAGAAGAGATATAATGGCGGACGAGAAAAGAACACCCCTATTGAACAACTTGTGAGCGTCGCTCGTGTTTTAGGCTACTCGGGAGAAGAGTTGCGAGCATTCGTTGAAACCCAACAAAAGAGGGAAGAGATGAGCGAGCGGAAAAGACGCCGTGTAGCAGTAGAAATAGCAGAGCAGGAAAGGATTAAAGCTAGCGCAACGCAGGAAACAGAAAGATTAACGCAGGAAACAGAAAGATTAAGAATTCAGGCTAACAATAATCAGGAAATGCAGGAAACAGAAAGACTAAGGGAAACGCAGGAAACAGAAAGATTAAGGATTCAATTAGAGTTAGAGAGAGTGAGAATACAGAGGGAGACCACCGATGATGGTAGTTCAGTTTCCAGTGACCCTGTGCGCATTTTATGCCCCCCGACCAAAGTTGCCAAAATTCTCTGAAGGATCAGATTCGATTGATGCGTACATCAGTCGTTTTGAAACGTTTGCTACTAGTCAGGGTTGGCCTTCAGAAGAGTGGGCAGTCATTTTGTCAGCGCTATTGAGGGGTGAGGCATTACAGATTTTCACTGCGCTACCAGCAACCAACAATCTGATTTTGGTGCTGTGAAGGAGTCTTTGATGAAGGGATTTGACCTCACAGAGGAGGGGTTTAGAAAACAATTTCGATCAGCTAGATTACAAGCAGGTTGAAACGTACACTCAGTTTGGTGCACGTCTAGATCACTATTTTGAGAAGTGGTTAGAGTTGAGTGGTACGAGAAAGGAGTTCGCTGAATTGAAAGAGCTGGTTATGAAAGAACAGATTTTGTCAGGTTGCAGTCCAGATTTTAACTATACATTTGAAAGAGAGACAGCCAGAGACAGCAGGGGAGTTGCTGAAGTTAGCAGAGGTGTATAGGGAGGCACGTTTGGGCACTAAGGTGCAGGAGAAACAGGTGCCAGGCACAGGTGAGAAGAGCGCAAGGAGACTAGGGGAGTTTTCTGCAAAGTCTGCAAACCCAGTGTGTGGGGCAGAAAGGAGGACAAAGGGACAATAGGTGTTTCATTTGTCACAAGAAGGGGCATGTGGCGAGGAATTGTTGCATGAGGTTCCAGAAGGCAGCAGCCTTGCAAGAGGTTGATAAGGGTTCCCAGGAAAACGACCTGCAGTGGAACCAAAAGGGATCCAATCTGAAGAGGGTGGAGTGCGGCCTATGGCTAGCACTGGACAGCAGTCAGTGTCAGGGATGGAGGGCACTAGGCTGAGTGGTTCATTACCAGTGGAAGAAGGATGGGGGGCCGGATAGCTCAGTTGGTAGAGTGCCGGACTCGTGATCCTGGGGTTGCGGGTTCGAATTTCGGTATAGGGGGATTTTTCCCTCGGAGTTAACATTGGTTCTGACTCCATTCCCCATATAGTCCTTCGAATGAGACTATAAACCGAGGTTCCGTGTGTGAACGCACGCATAACATCTTGCACACACGTAAATCCCATCACCAACTTTCGGAAGAGAAGGCCAGTTTGGCCGTTTGGGAAAGGATGACACGTGACACATAGCATGCACCTTCCCCGAAGATGGAGTATGGCTGCCTTAATGGCGGGATAAAAAAGGGTCATACACACAAAACTCCACTGCCTGGCTATACAGGGAGTGTCCGCAGGAGTATCAGCCTGCGTACGCAGAAAGAAAAGAAAGAAAAGTGGAAGAAGGGTGGATCGGCCAGCAGAGGGTGAAAGTGTTACGGGACACTGGTTGTTCATGTGGTGTAGTAAGAACAACGCTGGTCGAGGAAGGGGATTTGACAGGGCAAATCCAGACCTGTACTCTAATCGATGGCACTGTGAGGGAGTTTCCAGTTGCCAAGATAGAAGTACGTACCCCTTACTTCTCAGGCGAGTTGTCTGCGCTGGTGATGGAGAAACCCCTTTATGATTTGATCATTGGAAATATTCCAGGTGCAAGGGATCCAGGGATCCTGAGTTGTTGACTGCTACAGGGGCAGCAGTTCAAACACGGAGCAAGAAGGAGGGAAAAGGTTGATAAACCGTTAGTCGTCCCAGCAAGGAAGTCAGGCATAGATGTGTCGCCTGATGAGTTTAGGGCAGCGCAGGAACAAGACCCTTCGCTCGTGAAGTCTTGGGAGTTGGCAAGAGGTGGAGAGAAACAGGTGGTTAGAGGAGGTGAGACAGAATTTCTGGTAAAAGGCGGGTTGTTGTACCGAGTGTTCACCAAGGGGAAGACAGGGAAGGTGACAACTCAGTTAGAGGACCACATGCTATCGTGACACTGTCATGTCAGTGGGTCACGAGTCGCTCATGGTGGGTCATCTCGGCACCAGCAAAACAGCTGACCGAATCTTTGATGATTTTCACTGGCCAGGGCAATGGCAGACATAAAGCGTTTCTGCATGTCATGTGACGTGTGTCAAAGGTCAGCCACAAGAGGGTGAAGAGGAAGGCGCCTCTTAAACAGCCCCCTTTAATTGACACACCATTCAGGAGAGTGGCTGTTGATCTGATTGGCCCAATCTCGCCCTGTTCCAAAGGTGGCACAGGTATGTGTTGACGCTCGTGGACTACGCGACCAGATATCCAGAAGCAGTCGCATTGAAAGGCGTAGATACGCAACAGGTCGCTGAAGGGCTGGTAGACATCTTTTCTCGCGTGGGTGTGCCATCACAAATTCTCAGTGACAGGGGCTCACAGTTCACCTCAGGCGTGATGAGGGAGGTCAACAGGCTGCTAGGGATCACACACAGCTTCTCACTACCCCATACCACCCACAATGCAATGGCTTGGTGGAAAGATTCAATGGTGTGCTGAAGGGCATCATAAAGAAGCTCTGTGAGGAAAGACCGGCAGATTGGGACCGTTACATTCCAGCGGCACTGTTCGCCTACAGGGAAGCCCCTCAGGAGAGCACAGGCTTTTCACCATTTGAGCTGCTGTATGGGCGGACAGTTTGGGGACCAGTGTGTATTCTCAAAGAGCTGTGGTCCGGAGAACAGGAGTCAGAAGAGGTCAAAACCACTTATCAGTATGTGGTGGACTTACGCAATAGGCTAGAGGAGACGTGTAAGGTTGCAAGGGAAAGTTTGCAGGAGGCTAGGGTCGTGCAGAAGAAGCAATATGACAGGAAGGTGAGGAAGCAATTCCTCAAGGTGGGAGATCAAGTCCTGTTACTGCTCTCCCACGGATCACAACAAGCTGCTGATGCATTGGAAAGGACCATTCACCATCACTGAAAAGGTAGATCGGGATTACCGAATTGATGTGAATGGGAAACCAAAACTTTTCCATGCGAATTTTCTCCGCAAATATATTCAGCGTGAGACTCAGCACAAAGGCGCAGCTGAAAAACAGCAGGGTGCTGCACTGGGCAATGGGATTGCAGCCCTACAGGTATCGAGTTCAGTACATTCCAGGTCGACAGAATGTAGGAGCTGACTATTTATGTCGTGTTTGTCTAGCAAGCTGTAACTCAGAGGAAGTCAGTCATATCCGGGGGTGCATAGCTACTTTGTAAATAAAATGTGCTGATTACAGTGAGATTGAGTGGATATGGGTTCATTCCCATTTGGCTATGGTTCATATTTTCTTTGTGAGACTTGTTCACGTAAATGTAGTTATGTTTGGAGCATACAGTCGCTTGTGTAGTAAAGCACAGTTTGCGATAAGCGAGGATGGAGATTCCTCAGTGAGGTGTCATGGATCGTGATCCTATTAGATTGTGCTTTTCATAATAGTTGTGAAGAGAAGATGTGGCAAATCTGCAGGTAGGGAATTGCATAGGTGCGCACAGAGGTTATCAGAAAATGAGTTGAAAAAAAAAAAGGCAAAAGCGCACGTCAATGAAAAACCCATTGGGGGGATATTTACGAGTGATACATGCTGATAATTTGTAAACCGTTGTGTAAATAATTTTGTAAAAACTTGCACGTGTAGCTGTGGTGTCAGCAATTCGGTTGTTGTTGCTTTTTTGTACCGTTGTTTTGAGACAATGCTGAGCATAGTCTTTTGCAAGGGGGAAATTGTCACGGACAAAAATAGAAAAACCGAATTCGTGGGCAGTCACCAGCCAGTTCAATCGACATAAATTCCAACTCAAACATTCTGGTTTCCAGGGAGACGACTCCATGTGTCGCGTCAGCCAATTTTGGCACGGCGAATAGGCTATTTTTAGTTCTTCACGGAGACAGCATCGTCCAGCAGACAGACTAAGCGGCTTTGACCGACCTCTCAATAGGTCTGGCCAGACAGGTCTCGGTGCCTGGGTCAGACTGAGACAGCCAATTTGCGACCAGCGCCCACAGTTAAGCCAGACGTCGCCGGTTGAAGTAGGAAGGGGGAAGGTAAATTTTGTGGTGGGGGTTTAAATCAAGCTAATAATTAAATGACCCATTGACCACCACAGAGAGCAAGGCCGGTAGATGTGACTTTGACGGAGTCGCATGTCCAATGGAATTAGAGGGGAGGTAACCTCAGTATAAGGCGGGAAAAATTCTGACCAATGGTACTCACCCTTTGACACATAGGATGAGAATAAGAAAGTGAGCGGAGTGAGAACCAGAGGGGGAGAACGAAAAACAGAGAAAAGATGGAGAGGTTTCTGGTGTAGGCTCTGCATGAGAGAAAGGCAGGAGATGAGAGGAGGAGTGAAGAGAACCGAGTTGAAGCATTAGCACCAGATAGAGTCTGCAGAGGAAGGACTAAGGAAGATGTTGAAAGAGAGAGTTGCTAATCGATGAAGAGAAAAAGAAAAAAAAAGAAAAAAAGAAAGCAACCATGTCCAGTTGATAGAGCAGACTAGAAGAGAGAGAGAGAGAGAGTGCAATGCGTTAATGCAGGAAGAAAGAAAGGAGAACAGATCGATGTCTGGTAGTCACTGTTCAATCTGAACCGGGGTTCGACCTCATACCTGGCAGCGCCACTTTCATCAGCAGTCCAACCTGACCAACGCCAGCGGTCTAACCTGACCAGTGCCAGCAGTCCAACCTGACCAGTGCCAGCAGTCCAACCTGACCAGTGCCAGCAGTTGTGTCGTGACTGGTGTTTGTGAAAGTGACAGTGAAAAGAAAAGAAAAAAAAAGAAAAGGAAAGACAGTGATACGTGAATAGTTTAAGATCACCTGGCCAGGTAAAGTGAAAAATCTATTTTACCCGGGTTAGTTATGATGATTTAGATAAATGGTTTTGTGGAGTTCAAGGAAAGAGAAAATGTTTTATTTTGTTTGACTCCATGCGCATTGATGTTTTCTTCCATGATTATGTGTGGTAAAGTTATAGACTTTACTAGTGGTTTGATGTGACGAATGCACGATATATGAATGAGATTGTAAGCAAGCTGTGAGTGTGTTTTGGGCTGTGCGCTAGTCCTTCCTCCACTGACATACCCCGAGGTTGACACGGACCAAAGATAGTTCGCCCTACGTAGGGCGTACAGTCTTTGGTCGGACTGGGAGTACACAGTGAAGCAAAAATGATCAAACAATCCTGGAAGACAATAGTGCATGCAGCTGAACAGCTGCAAGTCTCGCAACAGGCGGTAGAAGAAGCAGTGTCACAAGCACTCCACTCAGCTCTCATCCACAGACAAGCTTAGAACTCAACAAATCCTGATACTGACTGACACCACAAACCTGGCAGCAGATAGTTGAATAGGAAGCCCTGCAAGGCATGGTAAGTAACGCGGAGCATTCCACTGGAAATACTCAAATGGGTGTACTGTCTTGGACAGGCAGGGGCCAAAAGAACTGGAAATACTCAAATGGGTGTACTGTCTTGGACAGGCAGGGGCCAAAAGAACTGGAAATACTCAAATGGGTGTACTGTCTTGGACAGGCAGGGGCCAAAAGAAATGCTAGAGCAGACACACAGGCAGGCGAGACAACGATAAGAACAGGGTTACAGCTCAGCTGATCTGATGTGATAAGAGGCCTACAGAATCACCTCAACAAACAAGACCAAAGCCACTTTTCCACAGACATCACGCAGAGCTCAGCGTCAGGAGAGGAGGTTGCCACACATCCAGACTAAAAGGAAGAGCAAGAAACAAATATTGCAATCATCTCAAGGACAACACTGTGATGACTCCTAGAGGATGGGGTAGACCCATACTGGGCTTAGGCTTAGCCTTTCCAATGGCTGATGTATTTGACTCAACACACGTCGGCTGAGATAACAGACTTCTCTGGTTTTGCTGCAAATATTGTCACCAGTCAAACAATGCACGTGCACTAATACAGGGATTTTATCGATGTGAGTGTGTGTGTGTGTGTGTGTGTGTGTGTGTGCGTGTGCGTGCGTGCGTGTGTGTGTGTGTGTGTGTGTGTGTGTGTGTGTGTGTGTGTGTGAGAGAGAGAGAGAGAGAGAGAGAGAGAGAGAGAGAGAGAGAGAGAGAGAGAGAGAGAGTGCTGGGAACATGTAATTGCAATCATTCATTGTCCCACAGATCTATTGATTCATTTTTTTAAATTTTTTATTCAAATTTCATCAGTTGATGCATCAGTGATATGCCATGAAAGAAACACATACTGGAATGCATCACAGATTGATGGGGTCCTTCACATTGTAACCATGGGCTTTTGATGCGTGTGGGTGAGCAAGTGCCGACGGATGGAGAGAAAGAGGTGGTTGTCTTGTGGGCAATCCAAAGGCACGCGTGCTCAGGGTGGGACGGGGGCGGTAGTGGTAGTAGATGGTATGCGTGTGGTTGCACGTGCCATGTGTGGCGAAGGGAGGGTGGAGAGGGTGTAAGGAATTATAGTATGTCTGGTTAACTGTTGAACATCTTACTTATAGTTTTATGTTAAAAGCTTCTTTTTCATCATCATCATCATCATCATTGTTTTTATCATCATCATCATCATCATCATCATCATCATCATCATCATTATTATTATTATTGTTGTTGTTGCTGTATTAGCATTTTCATCAGTTATTTTAATCATCACCATTATTTTGATTTTCCCCACAAACCATCATCATCATCATTATCATTACCATCAGCATCAACATCGTCATATTCATCGTCGTCGTCGTCATCATCATTATCATCATCATCATCGTCGTCGTCGTCGCCGTCGACGTCATCATCATTATTGTTGTTGTTACTGATCGAGAACAACTATGCCATCTTCTGAATATTTGTTACACACACACACACACACACACACACACACACACGCGCGTGCGCGCGCGCGCGCGCGCGTGCGCAAACACATACATACACACACGTGCGCGAACATACACATGCATCTGCGTGCACAGACATGCGCATGCACGCGCGCACAAACGCACATGCATGTATGTCCTTTTACACAGGCGCATACATACACAGACACACACACACATATGTGCACAAATGCGCACATGCATATAGACGCACTCACACAAACCCACAGATCACACATGCACGCACATGCTCCTGCACACACACACACACACACACATGCGCGCGCGCGGGCGCACCCATGCGCGCGCGCGGGCGCACTCACACACACAAATGCGCGTGCGCGACACACACACACACACACACAGTGATAGCAGTGGCGCCGACAATGTTAGGTTGATACTCAAGGTCTGACCAGTGTGTTAGGCTATTAATGCGCAGGTGTGACGTCTGCTATACATAGGACCCAAGGTTGTCCTTAATCCTCTGATCCCGTCATTAATTCATTTATCCATCAGCTGTAGGCCTACTCGTGCACAGTGTGGTCTCAAAACTTAGCAGATGTGGTGCAGCGTATATGGACTAATTCGCACGCAGTGACTCTTCTTTGATGAAACTGAAACTTGGTTCTGAACCGGAATCCGAATTCTTTGAAAAGGAAAAATTTAAAAAAAGTAAAAATGTTATCACGAAGACGATTAGTGCTGGGTTATCTTCCTTTCTTCGTTTGGTCAAAGTATATTTAGCACGGAGTCAACGAAGTGTTCATTCGTCGCCTTCGACACTCCCAGCCTTGAGAAACTCATTCGGTCGTCCGTGTCGAGGTAGGCCTACTAGTCTTTCAACTTCCGGTGTTAATCAAACATGGCGGAAGGTGGACCACCCAGACTGGATTCCCAGAGGGTTGAAATAGGAAATTTGCTGAAATGTCCTTTGAAGAAGGGTGATGCCTGGTTAGTAATCACTTTGTATGTCTTATACTTAATACAGTATACCAGTGTGTCGATTTTATGACCCGTTGCATCAAAAGTGATGAGTCAAAGTTAGATCATCCCGAGCTAAGTTGCTTTCAGGAAGAAAGTTCGAGTTGGCCGAGTAGTGCAACAAATGTGGGCCTGAACTATCGTCAGTTATTCAACTTATCGTCACTTGCGACCCGCGCGTAACGATCGACAAATGACGAAACCAATTAGTAAAATATCAGTCAACGGACGATTAATTTATGCCAGGATGAAAGGTCAGGATTGGTTGTATAATTGATAATCGTTCATCTCAGTTTCGGAATAGGAATCCGAATCCTTGATTGTCAAGTTATAGTACGTACTTGCTTGGCAACTTGGAAGAATTAAGATGGACCACACAGCCCAGTTTTACTCGGCCAAATAGGCCTGTCTGACAGGTTTTACAGAACTTGTTGGACAGAAGACGGATTGTCATGTACGCAGAGAACAATTTTACATTCTCATGCATTCAGTATAATTTATTTTTCACATAATTATTTCAGGAGGTAGTAATGATCTGTTCACATGGCTGCTGCCAGTTTATTTGTCCTGCTTTTTTTGTATTGTTGATATATATGTAGCCTATCATCCCTTTCAGTTGTGAAAATTTATTAAAAACAACAACAAAAAACACAGACAAACTTAAACTTTTTAGCCCTGGTGTTACAAGAGACATTTTTTTTTTTGTGTGTGTCTTTTGTGATATAAGTTGCATTTAGATCCCAGGTTGTTTTCAGAGTCTTAGTAAAATTGAAAGTAGAGGAAAATACTATTGGAAGTGTGGAACTAGAAGAATGGGGTTAAATATTTTTTATTCTGCTCCCAGGAAATATATATGTGCACACCTGTCGGATTCTGACTTGCATGCATACATGTTAAGATGTTTAAACAGATTTATCCCACTTCCTCCCATCCACTGCCTGTGTTTCCATCAAATTGGGATGATAAATATTCTTGATTTGAGTTTGAACTTTTTCCATCCAAAAGCAGTAGCTCAGTATCTGATTATCTGATTTTCATGGAACAAGATTTACACAAGATTACAATAGAGGTCACAATTGCAAAACAAGAAACCATTCAACTTCAAGGGGAGGTGTTTTGTATTCTCTGTTTCAATTTGGTTGTATGTGGTCTAATATTGTAACAGCCAGTCGCTAATTTTGCTCATTATAAATCTTTCAACTTGCCTTGGAAGAAGAATTAGCACATTAAATTGATTCAAACTAAATTGGCCTTTTGAATAAGTAGTGCAACTGAATGTGAATGTTTTACGTTTTTGTACAGAACTTTTATGTATGCTGTAATGTGTGATAATTGTTTTGACTAATCAGGGCTAGGAATTCCCAAGTAAATTGAAGTTGTCTTGGGGACAAGTAGATAACAACATCTACTCCCCCCCCCCCCCCCCCCCCCAAGGTAAGAAAAGGTTAACAAAATGGAAAATGAGTATAGTGCAGTGACAAGTCAGCAGACGTAATTCAATAGCAGGAATGTTCTGCACATGTGTAATTTATGCCTAAAATAGAAATATAACATAACTTATTTGTTTACCAGGAAGATATGAATAAGAAAAAAGTTTCTTGTTGTGTTCAGTGTATAAGGGAAAAAAGAGTAATATTCCACCATTCACATACTGAATGATCTCTGTCTTCTTTGAATCTGTTTCTTTTTCTTTTTCTCTCCCACTTCACGACACACAGTGACACACATTCCGAAATAACTGTACTTGATATCTTTATGTATAGAAATCCATTTTATTGTCTACGTATAACGGTATATCTTAAAAAAAAAAAAAAACTGGAGTAGATTAATCATTTTCACACTGACCAAGCATAATGCTGCCGATATGATGTTGACATGTTTATTTGCAAACAGCATCCCTTGCCTTAGGAAGACAGCACTCTTTCGGATTCTATTATGAAAGGAGATAGTGGAGGAGAAGTGTTATGAGATGAGGGAGCCGGGGGGGGGGGGGGGCAATGGGAGAGTAGAGTGGTACAGTAAAGGTTTGAAAGTGAGCAGGAATAGAAGGAAGCATGATTGGTCTACACTGAAGTTTACTTCTCAGCCACCTTTTCATTAACACACACAAAAAATTGGTTGTCCAGCAGACCAGTGGAATGAGATGGGTGGGTAGACCAAGCCTTAAGTGGCGCTTCGGTGCCAGTCAGTAAAGGCTGAGTTGTGTTCTCTTGTTTTGTGACTTCTGTCCGAACAATATCAACATAAGAGATTTAATGTAGCAATAATGCTTTGTTGACTAGCAGTTTACATGGCCCCAGGAGAAAGAGGGTACATTTAGATTTTTTTTAGCATTTTTGTTAACATGTTCATCTGTCTTTTTGCTCTCTCTGTCTCGCTGTTTCTCTCAATTTCTATCTGAGTATCTCTCTGTCTTGGCTTGTCTGTCTGTGTGTCTATTTCTATATCATGTCTCTCTGTCTGTGTCTGTGTATCTGTCTGTTGGTCTGTCTTTTGTCTGTCTGTCTGTCCCTTTGTCTCTGTTTCTGTGGCTTACTGTCTGTCTGTCTGTGTCTGTCTCACCACACACAAACGCACTGACATACAGATAGGCAAACATAAATGTACTCATATGCATGCAGAGGTGCAGAGATGCAAGGGTGCAAGTCTTCCGGAAAGAACGGGAAATCTGGATTAGAACCTTTTTTTTTTTTTTAACTTTGTCTCTGAGTAGGTGAGATTGTGTTTGTGTAGTCTCCAGTTTAATGAGATTTTTTTTGGGGTGCTTTTCAGTGT
>CM031615.1:20333094-20343038 GCA_018398815.1 Conus ventricosus
GGAACACTGACATTGTGCATAGTGGCGGGGATTGGGGTGGGGGGGGTGGGGGGGGGGGCTCATGGAAATCGGCATAACTGAAAGAAGAGGTGTAAGGATTCCGGTGAAAATGATTTCCATTCTGATTGTTCAGTCAAGATGCTACCATGCATTAGACATGGCTGTGTTTGGTGCGGCAGGAATGAATCGCAAGAGAATTCTAGGCATATGGAAGATTAGAATTGAAACTAGTGACATGTAGTTGTGGTGTCTGTGTGATGATGTTGATCATGTTGTTTGTGTAAGAATTGGAGATGATAATGCAATTTAACTGAGAAGGGCTCTCGGGAGAATATAGTCCTCCACCAGTGTAGTGCACCCAGTGATTTTTTTTTTTTTTTTAACGTTTTGAACCGCTTTATATCATTAGTTGCATAATATTTGTAGAAACTTTATGATTGTCTTCTTGTGAGGCTCTGTTAAATGGTATGATAAAGAATGATCCAGGATCAACCATTGATCCGGATCAGCATCATGGACTCGCTCCAGAATTTAATAGGATGGTCACCAGGCCATGTTCCATCTTTTGACATAGCTTGATTGAAATAGGTTCCTCATTTGTGTGTGTGTGTGTGTGTGTGTGTGTGTGTGTGTGTGCATGCGTGTCATTCTTCAAAAAGACCAAATCAACCAACAGATGCAGACAGAAATATAACCTCCTTCTTGGAAATCAAGATAGGAATTAGACTGGCATCTATGATTTGAAATGTAAACAAGAAGGGAAAAAAGTGTGCCAATGATGTCTTGTTCATTAAATATACATTCTGACTTTTGTTATCCAATTTTGAATAGTGTTTTAACAGTATCGTTTTAAAAGGTGCCTGCTGCTACTTTGAGATTATCACTTTTAATTTATGCTACGAATCACAGACGTGATTAGAAAAGAAGAAGGAAACTTGTGTTGGCCATAGCTCTTCTTTCAAGTGTAAACATAAACAAAGGTTATTAAGGAGATATTTGTGTGTGTGTTGTGTGTGTGTGTGAGTGTGTGTGTGTGCGCACGTGCACATGCTTTTACTATGAGTCATTTATTTACAATTGAAGGACTGATAATAAAAAGTTTTCTTCTTTTTTAACGTCGTCTTTATTTGACTAGTTTATGGTAATTTTTTGTTTGTTTTGAAAAACGTCCTCTGATCTCATTTGAGTACCGTGAGCCATGTGTGTCCTGCCTTTCAGGAGCCCATTGTGCGGCATGTGATAGAGCAGGGCATGTTTGTGAAACACTGCAAGGTGGAGGTGTACCTGATGGACCTCAAGCTGTGTGACAACTCCGACATCAACACCGTCGTCACCAAGCAGTTCAGCCGTGCCTCCACCATAGGTCAGTTTTGTTTTGTCAAATGATCCAGGACTACCTGGTAAAGGTGGCTTCCTTGGGACTTTGTATCATCCACTGGTTTTGTTATTTTGTGTAGTAGAGCCTTGTGTATGCTGTATGTGTTGCAAAATTTTTTTTTTCCTTTTTTTTCTAGTTTGATGTTGTTTCATGAAAATAACGCTGTATGTTTATGCTGTATGTGTTGTAGTACTTTTTTTCCCTAGATTGATGTTTCATGAAAACTGTGCTGTGTGCTACAGATTTATGTCTTCAGGTGGGTTTTTTTTTGTAAATTGCGATGATGTATGTACAGAGCTGCAGTAGTTACGTTCTATGCAACCAGTTAACAACTTTTGAAATGAGGTTCCAGTGAAATATTTTTGTCTGGAGCTTGAGAGAGAAATGGAGAGAACAGTACAGGATAATTCAGTTTTAGTTCCGTGGTGCCTGTCCAGCTGACTGCACGGGGCCTGTTCAGGGGTGCCACCAAGCTGGGGGTGGGATGGAGTGGGGGGTGGGGGGGGGGGGGGGGGTGTCTCATCATAGAAAGCAATAAACAGCAAAAACAATATTGGCATATTTACATGGCAATGAATAACATTGAAACATTACCATTACCATTGACATCCTGTCACTAATAAGGCTAGGAAGTACTAGGGGTGCAATGTGTACTGCTTGATTTGTTGCATATTACAGATTACAAGAAAAGAGAGTGAAAATATTAATGAAAAACGTCAAACTGCGAGAAAAAAATGGATGCAAAACTCACGTGATTACTGCAGAATGGACAACCAGAGATATGTATAAGCACGACTACTGGACCTGTGTTATTATCAGTAATTCATATGGTAACAGAAACCAGGGCTTGGTATCGTATGTTTGTATGTGTGGATTGAAGCTGCATTGTTTGATCTGTATTAGATGATTTTATTAATTAACGGCACAGGGTTCATACAGGTCTGGAAAAGCCTGGAAATTTGAAGTCCATTTTCCAGGCCCTGGAAAAGTCTGGAAACCCGCACTATGGCCTGGAATGGCCTGGAAATTGAAGAATCGAGCACAATTGCTTGATATTATGCATGGCTGCTTTAATTTTCAGCATCATTTAGCGTTTATAATGCAAAAAAGAATTATTGTGTGCCCTCAAACGTGATATTTCATCTCTTGTGCCTGTGTGTTTATGACATCAGTTTAAGACATTGCATTATGAACAAAGTCTTTAAAGTGGTATTGAAAATGCAGGTCTTGGCCAGGAAAAAGTCTGGAAAAGTCTGGAATTTTGAGCTGCATTTCCTGTATCAACCCTGACGTGTTAAGCACAACTTGCTAGACAGTTTGTAAAAGATGGCCAGTTTATCAGCAAACTTAGGAGAACACCTGCAATTGTGAGTATGGGTTATCTCCTTCCACAAGTCCAGTTTCGTTTGAGGCCATGCTTTCATGCTTATCTCCCTTGTACAAATATGCATTGTCACAGTGTTTGAATGTTTTTTTTAATCATTATTTTCACTTTTAGAACTGGGTTTTTCTGTGTGTTTTGTTCATGGCAGTGCATGTCACAATGAATTGTGTTTGTTTTGGCAGATGTGTCAGACATGGGTTAAAATGCTAAACAATCCAATGCCTGTTCCCCCCCCCCCCCCTCCCCCGTTGAAGACCTGTCAGTCTCTCCCCTCCCTCCCTGTCTTCCTTAAGTCAACAAATGAAGGGACTTCTGTTTTTGAGGTTATGGATGTATTGTGAACACTGTTGAAAAGGGCACATTGTGTGTACATTTTGCAGAACAACTGGAACAAGAGATGAGAAATGTTTTCCACATAGACGAGAAAAAAGAAGTGCGGCTGTGGAATCGTTACATGAGCAACACATATGAACATCTGAATAAGAAAGAGAACACTCTTCAAGATGCTGGACTTTACCAGGGGCAGGTAAGCGTTAATATTTGAGCGTTGTATTCCAGTGCTTTTGTTTTTTTCTTCAAAGAGAATGTTCTTGCAACTTTTTTTTTTTACCATTAGAGTAAGATACTGTAGCATTATGATGTTTTTCTTTATGCCTAGGCTGTACATGAATGAAAAAAAAAAGCTGAACTATAATGTTAATCACATAGGATACTGGCAACCAAAACTTGTTGGAGACCTGCTGTGCAAAAAGGAATGGAAAACAAATTCATAGACTTTTTGGGGAAATTTTAAATATTAATGTTAGCGCACCGCAAAAAAAAACGAAAAAAAAAAAAACGTGGACAAACAAATCACAAGACAAAACATGACGCAATTTGACCTCATAGGTCTTCTTCATGCAGGAAACGAAACAATCAGGACATTATGGGGAAAGGGAAGCGTTTGCTCGGGGGGTGGATGAATATGTGTTTGCCTTTATTTTCTCTGGCTTTGCTTCATTTAGGGCATAGGAACAGCTGATGGTGATAAATTTGCAATTCAGCGTTCTGTATCAATGAAACCCTGCTTTTTAAAAAATTCTGTTGTTGAAATAAGAGTTTTTTCTGTCACAGCCTAATTGAGAGCAAGTAGAGCAAATAGTTGAAGATTGTAAAATGATGAGAAGCATGGAGGTGTGAAACAAACAGAATTAATTTGAAACTTGCTCCTATGAAACTTGACTCTGTGTGTTGGGTACTTTGTAATTATGTCTGTTTCTGTTGTTTGTTAACAGGTGATTGTAGTGGAAAAGAAAAACGAAGATGGTACATGGCCGCGGCAAGCGAAAAGGTAAGTGTTTTTGTACCGCTGTATAAAAGATGTAGATCTGCAGACATTTATCATGAGTGAGAGGAAAATGACACACAGAGAGAGGTACGAAACAAACTGACAAGAAAAAAAAGTCAGTACAGTCTTAGAAACTCTGTTTGTATTTGTAGTCCACTGGGGAAAAAACTGACCAGGAATGACTTACTTTATGTGCTCCCCTTGGATGATGCAGTTTGATGGAGCCATCCCTCACTTTGTTATCCTTTGTCCACTGCTCTTCTGGCCTGTTTGCTCGTCCTCTTAGAAAGTCTTTACTGAAAGGAAGGACCCTGTGTGGTCGTGTAGGCTGTGTTAAAATTAATTAAAAATTGAAGCTGTCTCCGATGTGTTCTTCCGGGGGGACTTCATGATTTTTAGCGTCATTCTCAATTTTCTCAGCGCGCATTTATCTTTTTTAAAAATGAAATCAAACCGAAACAATCGGAAGCAAACCAACAAACCGCATAAACTGTATTCCCAACCTCCAGAAATTTTGTTCTAGAAATTTCACTTGTGTCTTTCTCTCTTTGACATTAACTTCTTTCTGCCTTTTTTTCATGCTGTCATTATTGATTCCCTCCCCCCCTCACCCCCCCCCCCCCCCCACCCCTTCCTTTTGTGGCCCAATGTCCTGTCATTTTTTTTTTCTAGAAAGCTATTTACCTTTTTTTTCCCCTGTAGTGAGACTGTCTGTCTTACCAACTATAGACTGTCTGTCTTACCAACTATAGACTGTCTGTCTTACCAACTATAGACTGTCTGTCTTACCAACTATAGACTGTCTGTCTTACCAACTATAGACTGTCTGTCTTACCAACTATTTAAAATTGTGGCAGCTCTGATATGGATTTGTGCTGTTGGCTTGGGTGTGAGAAATAGGAATTGAAAATGAAACTTTGTCGGCTTGTGTGTGTGTCTGTGTGTTGATAGTATCATTGCAGAATGTCTTATAGATGTCTGAATCTATCATGACCTGCGTTCTGTGGTTTCAGCACTGGCGGTTACAGCAGTAACAACACATACTCTACCAGGTACGTGTTATGCATAGTGAATTTCTCTTTTTTTTGGGGGGGGGTGGATGGGGTGGGGGGTTACTGTGTCAGTGGCTATGATTTTGATAAGATGTATGTGTGTATGTAATATATATGTATGTGTGTGTGCGCTTGCATGTGTGTGTGCGCGCGTGTGTGTGTGTGTTTGTGTGCGTGTGCGTGTGTGAAAGACAGACTGAATGTAATTGTCAGATGCTGAATTAGATATTTATGCTAAATGGTTTATTCAGAAAAGCATACATTTGCACACGTACCCCAAAATAATCATACATAATGACATTTGCATGCGCATGCTGCACGCATGCATGTATGCACGCACACACACACACACACACACACACACACACACACACACCACACACACACACACACACACACACCTACCTAAACTCACACACATATACACGCACACAGTCTGTTGCCTTCACATTTATAGGCTTATACTTGCACACATTCACCCATATGTGCATGTGTATGCTAAGACACATATGAACACCAACACTACTAGTTAGGCAGTTGCTTACTAGTAAGAAAACTGTATACCCCGTTGCATGCTACTGTACTTGATTGACTCCCTGTCCAGTGAAGAGGACAAACTCTTGTTTGCCACAGGTCAGGAGGTGGGATCATGGGGTCGAGCACAAGCAGCAACAGTAGCAGCAGCAGCTACAACTATGACAGTTCTGGCTATGGCAGCACCAGCAGCAGCTACTACAACAGTTATGACAAAGGTGCTGGATCTCGACCGGGTCTCTGCGGATTGTCTAACCTGGGCAATACCTGTTTTATGAACTCAGCCCTCCAGGTGAGCAAATTGATATGGAGATGCATGTGTGTACATATACCTGTAATTGTGTGTTTGTGTGTGTGTGTGTGTGTGTGTGTGTGTGTGTGTTTGTTTGTGTGTGTGTGTGTGTGTGTGGTGTGTGTGTGTGTGTGTGTGTGTGTGCGCATGCATGTGTGCATGCTCGTATGCGTGGTATGCTTGCATGCATGCAGTTGATAAAGGGGAATTTAGAGTTGAGGTCAAAAAGAATAAAAGTCATGAAAACTTGGCAATGAAGACTGTTGTATTATTGGTGTGTGTTGAGTACTGCAACACAGGAGAATGCAGGTCAGTGCAAAACTTAAATGTGCGATTCCCTGTGGCTCAGTGTGGTGAAAAACAATGCAGTTGGCTTTTCAGCACAATGTTCAACAATACCAGGATCCACAAAACACATACCACAGCACAGCACAGATCAGCACAACATAAAGGTCATCTAACAGTACGGAACAACATGATGCAACACTTCACGAGGGTCTACAAGAACTTTACAATGCCGCTTCACAAAACATCGCAGAGAGCACAAAATACAAATATGCTTGCTGGTTGACAGTGCATGAGTAACGTGCCGACATGACGATGGCTGGTTGACAGTGCATGAGTAACGTGCCGACATGATGATTGCTGGTTGACAGTGCATGAGTAACGTGCCGACATGACGATTGCTGGTTGACAGTGCATGAATAACCTGCTGACATGACGATTGCTGGTCGACAGTGCATGAGTTACGTGCTGACATGACGATTGCTGGTTGACAGTGCATGAGTTATGTGCTGACATGACGATTGCTGGTTGACAGTGCATGAGTTACGTGCTGACATGACGATTGCTGGTTGACAGTGCATGTGTTATGTGCCGACATGATGATTGCTGGTTGACAGTGCATGAGTTACGTGCCGACATGATGACTGTTGGTTGACAGTGCATGAGTAATATGCCGACATGATGATTGCTGGTTGACAATGCATGAGTAATGTGTCAACATGACAATTGCTGGTTGACAGTGCATGAGTAATGTGCCAACATGACAATTGCTGGTTGACAGTGCATGAGTAATGTGCCGACATGATAATTGCTGGTTGACAGTGCATGAGTGACGTACCTGGTCCGACCAACATGACAAATGATGATTGTGGTTGACAGTGCATGAGTGACGTACCTGGTCCGACCAACATGACAAATGGTGATTGTGGTTGACAGTGCATGAGTGACGTACCTGGTCCGACCAACATGACAAATGGTGATTGTGGTTGACAGTGCATGAGTAACGTGCCTGGGCTGACCAACTACATGCTGAGCGCCAGTGGGAAAAGGATTGAACCGGGAGAACCCTCTGGGCATGAGGGAGAAATCGCCATTTCTTTTGCCGAGCTGATCCGAGAGATGTGGTCAGGAGCACGGGCCTACACCGTTCCTCGTAACTTTAAGGTCTTTGCCTTGTTTCGTGTCGTTTCCCTGCCAGAATGTGTGGAGAGTGAGTTGTGTTTGAGGAGTGGAGCTTTTTTAAAAAAAAAGTTTGACTGGTATGCTAGGTGTTATTTAGGACATAAGACAGTTTGTTTAGTTTTATGTTTGTCACGGTGCATTGGAATGTGTAAGAGAAAAAAAATGAAGAGAATATAATTGTCAAGCTTCTCTCTGCCATTTACGCATCATGGGACTGAATTCAGATTATGTAATCTCTGTGTTGCTGTCTGTGTTTTTTCCCTCAACCCTCCCTCCCCTTCCCCCCCCCCCCCCCCCCCCCCCCCCTTCCTCTTCTCCCTTGCTTACTTCCTCCCCTCCTTTACTCCACACATGTTCCAGAAGATATCATGTTCACGTGTACAAAATTTTAGAAAGAAGTCCATAATCCAACTTTATACAATGCCTGTAGCAGTGAATTGATAATGAAAATGGCAATAAATATTTGTAATAGTAATGATGACCATTGTTTTAACCATTTCGAAAGAAAAGACGAGCCATTATACTGCACATTGTAACCCCCACCTTCACTTCTCCCTTCACACACACATCAACCTCTCCTAACAAACATTTCACATACCATTGAAATCATGATATGGATGATATAGCATCAACTGACTCCAGAAGGGTCTGTTACAACTCAAGTCTGATAGCAACAACTCTTGATTTGACAGCTTTGCTTGATAACTGATGTTGCTCCAGTGTGCAACACAAGTGGATGGAAAAGATGTCTGTCTAGTGTCATTTCATTCTGTCACATTTGAAAAGAGTTACATTGTTCACATTGATTCATTTTTCTTAATTGACACTATAGTATCTGAAAACGTAGATTGAAAGAAGTTGGAGATCTGTTTATCTTCTGATGATATTGTTGCTTGCTGCATATGCATTTTACATTGGTATGCCTATTACTTTCAGCTATAGGAAGTTGTCATCTTTGCTACTTTAAGTGAATTTGAATTTGAAAAAAATGAAAAAGAAACCGTAATTGTTGAGGTTTTGCTGTAAGCAGTGGAGGTGTTTCAAGTGAAGAGGTTGTGCAGGTGGCAGTGGGGCGGTTTGCCCCGCAGTTCTCTGGCTACCAGCAGCAGGACTCCCAAGAGCTGATGGCATTTCTGCTGGACGGGCTGCATGAGGATCTCAACCGCATCCGCCAGAAACCCTACATAGAGCTGAAGGACGCGTCTGGCAGGGATGATGCTGTGAGTACCACTGGTCAAGAAGAGAAGTACCTCAACTGGGATGGGAAGTGTTTTTGCCATAACAGCACGTGTGGGATTCTTATTGGGGTCAGTTGTAGATATGTTGAAGTAAACACAACCATGACAGTAAATCGTAAGTCTGTGTCAGTTGAACTGAAGGCAGCTATAGATACACATCTGAAACCTGTTGTAGGCGGAGACAAGCTGAAGATATCCCAAACTCTGTGTCTTAACTCGGCCAGTCTGCAGTATAGCATCATAGCTTTCATTTTTGCATGCTGTATTTACTGAAATCACTATTTTCCTGTGCCAAGCCATACTAAAGCCAAAGATATTAGACAAGGGACAGAAGACTACCAAGGGTTTACTGTCCTCCGAAGTGAAGGGGTTATCTGGCCTCAGGGTAAAACTTTTAGGGAGGGGGGTAGGGGACGCTGGAGGAGGGTTCATTGTAATGTCCTAATGCCTGTTAATTGTCTTGTCTGATGCAGCTAGGCTGCAATGTCAGTCAGCAGATTATGTGAATTCTTCAAATTTGCATAAGTAAACAAATAATTCCCATGAAAAAAGAAAAGGATTTGTTTTCCCTCAGTGTCTTTTTTCAGCCTAGGCAAGGGTTGAAATTATCAGTCTGCCCCCCTGATACCTGAGAGCAATCTGAAACACTAGTATTCCCAGAATTGGAAGTTTCTTTTCTCTTGTGCCCATGCAAAGAACAGTAGAGCACAGAATGTCCACTATTTCCTTTCATTCTGACATCAGTACTTTAACTGAAATAAAGGTTGAAAGTCCTTGCTATCCACTTTCATATATTTTATTTGTTTTTGACATCTGTTCTCACCATTTCCTGTTTTTGCCTGTATGTGATTTTGTGCAGTTCTACTGATGTATACATGTACAGGAAAGCCTGACTCAATAACTGCCTAAGCTGTTGTACACATAACATTGCAGCTTTTATCTTTCACTGAAGAGTTGAGTATGTTGAGTAATGAATTTCCCATGGGGGCCAGAAAAGCTCAGTTGGTAGAGTGCCGGACTTGTAATCTTGGTGATCTTAAGTTGCTGGTTTGAATCTCCGCCGGGCCCTTTTGGTACAGGGGATCTTTTCGTCGGAGTTAACATTGGTTCTGACTCCATTTCCCTAATAGTCCTTTGAATGAGACTATAAAACTGATGTTGCATGTGTGAACACATTCATAACATCTTGCACACACATAAAATCCCATCAAAACCTTTTGGAAGAGAAGGCTAGTTTGGCCATTGGTATGTGATGACACATTACACATAGCA
>CM031615.1:20343138-20372927 GCA_018398815.1 Conus ventricosus
TGCACCCTGCATGAGAAATCGAAAGAATGAAAGAAGTAAGAAATTTGAGTGAATGATATTGATTGGATGGCAGGGGAAACGACTGAATGAAATGCCGGCTGGCAGCTCATCAGTACTGTAGGCACTACACAGGTAGGCAGCCCGTTGCATACACGAGAGTTTGGATTGTCTCTGCCTAGAACCTTTGGCAAGGCGCTTTGAAAATGCTATGCTATTGTTATTATTATTATGCCATATATGGAAACTGATGGTATGGTTTTACCTGCGTCTGGCACAGGTGGTGGCCGGAGAGGCTTGGGAGAACTACAAGAAGCGCAACGACTCCATCATCGTGGACACCTTCCACGGTCTGCTGAAGTCCACCGTGGAGTGCCCGGATTGCCAGAAGATCTCCGTGACCTTTGACCCTTCTGCTACCTGTCGTTGCCCATGCCAGTGAAGAAAGAGCGGCAGCTGGAGGTGTTCTGGGTGTCTCTGGTCCCCGCCGCAAAGCCCATACAGGTACGTCCATCATCAGTTGTGCTACTGTGTGTGTGTGTGTTTCTTGCTAGTATAAGGTTTTAGGAAACATTCAGTTGTCTCTTTGTGTCTTGATGTATGTGAGGTATTTGTGGATATGAGTGATTTGTGTACTAGGGCTACAGTTACATGTGATACCAAACCTCCCCTGTTGATATTTGATTGTGAGTTATTGTCTCTTGCATTTAAGCTTAAAAAAACGAAAGAAATTGGTCTCACTTTCTTTGAATCCCTCAAACTATGAAAAACGAACAAAAAACCAAAACCAACCAAACAAAAAAAAGCAGCGTGGAAGAGATGATAGGACCGGCAAGAGAAATTTGAAATCTCTTTACATGGAAGTCTCCAGAAATTGTATTGGGGGAAAAAAGAAAAAAAAAAGAAAAAAAGAAAGAAAGAAGGAAAAAGCTAGTGTTTAACCATGTGTGCAGTACAAGCTGACCGTGCCCAAGGGGGGCTGTGTGCGCGATCTGTGTAATGCCCTCAGTCAGTACGTCAGTGTACCATCAGACAGGGTAAGTGGAACGCATCGTTCTCGTAACCTCTGTCTCTCTCTCTCTGTCTGCCTGTCTCTCTCTATGTCTCTCTCTCTCTCTGTCTGTCTGTCTGTCTCTCTCTTTCTCTCTGTCTCTCTCTGTGTGTCTCTTTGTCTCTGTCTCTCTCTCTTTCATATTTTCATCCCTGTCTTGTTCACTTCATCCTAGTTTGCCTTTCCATTCTGTCCATTTCTCAGCCTTTTTTCTCACTCTCTCTCTCCTTTACTCGCTGTCTGTTTCTCAGTTTTTGTCTCAATGTTTTTCTCTCTCTGTGTCTCCATTTCTTACTTTATCTCTCTGACTCTCTTTCACACACACACACACATGCACACGCACACGCACACACACACACACACGCACACACACACACCACACTTACACACACACACACACACACACACACACACACACACACACACACACACACAACACACACACACACATATACATACACACACCACACTCTTACACACACACACACTCACACACACACACACACACACACACGCACACACACACACACACACACACACACACACACACACATTCAAGCAAGCATGCATGCACACACACATACACACACATACACACACACACACACACACACACACACACACACACACACACACACACACACCACACACACACACACACACAAGCAAGCATGCATGCACACACACACACATGACACATGAAGCTGACACACACTGCAGAAAAACAACAGTAACCGCACTAACAGCAACAGCTGCTCCTACTACTGCTCCTGCTGCCACCGAGTTAACGTAAATCTGAGTGTTTGAGGTGTTAATTAATGTGTTAAGACAGCTTATCATAAGTAAGCAATGAATTTTGCACTTGTCTTATTTCTGCACCGATTAGCACAATGTTATAGTTTTGTTGTGGTGTGCCAGCATAAGGACATTGCAGATGCATCTCCTTTTAATCTGACACTTGATTTTTCTGATATCCTCATTCCGTGTGGAAAAACACCTGGAGCAGGTTGCGAAACAAGCTGTTATTTTCAGATGGTGGTCACCGACGTCTACAACCACCGGTTCCACAAAGTGTTCAGCTTTGATGAAGGCCTTAACCACATTCTAGATAGAGATGACATTTTCATGTAAGTGTTTGAACTTTTGTTGTTTGTTAAAAAAAGTGGAGTGACTTGAGGCAGGAGGAGAAACAAGAGAATATTGCTAGACCTTTAAATGAATAGAACAAATGACAGTTTGCAGATTTCAGTTAAAGTTTATGCCAGTTAGAAAAGCTGGCATCATTTAAAAAGAAATTTGAACTCGCCTATCAGCGTACTTGAAACATTTCTGTGTTTTTTTGGGTTTTTTTGGGTCTTGTTTGTCGTTTTTTGTGTATGTGTGTATGTGTGTCTTGCCTTACATTTCTGATTTCTTGTTTTTCTTCTTTGTTACTTTTGTTTGTCTTCGTTATCATTTGTTCTTTTGTCTCGGGTTTTGTCTCTCTTGCTTGTCTTGCCTTTTATTTTTGTATTTTTATTTTTTCTTGTATGTCACTCTTGTTTTTGTGTTGATTTTTTTTTCTTGTTTGTTTATCATTTTGATTTGTCTTACTTTTTATTTCTTTGTTATTTTTTCTTGGCCATTACTTGCATTTGTCTTGCCTGTTATTTCTTTGTCCATTTTCCCTGTGTTTGTCACGTTTGTTTGTCTTGTTTTTGATATCTTTGTTGTTCGATCTGGTTTGTCATTATTGGTTCTTTCTTTCTTGTTTGTCACCTCTTGTCTTGCCTTTTTTTTTTTTTTTTCTTTTTTTTTGGTATTTGTATTTTTCATTTCTTTGTTCTTTTTACTTTTTTTGGTCACTTTTCTTTGGCTTGCCTTTTATTTGTTGTGTTTTTTTTTGTTGGTGTCACTTTTGTACATCTTGCTTTTCATTTCTTCGTTTCATGAATTGTTCATCACTTTGTCTAACCTATTGAAAACCAAAGGATTGAAACATGTTGTTTCGGTATTTATATATGTTCATTCCATTTGTTCGGTTTCATAAAAAGTTTATTTTCTTTTATACTTTTTTTGTTTGAAAGCTCTTAACCATTCTCTCATTGTCAGAGTACCTTTTACGTTTTATGAACTTTTTTGCTAACGACTACCGGATTTACACAGGTCACTCAGCTTTTTTGCTGTTGATAATTGTCGACATGTGGGATTCGGAACCAGTGTTCATATGTTCACATCAGTTAGAAATGTGAATTTGAACAGCTCTAGCATGCTTATCTACATGGAGTTTGAATCATTCAGTGTCTGTGTTGAGTTTGTGTAACTCTTCATTATGAGGTTTAGAATTATTTAATATGTGGGCTAAGTTTGTTTGATGACTGTGTGTATTGAGTCAGTTACGGGATGATATCAGGTAAAGAAAAAAAGGTATATCAACAAGTACTCTTAGAATCGTTTTTGCTGCAGAGAAGTTTATGTAGGTAGTGGCTTTCTCTCAGTGTGTGTGTGTGTGTGTGTGTGTGTGTGTGTGTGTGTGTGTGTGTATGCTTAAATTCTGATGTTCACATATTGACATGTGTGCTGTCACAGATACGAAGTGCCAGCGAAGCAGCCTGAAGATGGAGAACACATACTTGTCCCCATTTACTTCAGACATCTCAAGTAAGTTCACTGCAAACCTCATACCTAGACCATCGGTGAATATTTTAAGTGGTACACAGCCTTTCAGTGATTCAGTGTGTGTCATTAATCACCTTGCAGACAGCGCAGCTGGTTAATATTCAGTCTGCAATTTTGACTGCGAGCTCTTCTGGTTCTAAAATTGTGATCAGTCGGCATATGATCCTCTGCGCCTTGTGCATGACTGAATCAGTTTTGAGTTTTATCTGTACGTTTGGCTCACTCTTGTCTTCCTGAGCTCAGGCTCAGTGTTGTATCAGCAGAGAGCAAATATCAATAATCACGCCTTGAATGTTGACTGATACTGATCGAAAGATTGATGATGAATGCCATTCAAAATATGGGCTGACACTGCTCAAAAAGTTGATGATCATCAACACAGCTCAAAATGATCAGGAGGGCACATCGATTTACACAAAGACTGCAGCGCATGTTTAGGAACGACATGATCAGATTTGATGTGATTGGGATTGCATGTTGGATCATGCGGAAACAGCGTACAAACTACTTACATCAAGAAACTTTACCATAACATGTTTAAAATGTAGACTGATTGTCTTCCTAGCAAAACACAAGTTCTACTCTTCCTGAAGCTCGGCTGTAGGCGTATCCGCAGTTGAATGTATGCTTGTCACCTTCTTTTAATTGCCATAAGGTTTATGAGGAATGCTTTTAATTTGAGTTGACAATTCATAGTTGTGTACTTGTTTTTCACGTCTCTTTCCATACTGTAGGATTCAGGAAGACGTTTATGTAAATAAATAGTATAGTAGCACATAGTTAGATTGTATGGGTGGATAGGTGAAAGGATAGGTGTTGGTGGAAGTGTGCGATATGTAGCGTGTATGTTTGTGTGTTGGGAGAGGGGGGAGGTGTAGATGGGATGGGGATTGTCCTGTAATTTATTATTATTTCATTTGATTTTTGTTGTTGTTACGTTTGATTCTGTTTCTTAAAGGCAGTGAGCTGTACATTTTATTGGTTCTGTGATTATATGGTGTATGTATGAATATGAAATCTTGTGAAAGATTTAATTGTATCATTTCAGAATCATCTCAGAAACTTGTTTTTGTACTCGCTTTATACATGTCTTCTGTATAGTTCATTTTTTGTGTAAGTGCGGAGTTCTGACACTTTACACAATGTCTCGTTTTGGAGACAGTGATAATTGTTGTTTTTATGTTAATTGCAACTGAGATCTGATTGGGGGGGGGGGGGGGGGGGGGGTGAAAGGGGGGGGGGGGGGGGGGATACTTTTGAGTGAATATTCATGTATAAACTCTTTGTTATGTTAATGTTGGCAATGATCATATAGAGTAGACCATTGTTATCACAGTTTTTTCACCACACTTTCGTTATGACTTCAATCTACTCAGACGACAAAGAAGCAGAGAAGCATGGCCTCTTTCCCCGTCTCTAGGAAGAGGCCGTCAGGCTTGACAACAGGCACCATCATCATCATGACACTAATCACGTTGAGCCGTGTGGGTGGCGGTTTCAGGAGAAGGCAGCCCTCCCATATGCAACCAGCACTCAGCTGTTTGGCCAGCCGCTGATCCTGGCTGTGCCCCGGAACTGTACCTACACCATGCTCTACAGCCTGCTCCTGACCCGCATGGAGTAAGTCTCACCGTCCCTCGCAGTTTTGTCCATGACAGACGCTTGTATCACCAAAAACGCTAAAAATTGTGCATGGAAAAGCATCTGAATACAAACATGAACATTGACATTCTGAATACCAACATGAATATTGACAAATTATTCGTCCTGGGTGAAAAAGAGACAGGGAGAGTGTTTGGGGGTTAGGAAAAGGGAGATGGAGGCACAGAGGAGAAAGGTAATCGGAAAATTGATAGAATGTTTGGGAAAGGGAATAGATCAGCACTTGAGATCGAGAAATGCACTGATTGGCTGAGGTTTGTCTGGTGTGTTAGAATGTCTTAGTACATGAAAACTGGCTGAAAAGGTAAACTGTACTGGTCATAGTTTGCACAGCCTGAGTTTATAAGTACACAGGCCGAACCAGAGTAAGATGAAAATTCCTTTTCAATGGAAAGACAAAAAAGTTTATCTCTGTAAATCAAAAGTATATCTGTAAAGAAAATGATGTATTTTGTTAAAAAAGATTGTGTAGATTAATCCATATTGAATTACGCAGTCAGAAAACGACAATGTACATTTTAAGATTTCTTTCTAACCCAATTCTGTGGTGTGTAAGAACTGATCATAATGACAGCTATGACTTAAAGTGGTTTCAGTATGAATTGTGTATGGCAGATGAAGCATGCAAACACTGCTGCCCGGAGATGTCAGTAATCATGATGACAGCAGAGAATGAAAGTAGTTTATGACTTGTGACCGACAGCTGATAGGTGTGAATACAGCTACCAGGGGATGTAATCATGACAGCAGAGAATGAAAGTAGTTTATGACTTGTGACTGACAGGTGATAGGTGTGAATACAGCTACCAGGGGATGTAATCATGACAGCAGAGAATGAAAGTAGTTTATGACTTGTGACTGACAGGTGATAGGTGTGAATACAGCTACCAGGGATGTAATCATGACAGCAGAGAATGTAAGTAGTTTATGACTTGTGACTGACAGGTGATAGGTGCGAATACCGCTGCCCAGGGAGGTGATTATGACAGCAATGAATACAAATCTCTTTAGAACTGGTGACTGACGGGCGAAACATGGGAACACCACTGCCAGGGGAAGTGCTCATGATGACAATATTGAGAAAGGTTTTGTTGCAGTGAAGTGCTCATGATGACAATATTGAGAAAGGTTTTGTTGCAATGAAGTGCTCATGATGACAATATTGAGAAAGGCTTTGTTGCAATGAAGTGCTCATGATGACAATATTGAGAAAGGTTTTGTTACGACAAAGTGCTCATGATGACAGTATTGAGAAAGGTTTTGTTGCAATGAAGTGCTCATGATGACAATATTGAGAAAGGTTTTGTTGCAATGAAGTGCTCATGATGACAATATTGAGAATTGAAAGGTTTTGTTGCAATGAAGTGCTCATGATGGCAATATTGAGAAAGGTTTTGTTGCAATGAAGTGCTCATGATGACAATATTG
The DNA here is from genome assembly GCA_018398815.1 of Conus ventricosus. Lineage (NCBI taxonomy): Eukaryota > Metazoa > Mollusca > Gastropoda > Neogastropoda > Conidae > Conus > Conus ventricosus. The sequence continues at coordinate 20,349,935 of CM031615.1, forward strand.
AGAAAGGTTTTTTTTACGACGAAGTACTTGTGATGATGATATTAAAAGAGATTTGGTTATGACGAAGTACTCACGATGACAATATTAAAAAAGATTCTGTTACGAGGAAGTACTCGTGATGACAATATTGAAAAAGCTTTTGTTATGACGAAGTACTCTTGATGACAATATTAAAAAAGGTTTTTGTAGGACAAAGTGCTCATGATGACAATATTGAAAAAGATTTGGTTAGGACGAAGTGCTTATGACGACAGTATTAAAAAAGTTTTTTTTAGGATAAGTGCTCATGATGACAATATTAAAAAAGATTTTTGTAGGATGAAGTGCTCATGATGACAATATTGAAAAAGATTTTGTTACGACGAAGTGCTTATGATAACAATATTAAAAAAGATTTTTTCAGGATGAAGTGCTCAGGATGACGACAATATTGAAAAAGATTTAGTTATGATGAAGTGCCCATGATGACAGAATAAAAAAAGATTTTGTTACGATGAAGTGCTCATGATGACAATATTGAAAAAGATTTTGTTACGACAAAGTGCTTATGATGACAATATTAAAAAAGATTTTTTTCAGGATGAAGTGCTCAGGATGACAGTATTGAAAAAGATTTTGTTACGACGAAGTGCTTATGATGACAATATTGAAAAAGATTTTGTTACGACGAAGTGCCCATGATGACAATATTAAAAAAGATTTGGTTACGACGAAGTGCTCATGATGACAGTATTGAAAAAGATTTCGTTACGACGAAGGCCTCATGACAATATTAAAAAAGATTTTGTTACGACTTGTGACTGACAGGCGATTTGTACAAGCGCCGCAGCCAGGGGAAGTGTGGTGGAAGGTGGAGAAGAGGGAAACAGACGACGACAGGCCGTCGGAGGAAGGTGGCAGCACAAGCCAGCCGTCGTCCAGCACTCAGAACGTTGTGCCGCTCGATGGAGAGGGGGAGGAAGGGCAGAGCACCAGCGGTGAGTGAGTCTGCTGGTGGGATGGGGCCCTGTTGGGGAGTCCTGTGTTGGTAGCGTGTTTTGGATGCATGTGTGTGTGTGTGTGTGTTTGTGTGTGTGTGTGTGTGTGTGTGTGTGTGTGTGTGTGTGTGTGTGTTTCTATTTCGTAGATAAGTCTGCTCAGGGATGAGGCTCTTTTGAGAATTCAGAGAGAGAGAGAGAGTGTGTTTGTGTGTGTGTGTGTGTGTGTGTGTGTGTGTGTGTGTGTGAGAGAGAGAGAGAGAGAGAGAGAGAGAGCAGGGTACCATGGATGGGAAACTTTGGGAGCTTTCTCTTGGGAGTGTATGTGTGTGTGTGTGTGTGTGTGTGTGAAAAGGAAGAGAGAATGCAAGCAGATGACTGTTTTGTAGGTTGGTCAATAGTGAGGGCTGGAAGAGATGGAAAAGCAGAGACCCAGACCCATGTATTTCAGCTCACACTGATCCGTGTGAGCAGGACTTGTAATCTAAATATTCGGTATCATAGGCAGCTTTGACTTGGATACACATATCTTTTATCATTAAGTTGTTGCTGCAGTGTCGTGATCTTGGTGGTGAGTGCCGTAGTTTAAGCATTGTTTTAATTGCCCGGTGGTCCGGGTTCTGCACTCAGTCTGGGTTCAGTTGTGGAGACAAGCGGGCACCTGAGGCCCTCCAAGGGTACAGGCACGCAGAAATGCAGATGTCTTGGGGAAGGGCCTGAAATCCATACCAGCGTTCAGTGTGTTGTCATCATGTCACTCCATTGATAATGTTGCAGACATGCCAGAACAGATCCATCGACAACTGTAATGGTTGTGGTGTTTTTTCTCTGTTGGTTTTGGCAATATGACAGTCTGATCTTCAGATACATGGAGAAGAAATAGAGCAATGGAAGCAGTCCCCTTCGACCTCAAGAAACTCTGTGATGGGCACCGGGATGACAACAGTAGCTTTGTTTATAAGACTGATGACACCTCCTGTGGCAGCACCATACAAACAGTTGCTCATAGAGCGTGAGGTTTATACTCGCTATTTGGATTTGAGATTTAGATTGAGAACAAAAATCAGAGAACTGATTTGTTTTTCAGGTAAGTTTACTGATAAATCGGAGTTGGTCACCCCAAAATTCTTTTCGTACCACCTTTTTTGAGGGTAGATCCCTGCAGTGTCCACTTTAAAGTTGCGTCTTTCTTCGTTTTCAGAGGGTAGGTGAACTGAATGAAAAGACAAATTCAAGACTGTTACCTGTTGACAGATGTGAAGATGGAGACGGAGATTGCCGGGGGAGAATGGTGAGGTGAAGGGGGAGGCAGAGGCCTCCACCTCCAGCAAGGTGATGGAGATGAACGGGCCTCAGCCAGAGAGCGGGGCCGCCAAGAAGGACGGGGTCAGGAAGGTCGAAGGGTGAGAAGGGTCGGCGGATCTTCACCCTGTCCTACGTCAACTCTTACGGCAGTTCCGACAACATGCCTGAGCTGCAGGACAACGGCAAACCTCTGGCGTTGAATAGTGAGGCAGTGTGTGTGTGTGTGTGTGTGTGTGTGTGATGTGTGTGTATGTGTGTGTGCGTGTGTGTGTGCGTGTGTGTGTTGGTGTGTGTGTGTGTTGTGTGCGTGTGTGTGTGTGTGTGTGTGTGTGTGTGTGTGTGTGTGTGTGCGTGCGTGTTTGTGTGTGTGTGTGTGTGTGTGTGTGTGTGTGTGTGTGTGTGTGTGTGTGTGTACAGTTGTTTGTGTAGTTTGCTTGTACAAGCGTGTGTTTTTGTACAAGCATGCACATGTAAATGTATCCATGTATCTGTGGGAGAATAGATGTAATGGAGATGGTGAAGAAAGCAATGGAGATTGGTTCTTCATGTCCATATGTCAGACCTGCTTATCAATACAATTTCACCTTGTTTTGCGCACGTGTTTGGAGAAAACATGATGAACAAAAAAAAAAAAAAAGTACATTTAAAAAATTTTCTAAAGACAGAGTTTTTGAGTGGTGATTGCACTTGCAGAACATGTGTGTGTGTGTGTGTGTGTGTGTGTGTGCAGAGGGAAGGGATTTATAAAGACAAAGTTCTTGAGTGGTAATTGCACTTGCGGAACAGTATATGTGTGTGTGTGTGTGTGTGGAAGGAAGGGGGAAGGCGAAGAGGGGGGATGGCTTTGACCAAAGAGCCACAACTTGCTGAATTCTGCACGCAAAATCTCATCAGTGTGTGACTCGTTTCTTCGACAACATGCCCTGAAACATTAAAAAAAAAAAACTTGGACAGAGCATGAGTTTGTGCCACATACTGATAAATTTGGTTTGAAAATAATTTGTATCGAAAAGAACCTTTTTACCGTAGTTAATACAAGACCAGATGGTTACTGTCTGGAAGAAGCCTCAAGTGTGTGAAGGCATGTGAAAACAAAATGAAGCCCCCCCCCCCCCCCCCTTCCCCACCCCCACCTCCACTTTTACAGAAACTTGGAATTTTGTACACTCTCTTTGAAGAAAATACGTTCGTGTTTTGTTGTTGTTGTTGTTGTTGACAAGTACACCAACAGTAGTTTTGAGGTAAACAGGTCTGATGTTTTTTGCTGTTGAAAGCGAGGGGGTGGATCATCTGATGGGAAGACTGCTGAGCTGGATACATGTGGAATGTGTGCTTGTGTTGGCAGGCGTAGAGAGAGCTGGCCACTCATGTAGCGTGTGTGATCTGTTGGTACATCTCTGTCTGTGTCTGTTTTTTCCCGCCAGACCACAGCTACCTCTCTGTGGACTGGAGCCCACTGGCCAAAGCCAGGTTCTACGATGAGAAGTCTGCTGAGGTGAGATGGTGGTTGTGCTGGAAAGTTACAGGCCATGAACATTGATGTTGTTGAAAGAGAGCATGATTTCTTGAAGTTGAGTCCGGCTATAAACTTTGGAGTAAAGTTAGCATTAATTTCGTTGAAATAATCGTTAGTATGAATTTTGATACCTGCAGGAGAAATGCAAGAAATGGAGCTTTCAGACAGGGTTCTTTCTCCTCTGCCTCTGGTAATTTTTGTTTTTTCCATGTCTGTTGATCTGACTGTTATTTACCTTTTAAAAAAAATAGCATTCCCGTTACTACTGATTTATTTTTTTCTGTTTTCTTTTTAGTTTAAGAGTGACAAATTAAAAAAAAATTACCTTTATTAAAATATGGTAGTGTATGCAGTTTGCTGTGCATATGCAGTTTGCTGTTCTGTGTTTTTCATGGTTTTAATTGACCATTGTGCTTATTTACTCGATTTCTGAAAAATTGGGAATCCACCTGTATCATTGATGCCAACCTCCAGGTCCTTGGTCATCTCTTACTCTGCCATAAGAGTTTGAATTGATTGCACAAACACACCTGTACAGTTTATGGGCGGTCATGGATTCTGTGGTGCCTGGACTGGTAAATTGCTCTCTCTCTTTCGATGGACAGTGCCGTGTGACTGTCGCTCACACGCCCTCTTGACATAGGCTGAATTATAACATTTAAAAACGTTTAAGGCTGGAATCAAAGCACTTTGGAAATCGTAAGCACTTTTGCCATAGCAGATGTCCTGAAATGGTGCGTCATAATGATTAATTCCGAAATAACCTTGGGGATGAAGAGTAGGATCACCCTTGATGAGTAGAACAGGACAGCATGGGTGAGATGTGGAATAGGGTGGGGTGACAGATAAAAAAATTTTAAAAGGGAAAAGAATTTTTGTCCTCAGGACATGGAGCAGCACCACACAGTGCGTTCCCGCAACGCTCAGAAACCCACCGTGCTGCAGCTGGAGGACTGCCTGCGGTTGTTCACCGAAGCGGAACAGCTGAGCGAGCAGGACCCCTGGTATTGCCCACAGTGTTGCAAGCACCAGCAGGCCACCAAGAAGTTTGACCTGTGGTCCTTGCCCAGCTACCTGATCATCCACCTGAAGCGCTTTTCCTACAACCGCTACTGGCGGGACAAGATCGACGCCCTTGTGGAGTTCCCCACCATGTGAGTTGGCTTGTCGTCGACTTGCTGGGCCCCGAGTGTTTGGGGGGTGTATTTTCTTGACACTGTGGTGTCTGTTGGATTTTGTGGACATCAGGTATTGGGGGAAGGAGGGGGTGGGGGTTCTCGAATTGCTGTTTTTTTTGTTTTGTTTTATGGGTATGATTTTTGTGTGTGCGCCCGAGGTGTGTTCAGGGCTTAAAACGTTCCGCGTCTGGGCGGAATTCCGCGATTTCGGTTTGTCAAAAAAAAAAAAAAAAAAAAAAAAAAACCCGACAGGAGCAAGGTATCCGTGATCGGCTTGCAAGCGTTCATAGCAACTGCGCGCAAGTTATGGCCCCTGATTATTCTTGGAAGAAATTTCCGGTCGGACTTCCGGAAAAAACAAAATGGCGGAGCGTGCAGTCATTGTTCATGCGGGTCGATCTTTTGACGAATCTGCAATTAAAAACATGTGGAAATGGGAGTGGACGCTTCAGAAAGTCGACGAAGAAGTCATTGGAGACTTTCTTCGCAAAGTTATTGCACCAGGTTTAGCTTGGTGCAAACTGTGCTTAAGGGAAGTGTTACGGTAATCGCGGGAAGAAAGCTCTTGATCACATTCGTTCAGCGAAGCACGTGTCAAACGTCAAGGCGCTGAGTGGAACTACAAGAAAGGTCACTGAAGACACTTTAGCAGCAGTAAAACGTGCCAGGATAGAACATTGCAATCCTGTGGGGAAAAAAGAGGGTGATATAGAAAATGTGGAGAGTGCAAGCCAGGAAAAAAGATAGGGTTCAAACTAATCAAAGTCAAGTTGTCAGCAAGAAGGTGGATGAGAATGAAATAAAAATTGTGGAGTGTGAAATCCAGACAGGAGAAAGCAAGGAAACAGCAGACAAAGATATGGTTGAAATTCAAGTAAGCAAGAAGGTGGATGGCAAAGACAGTGCAGACAATGCAAGCAGCAAGAAGAAACAGTTCCTTGCTATGTTTCTTTAATGCCTCCACCACCCAAACACCCAAATGACAAAGCTGTGTGTGTGTGTGTGTGTGTGTGTGTGTGTGTGTGTGTGTGTGTGTGTCCTTGTGAAATCCTGTATTTCAGTGTTTATTATAATTTAGGAACTTCAAAATTTGACTTTCAGTATGTGCTGATTCCACAAGTTTCTCATTTATCAAAATTTGGATATTGTGACTTTCAAAATGTGCTGATTCCGCAAGTTGATCTCTGTTATATGAGACTGAACTTTAAAGTGTTTGATGCAGTTACTGACTGTGCACCAACTTCAAACTTGATATTGTGTGATCATTTAAACCTGAAAAGTGAAACTTATTGAGCAACCCCAGAAGTGAGATTTCATCCAAAGACTATAGTTGGTGAACACCAGTAAAAACACTCAAGTTAAAGGGGGTGTGTTCATTTTATTATGCGTTTAACCCTTCTCCCTTGTCCCAAATATGTCTTCCTGTAATAATTATGTGTTTACAGCAATTTTTATGCACTAAATAACTCTTGAAATTATGTCCAGAAAGCGCGAAATGGCATAGATTTACACTCGGTTTTTTAAAAAAATTTCACGGGGGAGCATGCCCCGGACCCCCTAGTTTCAGTGGTTTTTTTCCTCCTCCCGTTTTAAGCCCTGTGTGTTACTTACGTGTGTTGGGTTTTGTGGGTTTTTCTAGGTTTGATGTCTTAGGGTGGTTTTTGGTAAGATTTTCCCCCCCGCCACCATCTGCCTCCTCTCTCCTTCCCCAGCTATCTTCCTTTATCCCCTACTGTTTAAGGGCTGGTATGATACCTGGAGTGTTGTTCTTATCAAAATGTGGTACATGCTTCTCTTATTCAGTCACAGATTTGTTTTGAAGACATTTTGTGTCTTTGTCAACTTATCTGTTTGTTTTTAAAAAATAAATTATCATGCAATGGTATTATTGGCGTTGGTTCAGATGAAAGCTTTTCCTTGCCGTTTTGGGGGGGGGGGGGGGGGGGGGGGGGGGAGGGGGGGGGGGGGGGTGTTCTTCACAGAATGGGTGTGTCAGGCCTGAAAGGGCACTTAGCCCTGTGACTGCTGAACTTTGCTAAGATGCAGACTTGAGTGTACAGATTTATGGAGAGTAATTGTTCATGCTGAGCACTTTAAAGGTGTCGTAGCTTCAGTTAAAGGAACGCTGTCCCATGTAAAAGAAGACCAAACAGCCATTTACAATGATTCAGCCTGCACCCCCTCATCACCAGGAGGCTCCAATTTTTCACTGACCAGCATGTTCGTTAGCAGCAGTCAGAGGGTTAAAATTGCACTTCTGCTATAGAGCATTACATGGCTAGGCTGAACCAGGTTAAAAATGTCTATGAATTCTTTTGTCACATTTCAACATTGTGCAAGGTTACTCAAAAGGGTTAAAGTTACAGTTCTGCTTTAGAACATTACATGGACAGGCTAGAACCAGGTTGAAATGAAGACAGAAGTTGTTTGGTCACATTTCAACATTGAGCAAGGTGCTACTTGAAGTTTTAAAGTTGCAGTTCTGCTTTAGAGCATAAAATTGATAAGCTGGAACCAGGTTAAGAATAAAGACATGAATAGTTTGGTCACATTTCAACGTTGTGCAGGGGCTTGACTTGCGCAAGTACATCCTGAACCGTGACAACCACGATGTCAACGTGTACGACTTGATCGCCATTACCAACCACTATGGAGGACTGGGAGGTGGCCACTGTGAGTACATTGTCATGTTCATGTGTGTGTTTCAACTCTTTCTGAAGTCTCTGCAACTGCAGTGTACATTTCTTTGATTTTGTTGATTCTGTTCGAAGTTCATGCTGTGTGCATGTGTTTTTTCTTAAGTGTTGTTTTGTATTTTTCTCGATGCCTGCAAACAAACAAACAAACAAACAAACAAACAAACAAACCATTTTCATGTCAAGAAAGAAAGAAAGAAAGAAACAAACAAACAAAAAGGAAAGACAGAAAGAGAGGAAAATAAGGCAGTAATTTGTGGGTGAAAATGTTCTGCTTAAGAATGTGAAGTAGATGAAAACAGTGCCTGTTTCTTAAATGAAATGGTTAAACTAGGTAAGAAAGGAAAGCAGTTTTTATTTTTTATCAGGATGTAGTTGGGAAGAAAAAGAAGAAGAAAAATGTCAGTGGAGAAAGGTGGTAATCTGTTGCACATGTGTGATGTGTGATGTCTCAGATACGGCGTTTGCACAGAACAAGGACGATGGAGAGTGGTACTCCTTCGATGACTCCAGCGTGTCAGGTGCTTCAGAGGAATCTGTCGTGGTGAGTTGGAGTGCAGAACACAGTTGTGAGTGTGGTAGAGAAAGTGTGTGTGTGTGTGTGTTGTGTGGTGTGTGTGTGTGTGTGTGTGTGTGTGTGTGGGAAAAAAGGTAAAATCAAGACTTCTTGGTTGCACATCCAGGCTGGGGTCCTGATGGCAAAACTGGGTGAGCCCAGAAGTTAGTTTGCTGTGCTCTGCTCCCCTCCACCAGTGAGATCATGCTTTCATCTGCATCCATTTGATTTTTGGTTGGTTCGACTGTCAGGTAGATCAGGGAGAAACTGCTGAGTACATTTTAACCAAACTTGTGGAAAGGTGGCCAGGGAGCGAACCCATGGGATGCAGATCCGGATCAGGCAGCAGGTCCAGGGTCCACTCAGCATCGTTAGTGAACAGGTTGACAGCACGAAACATTCTGAGCCTGTTTTAACTCAACCTGGGAGTAAGTTGGAGTGTGAACCAGGAACAAACACAGCAGATTCTGATTGGATGGAGATTGACACGGCACACACTGGATCAGCTCGGCAAGATGGATCAGCTCGGCAAGATGTGTAAAAGATTTTCCTTTGATCGTGAAGCCTGAAGTTGCTGTTACAAACTGTTGATTAACTACAAATGAATATATTTTTGTGGAAAATTTCTTTCTTTCTTTCTGCGTACGCAGGCTGATACTCCTGCGGACACTCCCTGTATAGCCAGGCAGTGGAGTTTTGTGTGTATGACCTTTATATCCCGCCATTAAGGCAGCCATACTCCATCTTCGGGGAATGTGGAAAATTTAACTTTCTAGTTAAAGAAACTTTCATATTTCCCCCCCATGTCCTAATCTAAAAAAAAAAAACACACAAAAAAACATTGGAAGTAACTTTCATCTGTACCAGTTGTTACTTCCCTTGGCAGGAGAAAAAGTTTTTCACTTAGGACCGTTTTTGAAGGGTGTATCTAGGGTCCTTTGGACATTTGTGGAGGTCTGTGCTCTCCTTGCTGCCATTCCAGTTTTCTGTTCCCCCCTTTTTTTTTCCCCCTTGTCAACGTTCCGCTAGTAACGTGCTGTGTTCATGCACTGTAAACTGTTTGCAGGTGTGGTGTTCATGATATGGACCCTTGAGCGGTGCAGAATATACAGGGAAACAGAATTTTTCCAAGATAAGCAAAACTGTTGGTAATCGCTGTCAGGCTTTATGTACTCAGCCCGTCAAACCTGTGCAAGCGATAAGCAATGCAGTTGTTAGGCCACATTTTGTAGCCAAAGCAGTACTAAGACACTCTCCCAAAAGTTTATATGACAGCTGCTGTTCACCCTATAGACAACGTTTGAACTGGATATTTGACTAAGTTTTTGTTTGCTTCACCGACCCCTTTTCTTTCGTGTGTTTGCGTGTGTATCTTCAGTGCTTAGCTGTAGATTTGCTCCCTTCATTTTGTGGCCTGTTTCTTTCCCCAGTTGGCAGTATCAGTTAATGGTGATAGCTGCAGTTGTCCATGTGCTGTGTAAGTTTGTGATGAAGTTGTTTCCATCGCTTGTGCGCTGGTTCATGTATTGTTATAACCATGATGTTCAGGCTGAAGTTGAAAACAGTTAAATCGTTCAACAGTATTCAGTTCATAAACAGATTGTAGCGGAAGTTGATAGGTTGACCAAAGCAAAACTATTTAGTGCAAACATTGAACCAACAAGTCTGTTACTGAAAAATCCAAGTTTTGGAGTGTGTGTGTGTGGTGAGTGTGTGTGTGTGTGTGTGTGTGTGTGTGAGTGTGTGGTGTGTGTGTGTGTGTGTGTGTGTGTGTGTGTGTGTGTGGTGTGTTGTGTGTGTGGTGTGAGAGAGAGAGAGAGAGAGAGAAAGAATGTGTGTGTAGGTGTAGACGTGTTTACATCATCATTTACTGATAGCACCATTTCAGTGTCAATATGCTGAAATCCTGAAAAAAACTGTAACATACTGAAGTTACAATTTGAAGAGAGAAACTATACAGGCCAAAAGTTTGACCATTTAAGCGTGAGCGGCTGTTTTGTGTAGTTGGAAATCACTGTAATGTTCTCTCTGATTGTGTCATTTTGAGACAGGGCAGCAGAGTCTGCTCGTTCCCCATTCAACACGGTGGAACAGGGCATGCAGTTTTTCATTGTGAGATGCCATTGAACCGGTGACAGTTGAAACCTCCAACTTTGAACATGTTTATATGGTAAAGAGAATGTTACTTTGATTGAAAAAAAAAATCTCTTTCTTTCTAGTGAATTTGCTGATGTATCACCAAAACTTTTTTGTGTGTTGATTTAGTAAAATAGTGCAAAAAGTATTAGCAGTTTACAGGTAGTGCTCATGAAAAATCTATTTGGATATTAAAAAAAAAAATGATAATAAGAGTTTCAAATCATATATAGATTATGTGCCATGGTCATTTTAGTGCAAATGCTGAATTTTATTAAATAGGGCCAAATAAAACATCTTATTTGGTATGTTTCCATTGACATCAAAGCGGTTCAATGGATAGGTCTGTATTTGTAAAAATGGTTTGTTTTCTGTTGGTGCACAGACAAAAGCAGCCTACGTGTTGGTGTACAAGCGACGTGGAATGGACTCTCCATCATCCGCGGCGGCACCAACAAGCAGACCACAGGCAGAGGAGACCCACAACGGAGCAACCCCCGCCCAAGGCAGCGACGTCAACGGCTACAGTCACAGTGACGACGACATGGACATCAATTGATGACGGAGCGGTGGGGCTGACCAGGGAAAGTGACAGTGCAGTGACGAGTGATAGGTCTCCACAGTTCTTCCCCCCTCCCCCACTTCCTTCTCTGCCCTGGTTCTGCCCCCCACCCCCCTCCCCCATCCCCTTCCCCTCTCCCGCCCACGTAGATCTAGTTTCTTCGCTGCAGAATCGCTGCTGTGTTGGATTTCAGTGGGTAAAGGTGCAGTTGTCTTTCTTTTTGATTTTTGAAAAGAAGTTTTGAGGACCGACTGGCTGTTTTTGATGCTTTTTTTTTTTTTTTTTTTGAGACGATGTGATAATCGCTTGTGGGGGGGGGGGGGGGGGGGGGGAGGGGGGAGGTGAGATGTTAAGGTGTGGGATGGTGCGGTGGTCTTTTGTTGCACCCATTTTTTGTTGTTGTTGCCAGTTTGCCCTTCACAAGACCTAGTAGTCCATTGTGTTGATGCGGTTTCAGGGCACGGTTGAACCGATACGTTCCAGTGAAGAGAGCATGGGTGCATGGATCGGTGGTGAGAATGGTAAGGGAGGAGCGTGCTTCTCCGTGAAATGTGCACAGCTTCTTATGCACGTTTCTTTCTCTCTCTCTCTCTGTTTATCCACCTGTATATCCCCCACCTATGGTTTTGTTTTTCTGCCCCCTCCCGTTTCCTTTCACTGAAAAATGTCCCAGTGCCCAAGCAGGCTGTTTGCTGATATGTTGTGTTGGATGTGGATGTATTGTATTTGATGAGGGATCTGTTGTGTTGGATGTGGATCTACTGTGACTGATGAAGGATTTGTTGTCCTTGATATGAATATGTTGTGATTGGTGAAGGATTTGTTGTTTTGGGTACGGATGTATTGCAACTGATAAACGCTTTGTTTGTGTTGGACATGGATGTATTGTTTGTGACTGATAAAGGATTGTTGTTTTGAATGTGGATGTGATGTGACTGATGAAGGATTGTTGTTTGAATGTGGATGTGATGTGTCTGAGAAGGATTGTGTTTGAATGTGATGTGATGTTCTGATGAAGGATTTGGTTTTTTTCTCACATGGAAATATCGTGACTGATAAGGATTTGTTGTCTTGGGTATTGTGCCGGATGAAGAGTTTTCTGTGTTGGACGTGAATGGGTTGTGAGTAATGAAGGTTTTGTTGTGTTGGACTTGTATATATTGAGACTGAGGGAAGATTTGTCTGTCTTGGACGAATGCATTGTGAGTGATGAAAACATTGGTCTTTGAGCAATTGTATTGTGACTAATGAAGGTTTGTCTCGGATGTGGATGTACTGTGATCGATTAGATTTTGTGTGTGTGTTGGACGTGAACGTTTTGTGACTGTTGAAGGGTTTGTTGCCTTGGATGTAAATGTATTTGTGACTGATGAAAGATCTGTTGGTCTTGGAGTGAATGTATTGTGATTGATGAAAGATTTGTCCAGGAGTGATTTTTTTTTTGTTGTGACTGATGAAGATTTGTTGTCTGAGAGTGGGTGTATTGTGACTGACGGGGTTTTTGTGTCTTGGAGTGATTGTAAGGTGACTGATGAAGAACATGTTGTCTTGGAGTGATTGTATTGTGACTGACAGGTGTTTGTGTCTTGGAGTGATTGTATTGTGACTGACAGGTGTTTGTGTCCTGGAGTGATTGTATTGTGACTGACAGTGTTTGTGTCCTGGAGTGATTGTATGTGGCTGATAAAGAACATGTTGTCTTGAATGTGGATGTATTGTGGCTGATAAAGAACATGTTGTCTTGGACGTGGATGTATTGTGGCTGATAAAGAACATGTTGTCTTGGACGTGGATGTATTGTGGCTGATAAAGAACATGTTGTCTTGGACGTGGATGTATTGTGGCTGATAAAGAACATGTTGTCTTGGACGTGGATGTATTGTGGCTGATAAAGGACATGTTGTCTTGGATGTGGATGTATTGTGGCTGATGATTGTAGAAACCACTTGGTCATATGTGTGGGTTTTCATGTCAAAGGCAGTATGTCTTGGATTATCGGGCATTGACATTTACTGATATGCATACACACACACATGCACCTCTGCTCTTGTATAAACACACAGAAGGTCAATCATATGCGCACACACCGCACACACACACGCACACACACACACATCTGCGCACATACAGACACATATGCGCACATACAGACAAACACACACACACACACACACACACACACACACACACACACACACACACACACACACGCACACACACACACTTTTACGCTATACAAATGTCAAACTTTTCTTTTGTAAATGTCTTTATTCTTTTCGTAGATTGATATACCTTCTTGTAAAGTTTTTAGTGTTACTCTTGTTGATGTATGAACATAACGCATATTCTTTCTTTAAAGGACTGTTTCTTATGATTTTTTTTTTTTATATACTCTTTGAGCGAAACTTCAGGGCTGCAAATCTGTTATTTGTTACATGCTTTTTGCCAGCTGTTGTGACATGTTATTCTTTATATCCCGCTTTGGCTTTGTGACTGATAGAAGGTAGAAATAATCAGGTTACAATGTTACGCCTGTGCCCCTGTGCAGGTTTTGCTCTGTATCAGATCACCTTACAAAAAAAGAAAAAAGAAAAAAAAGAACACTGGTTGCAGCAGCATATGATTGTTGATGTGGTGTTAGTTCTGTGCACACTGTGAAAGGCAGGGCGTGGAACAGGTGAACGTTCCGAGTCGTACGGATGAAACTTAAGGCTGTTCAAACACTGGAGGAGACAGCGAGAGCGGTTGTGGCGTTTGGACTCGGGCTGGTTTACGAGAACCGCATCAGCTGGACCGTTTTCTATCCTTGCAGCTAACGGAACTGACTGATGTACATTTTGTCTGATATCTTTGTGTGTCAGATGATCGTTTTTTTTATGTCTGCTTTACTCAGTGATGATTGTAACGTGTCTGCAAGATGTTCTAGCGTGTGAGAATCTGACCCGATTGCGTCATGTTTCAGTTGTGTATGGATTGTGTTTGTTTTGTAGTTTAGGTAGATGTGAAGATGTGAGACCTCTGCAGTGATCAGTCTTTCTCCTTTTTTCCCCCTTGATTGTAACGTGATATCTTCTCTTGTCATTGCACTGTCTCTTGTTCATAACAGTTGAACACACAAACAAATCTTTAAAGTGAATGAATGTGAGTCGGTCGCTGTTGGATATTTAAATCATGGCATATTTGTGTGATTTCGCTTGGAAGTTTTGATTTAGAAAACGATGAAACAGTAACATCTTTTCATGACTTTGTAATGAAATGTTCAAGAAAGGAAAAGAAATTGAATACAATTTTTTGAAGGTTGAAGGGAAGTAGACGAAAAGGGATGGGGTGGGGATGGACTTTATGACTTTGTGTCTGTCACGGATTACCTTCATCTCCCTAAATACAGGGTGAACATTATTAGACATGCATGTAAGAAAATTTCCCTGTAGAAAGTAAGTGAACATGGAGCAACAGCCGGTATTTGAAGAACAAGAAAGGCCGTCTTCAAACTGCAGACGTCTTTCTCCAAAGAAGGGCAGTTCAGACTTGGTTCGGACACATCAACATTAACACCATTGAGATGAATCTTCTCTTATTCAGGATGGAAATCCTTGTACAGTCGAGTAAGAATTCCCTCTTTGCACAGGTGCGAACGCTGCCCCAGAGTTTTTCTTCATAGTGTCAGGTGTTCATTAGGTGTGAATTCCAGTTTCAAAGTGATGTTTGCCTTCATTCAAGTTCAGCTGGTTTAAAAAAAAAAGTCAGTGAATAAAATGATCAGAGCAGCTTATTGTAAAGATGCAAAGAAAACCCTGGTCACAAGAGGTCATAATGTTATATTTATCATTGATTCTAAGTCCCGTGCAGCATTCTCACCTGTCAGTATCTCAGTAAGTCTGTTCATCCTATGTTCAGTACACAGTGCCTTTAAGTCAGCATTGCATCTATTGAAAAAAGATTATTATAAGATGCTGAATTCCTCCTCCTGTCTCTCCCCCCCCCCCCCCCCCCCCCCCCACCTCGTCCCCATGGATCTGACAACATTTCTCTTAAAGTATAAATTAACAAAGAATAATTCCATGCAGCTTTAAATGTCTTCCATTTGCATTTTCTGAAGCAGACCTGTTTACGCATATGATTTTGCCATATTTGTGCACATTTGGTGAAAATATGACGACAACAAACAAAATAGCCCCAGAAAAAAATATGTTGAAATAAAAGAGAAATCTAGGCAGGAAGTTCTTTAGCAGCGGTCATTCCTGCAGAGTGAAACCATGGTATTTTCTTTGTGTGCTAATAAATATGGATGCTGTGATGGAAGAACGACAACTCTTGGTATCCTTCGTGTATGAAAGTATTTTGGGCTATGTCTGCCTCTTTGACAACATGCCGATAGGTAGGAACAGCACAGGGCACTACAGACCCTGAAGTGTTGAGGAAACCTGCGAGAAAGCGTGAGCTTTTGCCAAAGTTTGCTGATGACTTGGTATGACAGACATTTGTGTCGGAAGAACCTATTTTTTTACAGTAATTAATTCAATGTAATTGCTCTGGTGTGTGATTGCAGGGAAAACAAATCCCTCCTCCCCACTCCCCCTCCTCTTTCCCTCCACCCCACCCTACCGCACCCCCCCCCCCCCCCCCCACCACCACCACCACCACCACACTCCTGTCCTGCTTACACGTACTTTGTAGAAAATGCACCCATTTTTGTGGAGGAGTACACCAATTAAAAAAAAGTCTTAGGATGAACAGGTCTGCTAAAACCTTTTGTAGGATGCATTTTGCATCAGTCTGACTTTCAACATGTATGCACGCAAGTTATTGATATGCACGTAAATCAGGCAGTAATAGATATCATTCTGTGTTTTGTCAAACAGTGCTATTTTTTTTTTAAAAAAAACAACACACACAACTAATCTAGGACTTCTAAAGATTTTTATTTTATTTTACGACACTGATTTTCTCTTGTACATAAGTAGCTTTGGATTACTTTAGTAAACCAACTCCTCATGCCGGTGAATCAGGAGAGCTCCTTACAAGCAGTAGTTACTGTCAAGTGTGTGGAGGATTTATTCAAGATGTGAAGGGGTTGGAAAGTACTTCCCAGTTACAAGAAAATTGAAAGTACTTGGCCAGTCGCATATCGTGACTCGTATTTTGATAGACACACAGAAGTTGATAGGAAAAAGAACAAAGAGAAAGTGGGTGGTCTTCGTTTCATTCAAACAATGTAGACGTCTGAAAAGACTCCAAGTCACGTGGGACATCTTTGATTTTTGTCTGTATATTGCTGATTTTTCTTCAGTATGTCGTGAATAAACATACAAACAAGAAAATGAATCCCTCTGACTGGCTGTAGCTGATTAGTGGATATTCTGTGGGCCGTTCATGCTCTCTATATGGACACCAGAAAATGTCCTGGGAGGGAAGGGGTTAAAGCAAACCCCTTCCCTCCCATCCCCTGCCCAGGAGCCTGCCTCAACAGTCAGCCTGTTTTCCTACATTGCCACAATTATCTTTAGTTAAAGTTGATGTTTAGAAGAAGAAGAAGAAGAACGCTAGGCGCTTGGGGCTAGTGGATTTGGGGAGAGATGAGGGAGGGCTGAAAGAAGAAAATGAATGTGATTGACATTTCCGTGAACTCCTATTTTGGGAACAGCAGCACTCTGATTAGATGAAAGGAAGACAGTGAGTGACAGGCTGTAGGAAGACAGTGAGTGACAGGCTGTAGGAAGACGGTGAGTGACAGGCTGTAGGAAGACGGTGAGTGACAGGCTGTAGGAAGACAGTGACAGGCTGTAGGGAGACAGTGAGTGACAGGCTGTAGGAAGACAGTGAGTGACAGGCTGTAGAAGACAGTGAGTGACAGGCTGTAGGAAGACAGTGACAGGCTGTAGGAAGACAGTGACAGGCTGTAGGAAGACAGTGAGTGACAGGCTGTAGGAAGACAGTGAGTGACAGGCTGTAGGAAGACAGTGACAGGCTGTAGGAAGACAGTGACAGGCTGTAGGAAGACAGTGAGTGACAGGCTGTAGGAAGACGGTGAGTGACAGGCTGTAGGAAGACAGTGACAGGCTGTAGGAAGACGGTGAGTGACAGGCTGTAGGAAGACAGTGACAGGCTGAAGGAAGATGGTGAGTGACAGGCTGTAGGAAGACGGTGAGTGAGAGGCTGTAGGAAGACAGTGAGTGACATGCTGTAGGAAGACAGTGAGTGACAGGCAGTAGGAAGACAGTGAGTGACAGGCTGTAGGAAGACAGTGAGTGACAGGCTGTAGGAAGACAGTGACAGGCTGTAGGAAGACAGTGAGTGACAGGCTGTAGGAAGACAGTGACAGGCTGTAGGAAGACAGTGAGTGACAGGCTGTAGGAAGACAGTGAGTGACAGGCTGTAGGAAGACAGTGACAGGCTGTAGGAAGACAGTGAGTGACAGGCTGTAGGAAGACAGTGAGTGACAGGCTGTAGGAAGACAGTGAGTGACAGGCTGTAGGAAGACAGTGAGTGACAGGCTGTAGGAAGACAGTGACAGGCTGTAGGAAGATGGTGAGTGACAGGCTGTAGGAAGACAGTGACAGGCTGTAGGAAGACGGTGAGTGACAGGCTGTAGGAAGACAGTGAGAGGCTGTAGGAAGACGGTGAGTGACAGGCTGTAGGAAGACAGTGAGTGGCAGGCTGTAGGAAGACGGTGAGTGACAGGCTGTAGGAAGACAGTGAGTGGCAGGCTGTAGGAAGACGGTGAGTGACAGGCTGTAGGAAGACAGTGAGTGGCAGGCTGTAGGAAGACGGTGAGTGACAGGCTGTAGGAAGACAGTGACAGGCTGTAGGAAGATGGTGAGTGACAGACTGTAGGAAGACGGTGAGTGACAGGCTGTAGGGAAAACGGTAAGTGGCAGGCTGTAGGAAGACAGTGACAGGCTGTAGGAAGACAGTGAGTGACAGGCTGTAGGAAGACAGTGAGTGGCAGGCTGTAGGAAGACAATGAGTGACAGGCTGTAGGAAGACAGTGAGTGACAGGCTGTAGAAGACAGTGAGTGACAGGCTGTAGGAAGACAGTGAGTGGCAGGCTGTAGGAAGACAGTGAGTGACAGGCTGTAGGAAGACAGTGAGTGACAGGCAGTAGGAAGACAGTGAGTGACAGCTGTAGGAAGACAGTGAGTGACAGGCTGTAGGAAGACAGTGAGTGACAGGCTGTAGGAAGACGGTGAGTGACAGGCTGTAGGAAGACAGTGACAGGCTGTAGGAAGACAGTGAGTGACAGCTGTAGGAAGACAGTGAGTGGCAGGTTGTAGGAAGACAGTGAGTGACAGGCTGTAGGAAGACAGTGAGTGACAGGCTGTAGGAAGACAGTGAGTGACAGGCTGTAGGAAGACAGTGAGTGACAGGCTGTAGGAAGACAGTGAGTGGCAGGCTGTAGCGAGAACTTTTTTTTTTTTAACAATGTTTTGAGTCCATTTATTTGCAATAGTCCACACATAAATCATGGTAGGTATGCTTGAACTGAGGGTGAGACTGCAGATAAGCCAGGATGCCACGCCTACCGTATGTAGTACTTAAATAGAGGATTACAGACACGGATATTCAGTTCAATAGTGTACTGAGCATTAGAGAAAAAAAAAATGTAAGCATTTTTTTTGTGTAGTTTATGTATTTTTACTTCTGTGAAGTAAGTCATGTTTATTGCCTGCATGTGTTGGTTAGTTTGTCTGTCAAGTACGTTTATGCAAAGAACCACTGAACAGACTTGAAAGAAACTGGGTGGAAAGTTGGAGTATGGTACAAGAGAAAGCCGGTACATTATGCTGTGGATTCAGTAGGTGTTAAGACTGTGGCAGAAGTATGCATTCTCCTGAGTATCCTACTGATTCTGTCGTAATGACTGTGGCTTTTCACATGACGTCAAAAATCTGATCTCTACGGATTTAATTTTCAGCTGAGTGTGAGTTGTAGAGCATCTCTCACTGTCTTGTTCTTTTGTGATTTTTTTGGGGTTTATTTTCTATTTATGCATCATTGAACTTTTATGTTAGTGTTGGCCTTTTTTAAAAGGCAGGAATACTAATACAAAAAGATGATGTTGCTCGTGTGTAAAATTTTTCAAGTTTTTTTTTATGGTCCGATTTTTTTTTTTTCTTCTGTAAATGTATGTTTACTGATGAGACAATATTGCTGGAAAATTTTGTGAAGAAAAGTCAGTTCTCTGTGTGTACATGCGCACATATGTGTGTGCTCTTTTATGTGAACTTGATGATAACTTTGGACGTGTGTTTTTTTTACAACTAGAGCTGGCTTTCATTTTCAATTATGTTAAAGTCTAGACAGGTTGTTACGTAGAAAAAAAGGTGGAAAAAAATGTTATGGTTGATTTTGTGTGAGCGGTGTGTGTGTGTGTGTGTGTGTGTGTGTGTGTGTGTGTGTGTGTGGTGTGTGTGTTGTGAATGTACTTCAGCTATGTGTTAAAGTGGTAATTATTTTGTTCAGAATAAAATTGAATATTTATTTTGTGTGTATTTGTATGTGTGTTTGTGTGTGTGTGTGAGGGAGAGAGAGAGGTATGCAGTTATTTAAATGCCTTTTCCCATGCAGTCTTTTTTTTTTCTTTTTTTTTAGCAATTGAGACGATATAGTACTCAGATCACATGGTACATTTTTGGAGTCCCATACTGTACCATGTCAAACTCTGTGCAAGCTGTGACCTGTTTATCTCAAACTTTGCGGCTAGTCAACGCCGAGGCTGTGACCGTTACCACCATTGTGGTCAACAACTTCTGCTTCCATCCATCGTTCCACAGCTGAGCAGCTGAGGATGCGTCCTCCCTTGGACAAGGAAACGAGCAGGCGTCACATTATCCTGTGTAAGACCAGCATGTTCTAGTTGACCCCCACCGGCTCATGGTCTGATGGCCTCTTGTCTTGGATGCTCTTGTGCAGGCCTGTCTGGCCTTACACCAGGGTCCTGGTAGCATTCATGGTGCTGAGCTGTCCCTCCGAGAGGTAGATTACCACACTGCGGCAGCCAGGGTTCCCTGTTCAACCAGCGCGCAAAGGACTGAGCCGCAACGCAGGTATCTTTTGTTCCGGTCGCGCCCCTCTTTGTTCCATCCTGAATTCAACCAGTACACAAAGGACTGAGCAGGTATCTTTTGTCCCGGTCGCGCCCCTCTTTGTTCCATCCTGAATTCAACCAGCACGCAAAGAACTGAGCCACAACGCAGGTATCTTTTGTCCTGGTCACACCGCTCTTTGTTCCATCCTGAATTCAACGAGCACACAAAGGACTGAGCAGGTATCTTTTGTCCCGGTCACACACGCTCTTTGTTCCATCCTGAATACAACCAGCACGCAAAGGACTGAGCAGGTATCTTTTGTCCTGGTCACACCCCTCCTTGTTCCATCATGAATTCAACCAACACGCAAAGGACTGAGCCACAACGCAGGTATCTTTTGTCCTGGTCACACCGCGCTTTGTTCCATCCTTAAGAAACCCCATGTGCATGTCGGATGACAGCTCACACTTTGATCAGATGCAACTCGCTCTATTCAGGTCTACCAAGGAGCCTGAAATTTGTCCTGACCCTATGGGACTCATGCCCCAGGGTCGCATCCTTCCCCGCTGGTCTGCCAGTCATGTGTGTGATGTGCAGCAAAGCTAACGCGAAGATGTCCTGTTCTTTCAGACAAGGCGTGAACGATTGACAGAGCACCGGATGATGCAGCCGGGTTCACAGGTGGGAACGCCGAATTCTCGGATGCGTGTGTCCAAATGAGAGGTTACCGGTTTTGTGAAGGAGACGCTTACATGAGTCAAACTTGACAGATGTCGCTGAGATGCATCCTTCATGAAAGTTTTTGTCGGGGTCATTTGACGTGTTCCAGAGACCTAATTAAAAGGAAATGACCCTGAATGGCTTGCAGTCAAGGTTGCATACTGGCTTTCAGTCAAGGTCGCATAGCGATTTTAGTCAAGGTCGCATAGTTGTGATAGTCAGCATCTTTTAAGCACACATCATGCATTTGTCAGATTTCAAGAATCAAATGATTTTGGAGACAGCAGAATTGTCAACAACAACAAAAAAAAAAAATCAGCCTTTGATGTTCTCCATGTTCTTGGAATAAAGGCCAGTGTCAAATGACGGTTTTTTCAACGGAATTTGGTAAACACTATTATCAGTCTGACCTAGCAAAGTAAGTGACCTCAAACATTATGAGAAATTCTTATGCCTATGACCTTCACCTTTGGTCAGATTCATTCAGGAAGAATACAGTTCTACACAAAAATGAACATCCGTACTTTTCAAAACATATTTATCTTCTGATGTGGAACCAGAGGTCGAGGAAATGTTGAAAACAATACAAACAAACAACAACAAATTGTGTTTCATAAAAACCACAAAATGCAGTGCATGTGATTGCATGGTGCATTGAAGTTGGTCCGGACTTTTGAGAAATCGTGTTTTATGTCCGTCGTAAAATTATGTTTGTGGGCCAGTTAACATTTATTTCAAACCAAGATTTATGGGGTTTTTTCTTCTTTTTTTTTTCTACCTAGAATATAAAATATTGTGAAAAAAGTTAATGTTAAATTTCCCATAGCCTGTTGGCTGTATGACAGTAAACTGTCAGAGGTTAACTGTGTTAGTGCATGACATGATGGAAGGCGGTGCCCATCACTCTCTTTCCACCGCCTTTTACTTTTCTCTGAACTGAATCGGGTCCCAATGTGTTTTGGGTGGACAGTGTTTCCATTGGCCGAAAGAAAATCCAACTCCACAGTCGGTTTGAACTGAAGACCGTCAGATCCAGAGCAAATGCTGTAACCACAGGACTGTGGAACTCTCCATATATTGTTTATAGACAGATAAGGAATATTTGTAAATACACGTATGCACGCACGCATACATGCACACATACACACACACACACACATGCACGCACGCACGCCACACACACACACACACACAAACACACACCACACACACGCACACACACAGCTAATTTTCGATATTTATTCAAAACCAAACAAGATATTACTTCAACAGACAATTTTTTTTTCTGAACACACAAAAGAAAACAAACCCATGAAAATGGTAAAATGCATAATGTTGTCTCTCTCTTTGTGTGTGTGTCCCCCCCCCCCCCCGCCTCTCTCTGTCTCTCTCCCTCTCTCTCTCTCACACACCCACGCACACACACCCACAACGTATTTTTATCATCATCATCATCATCATCATCATCAAAATATGATCCTGAAATGCATTCGCATACGTACGCTCTTAAGGAAAAATAACGTAGAAAAAAATATACATTAATGTCTCTCATAAGCACGTCACCGTATGCTGCATATGTACACAATTTGAATCAACAGACTTAACTCGTGGTCATTGTTATCTGTCTCTTTTGTGGTGTGTGTGTGTGTGTGTGCGTGCGTGCGTATGTGTGTGCGTATGCGAGCGCATGTGTGTGTGTGTGTGTGAGAAAGAGGGAGAGATAGAGAGAGACAGAAATGTGAATCTTAATATTTTAGTTGGCATGACAATAACACACAGAATATCTTTCACAAAACTGAGATTTTCTTCAATTCCCCTACACCCCATCTCCCTGCATCATCTCTCTCTCTCTCTCTCTCTCTCTCTCTCTCTCTCTCTCTCACTCTCTCTCTCTCATTCTCTCTCTCTCTCTCTCTCTCTCCCTCTCTCCCTCTCACTCTCTCTCTCTCACTCTCTCTCTCTCTCTCTCTCTCTCTCTCTCTCCTCTCTCTCTCTCTCTCTCTCTCTCTCTCTCTCTCTCTCTCTTTCTCTCTAAGTTTCTGGCTCTGACTTTTGCTTTACAGAAAACATTGATATAATACATAACGTGTACTCATTAGATAATTTGATATACAGGAAAAACAAAGTAGATAGAACACAGAACAAAGTTTACCGCACTAGTGTAAATAACAGTAAAATTAAGTGGTGTACAATTTGCATCAGGTCAGGTGAAAGCCATGCTTCTAGCGACAGTAGCATCAACATAGCTGTCGTGGGATTAAGGACACAGATTACAGATGGAGAAATGGTTAAATCTTTGCCAAGTTGTTGAGTTGTTG